>JARHVA010009213.1:0-347955 GCA_037957365.1 Torreya grandis | reverse complement strand
ATGCATAATTCATAATGGGAAATTAACAAAGAGTCATCTATATATAAAAATTTCCCCCAAGATTATTAGTCACTTAGGGAATACCTAACACTTAGGGAATACCTAACACTCTATTGGAATATTATTAAACATACATATAAAAATTTAAAATCTTAAAAGAATAGTGTTATAGCAATCCATAGAGCCAAATATTTAATATCCCACATGAGGGACCTCCTTCTCTTACCAATTAAGACTTTTGACAATGTCATTGCATGGTTGTTAAGAATTTGAATTATAGTTCCTTTTTTGTCACTAACAAATAAATCCACTATAAATAAAGAAAGATTAATTAAGTTTTAATTACATACCTTAAAATATATTTACATATCATAAATTTATAATATTCAAAATTAAAATAAATAGGTCCTAGGCTTCCTAGAGACCCTATGAGCCCTATCCCATAGGTCTTCTAGAAAACTTACTCTCTTAGGCCCTAGCCTAGTTAGTAGGCATTGCCCTACTTGGTGGAGTGATTTTGAAGAAGGGTATTTAAAATTATTTGTTTTAAGGAGTCACATGGGTTTGTAAGAGAGATTACTCTCCTCTTTTGGTAGGAAATAATAAAATAATAAGCAAATAAATAAAAGTAAAAAAATAAAATAAAATATTGTAAGCAAAGCTCTTTAAAACTTGGCCAAGCCAACTTAGGGTTTTGTAGTTTCATTCTCTTGCCAAGTATTTATCTCCATTTTTGAATTTATTTGGATCTTCACCTCTCTCTTTCCAATTTCTTGCCTCCATAGATGATGTTACTAACAAGAAATCCAAACAAGGAGTGAAGAAGGAGAATAAGAAAAAAATGAAGATCAATATTTAACAGGCAAGTGGTCTCTCCCTCATAAAGTAACTTCTCTTTTTATAGATTAATAGATGAGATATATAATGAAGAATAATTTCATATTGTTTCAAATTAGTTTTATTTCTCTAGTTGTTTTGTTAAGTTTTTCTTTAAAATGGCTGACCATTTGGCTGAGGCTTTTGATAGTGAGTGTGTGTGTGTGTGTGTGTGTGTGTGTGTGTGTGTGTGTGTGTGTGTGTGTGTGTGTGTGTGTGTGTGTGTGTGTGTGTGTGTGTGTGTGTGTGTGTGTGTGTGTGTGTGTGTGTGTGTGATTTTGGTTGTTGAAAATACCTTGGTTGTTTTGTCTCATATATATACATCTTCCGATAGGAAATAGGATATATTTTTAGTGATGATTGGTCATCATTGGAAATGTAGATATATAAATATTGTAGACACACGGTTGAAAATACACAATTAATAATTCTCCAAATTAACACTACTTTGAATGGACTTGGATATAAATATTAAATGAATTCTACTTAAGAAAAATTGAATATTTGATTGAATGATCTTTGATTTGTAAATTGAGAGGTTTGTAAGTGGAAACTGATAAGATTACCCTTTATTTTAATATTGATAGCACACTTTAAAGGATATTAGAAAACTACTAGCTAAAATAATGTATGAGTTGTTGGTTATTTGCTTGGATAGTGTGATTATTTAGTAGTTTTTAATAGTAAGTTGTTATTGGTTGTTTTTGATATATATTAGTGAGTGGTTATTGTTAGTGTAATAAAACTATTTATTTAATATTTTATGATGGGTATCGTTACCAATAAGTCTTGTGTCATTGATGTTATGGTGTAATGTTCTATCCTCTTGTTGGGTTACTTGTAGATTTTTCATAGGCATGTTTTATTTACTTAATTGATTCATTATTTAATTTGTTTATTAATTTTGGGAAAATAATAATAGTTAAGGGAGGAGGAGTCACTTGCTTAGATTTTTAGCTGACCCCTTGCCCTCTATGTTATAATGCAAGAAAAAGGAGATGTAGTTCACTTGTTTACAAAGATATAATTTATTATTTTTATTATTGATGTTATAAATAAAGTTATTATTTGGTATTAGTTTATCTAGATATTATAAGAAATTTGTTGTAACCTAGATTATAGAGGATGTAGGTATTGTATAGTTGGAATAGATTGTATTATTACATTAGATAGTGCTTGTATTGATATGGATGGTTAGAGCATTAGTGTAATATTGAAATACTTCTATTTTGATATCATTATAAAAATAAATCTCCTCATGTTTTTAAAAATGAGTTTTGTATTTATTTCAAACTTATTTTGAGACTGAACAATCCTTAGAATCCTTATAAATTTTGATACACTATAGGAAATATTTGTTTAAACTTTATTCTAGATTATTGGTCTTTTGAGTCTTAGAACTGTAGGCCTATTATGGATAATAAGTAAATGGGAAAATAAAGTGTTCAAGTGGTGAATTTAAATTATTATAGTTGTGGAATTATAATGAAACACTATTTGTGAATCATGTTATTGTAACTAAAAGGAAATAACTTGATAAATAAAATTAGAAGAACCATAGGTGTATACATCTAGATTTATCATACACTCAGAATGAGTAATGTAATAATAATGACTCAAGATGTTTCAAAAATATTTATATGGATCACTTAATCATAAATTAACTTAATTAGTATTGAAAATATATCAATTAAATTAAGATATTTAAGTTGAAAATTAGTTTAAGTCAGCTGGGATTTAACTCAAGTAAATAATTGTACTAGTTAACTGGCATAAACACAAGCTTGAAATTTTTTATTTTACTATAATAAAATATGATTAATTGAATTGTATCATTTAAAATAATTAAATTTATTTAGATAAACTATTTTTAAGGACAACTAACAAAATTAATGACTTGCTGATTTATTTTAGTTTCCAAAACCCCTTCAACAACACCCTACCAAAAGAAGATAGAGTGATAGTATCTCATATTTTGGGCTTGATAAAATTTTATATTATGTTTAAATTAATATATTAAAATTTAAGTAAAAAAAAATTAAGCATTTAATATTTTTAATAACACTTTTCCAAATTAAATTTATTCAAATTTTTTTTATTGTTATGATTTTAGTGTACAAAGTTGCTCTAGAAATGGGCTCAAATTAATAGGAGAACAAAAGTGTTTATAAAAATTAAAATTTTAGGATATATAGTGATATAAATATAATTATTATCCTTAATAATAAATTTTATATCTCATTATATTACCATTAAATAGGTCCAACTCCAGAGGTGATTGGCAATTTTCTGCAGCTAATTTTCTTTTTCAGCTCGTGAAATCATTTCAAATTTGAGTTACCAAAAATAGTTACAAGACTATTTAAGTGAAATTAGAGGTTGATAATAATTTTTATTAACTTTAAATTTATACATGAACTTTATTTAACAACTTTGGATGTTTTTACTATTTTTAGTAAATCAATTCTGAACCTAGTCTATTCCAGAAATTACTTAGCAGAATAGTTTTTTGCGTTAAAACCCTTTTGGAATGTCGAGTTATTTTAGTGTCTAAGTTATTAGAGATTTTTTTTTAATTTAATAGTGGTATAATGTAGATACTATAATAAATTATAACTCTTAAAAATATTTTTCACCTTATGGGGGTATTTTATCCATCATCATTTGATAGGCAATTTGACAAAATTGTAACTTATTTTTGAGGTGAGCTAGACAAGTCTAGATGCACTGTGGTTGGGTAATTAAAATTTGACACAAATGGTTAAACTTGATTAGTTTACTCATGGGTAGTATGGTTATTGTATTTTAGGTTGGGATAATTAAGATATTAGTTTCTTATGTAGTTTTTTATGCTTAGAGATGTAGTTGTGAAAAAAAATGTGATAACAAACCATTAACAAATCACATTCCATACCGTATGGGATGAGATTAAGTTTTTGTTGTAGTAAAATGGTATTTTCTAATCATAGGCCTAGTCACATGCATACCTATCTATCTAAGTTAGATCTAATATTTCTATGGAAGGGTGTAGGCCTTGATGATTCTTACGATACTCAATATTTATCACTCAGAGGCACTAGACTCAATATACATAAGGTGCAAGCCTTATGTTCTCACTTGAAACATAGTAGAGAAGGGACCAGTGTCGATTGGGCTGGTTGTGCCATGGAAAAACTCCATGATTCATGGTTCTGGTCAACACAATGATGGTCATGTACTCATAGGTGCAAGCCTTGGTTTTCATGGGTTCAGAGGCATTTAGGCACTTGAGGGGCAAAGGGTCGTCTGGTTGAGGGACTTGGTCACAGTCATGTGCTCAGGTGTGGGTATTGGTTCAAGGCACAAGACTTCAACTACACTTAACATATTTCATGTTGAGGGTGCAAGGCTCATTAAAATATATAGATCCACCACTAACAAACTAGGTTATAGACTCATAAGAACTCAATACACTATTTTGATATAACATAACACGTACTCAATAAACATTCAAAAGCTTAACCATTTATTTCATTCAATAGTTATGCAAGTGATATTAATTAACCTAGTAAAAAAATACATGCATGTTTAATATAACTGAGAAAAAACTCAACATAAACTACTAAGGCCCAAGCTCATAGATAAGATTGGGAATTATAGAGGGGAGTATCAATATGCATCCCAAGATAAGTTTTAAGGCTAACACAAACTTATATCAATAATTTACTAGAGCTTCGCTACTCCCATTCACTTCTCCTCTCTTCAGTTGAACTCAACTTCCTTTTATAAGCTTCAAAACATCCTAGGTTCATGGGGAATGGAACATGCCGACTACTAAGCTGGCATTAGAGGTACACATTCCACCACCTCCACTATGCTTCACTTTTAATGTGTAGTCATTATTGTGTAAACCTAATTCCTAATGCTATGTGATTCAAAAATGAGCCACTTATCTTAAATGGCTAGTCACTATCTCATGTACCTAGTTTCCAAAGTTACTTGGAGTTGTTAGCTACTACCTAGATGGAATTACTAGAAGATAAAAATAATAACCATCCAAGTAGTTGCATCATGATTAGGTGTTTATTTAGTTCACATAGATCCATTACTTAATATGAAATGAGGCCCAAAATTACCCCATACAAAAATGTTAGTCCACCCTCAAACTAAACTTTTAACACCTTAGCTATGCAAAATTTAGGCACACTCTGTTATAGTTCTACCTTGAAGTCATCAAAGCCCTAGATTGTGAGCTTGATTTATTTGATGGCAAAATAAATCTATGTAGAGAAAGCCTTGAGGACAAGCATATCTGATTTGTCAAGTTATTTCTTAAAGGCTTCTATCCTTTCCTTGGCTTTTTAGACCCCACCATCTAGGATGGCTCCCTACTCACTCACCTTTGTCTAGAAGGCACAACAAAATTTCATCCAGATCATGCTCCTAGGTCTTCAACTGGGCACTTAATGTATTCACCTATGTCATTATCTACATGCACTTAGATCTACTAATAGTGAATTCCTACTTTATTAATGCATCCTTTTCTACCTTTGCCTTTTGGAGGTGCATGTTGATGACTGATGCTTGGTTGGAAAAGTTGTAAAAGATGACATTGGTGTCATCTATATGCTCCTCTTGCCTTATGAAGAGTTACTCTACCTCATTGATATTTTTGTTGAGATCCTTCTTCATTGATTTTTAAGGGTCCTCTTCTTCTTCTTACACTAGCTTTGTTTGAGGGATCATCTGGTCAACCAATGCACACACCTTATCTACTTCCAAAAGCTAAGAAGTGTTGATACCATCCAAAAGGGATGGTTTTACCTCTTCAATGGGCACATCTAATTCCTTGAGCTTTAGATTAATGGCACTAAGTTCTAATTTGAGTGTAATTTCTTTCCATTTGGTGGCATGAACATTGTTAGTGATGTTCTTTCATGCCACCTTAGAGAACATCTTTAAGAGGGCATTAGCCGACCTCATAGGGTTCATGTCCTAAAGGTTGACTAGTTGGTAATCATGCCCCTCTTCTAGATTTTTGACACTCCATATTGCCTTGGTAGGTACCTCAAAGTGAGGATCATACATATAACAATCAAGTGTGAAGGATACTTGATGGTGTGTAAACATTATTTCAACTCTAGAGGGCATATACTCCAACATGTAGAAGTCATCATCCACTATATATCCCTTCTACACCTTTTCTTGGTAGCTTGGCTCAAATTCCTCTTGCTCAATGGCCGAATCCTTATTCTCTTACACCTCTTCACTTATTTTGATCTCTTCCTTAGTGCCTTCTTCTTCTTTTCTTTCATATAGGGGTTCTTTTTTGGACTTGCCCCTTCATTTGCTACATTTTTGGTTCCTTAGCATGAATCTCTATAGGTCCCTTCTTAGTGCCAGCCTACTCTTCCCATGCTTTCTCTATTTTCTCCTTTGAGACACAAACATCACATTCTTTGTCCTTAGGCACTCCTTTAATACTAGGTGTGCCTATTTTGTAACTTTCTCTGTGGGGCTAGTGTGGTTGCTAGGTGCCTCTACTATTTTTTCCTTAATGGGTTTTGTGCCCATGACAACCCTCTTCTCTTCTTTTTCCTTCCTGGCCTTCTCCTTCTAGACCTTATTTATTTTTGTATTCCTCTTCTTGATGATTATAATGGCTTTCTCCTCTTCAACCCTTATCTCCTCAGCCTCCAATTTTTAAATTTCCACTTGGGACATACCCTTGGCTCTCATGGCCTCTCACTTATGATACAAATCTAGCATTGCATTGATTTGATCCTAATCTAGGCCCATGCCCTTCAATTTTTACTTTAACTCATCTTTAGTTAGTGGACCTAATGGTCTTATTTATCTAAGCATGGTAGTAGTGCCACCTTGGAGAGCCTCTTGTGCTTCCCCCACACTAGGCCCTTCATCTATTCCTCCTTCCTCATTTCTTATTTTCTCTTTTTTAGATCTCACAGCTTTTGGATATCTATATCATTGAGGCCCAACTTAATCCATGATTTTTCTTGCCTCTCTTCTTCACTTTGAGGTGGTGGGGAAGTTTCCTCACTAGATGAGGAATCCTCTTTAGGCATAATATACACACCCTTCCCTACTTCTTCCCTTCTATCCAACTCTTCTTGTGCCTCTATTTAGCAAGGGTGATAGTGGGCATCACATATGGGAAATTTAGATTATTTTGCTTCTCCTTTGTGATTGGATAAGTCTTCAACATAAAATTCACATGCTTCTTAGTTGGGGCTGATGGAGACACTTCATCACCTAAGGTGATTTTGAACTTTATGTGATCCTCTATTTCTTCCAGTGTCTCCCCTTTCTTCTTCTTAGGATACTTCTTCATTTTAGTTGGTGCTAGCATACCTTCATCATTGATCTTGATGGGGGGGTCTTTAGTTTGCTCAAAACTAGAACTAGGGCCTTTCCTTCTAAGCTTCATCTCATAGTAGAGCCTATAAATGTAGTTGAGTATAGTTAATTCTTGAAGAGGGTGGATGTTAGTGTGATCTGACTATTCCTCTTCATCCCTTGTTGCTTTCCCATTTGGGCACACAAACTGGTACTACCACATATTTCTCTTCATATCTAGTTTCCTCACTAGAATGTCTAATTGTTATAAATTGGGAATTATTTTAAATGTATCCCTAAAATACTTAGCTGAGAAAGCATATGGGAGATTATGCCAGCCTGACATATTACCATCGGTTAGTAACAAGTGCACTACACAAAAATGTTGCATAATGAAAAAGGTCATCATCCCATACATGCTCTTAGGGAGATCCTAAGGGATGCACCACTCAATCCTGAATGACTTTATATATTGATCACACTATCTCATCATGTGTGCCTTATAATTTGCATTGTAATAACTGGGTCAAGTGAAGTATTTGTATTTTTATGTTAGGGAGTTATTGTGCTCTAAAAAAACCTAGAGATTATCCTCATCCCCATCTAGTATACCAATCTCCTCCATGACTATTAGGATGAGAATGGAGCCCCACCTGAATGTCCTCTTTATCATGTGGTATTCTAGTGCATTCTTCACAATCTCCTCAGTGATAAACTTGGAAATATTAAACTTGATGCCTACACCATATGGTATGTGATGTAGAGGTACATTTTTTTTACATTGGTTTAATGACCACTAGGGAAATTTTTTGACCTCATGAAGCATGAGGCCACCCACATGCTTGGGTCCTTATAATCCTTGATGGGGAATGTGAATCCCCCTTGTAGTAACTCAAGATCTTTTCCACATGCTCTACCTCTTTGTCATCACCCATAATCTCATGAATGTCTATCCTAGTGTTTGAGAGCCTAGTAATGCTTCTAATGAGTCATGTCAAAATTTTCATGCTCCTCCCCATGAAGTATATGTAGTTACCATGGATGAAAAATATAAGAAATTGCACTAACTCCTTAGGCTTCCCAAAACATGGTAACTCATATAGCTAAATTACACTGGATGTTGTCAACTTATTTTGAATGGTAACATCAAAAAGTACCACACCATATTTCATTTTTCTCCCTATATCTACCATCCAATCTAATGCCAGGTCTTGTACATAGTTGGGTGTGTGATGATTGTATTCCTTTAGCTAGAAATTATGTATGAATGAATTCTAATTTTCCCCTATAAGTACTTCTGGGGGAACTACATGACTTGGTAATACATCTTAATTAGTGGATTAACATCAATTTATGTGATGCTAACTCATTATACCATTGGCACTGATGTTTATGTAGGGGCCACTTCTACCACCATGTATGCTCGATTTGGTCTTTGTTGTTGTGGAATTGTTCCCTTCCACTTATTTCCCATATTGAACCTACTAGTGTTAAAGTGCAATCTGTTAGGTCTACCAAAGCCTCAAATGGTGCTTGACACTTCATATTCATAAAACCTATAATTGTGCCTTTAGTTCCAAGATTCATAGACCATTAATGACATCCTTAGTGGTAACCCACTTTTTTTTCCAACTATTTCCTATTGAAATTTATTTGCACTCCCTTTTAAACCAATCTCAATGTCAGTGAAATTCCCTTAGTTTCATAATTATTCAATTTAAGTGCCTAGGGCTACTTGGATTCTTTCTTTAGTAGGGTTTCTACTTCTTCAACTCTCTAGTTTGCTGGTTTTATTTAGCTCTCTTGATGTTTCAAGTTTACACAAAGTTTTTAATGTAAATTAGTCAGCCATGTGTTATTTTATACCCTTTTTTCATCTACCATATTTAACGTAGGTTCATTAAGATGTGGAAGCATCAAGATTTATTAAACTCTATGAGATTTTGTAAAATCCATAAAAATCCTCTACCACCAACTCATTCAATGCATATTTTGTACCTCCATCACCACCTCATTTAATGCCTCTAATAGTATTATGTTGAAGTGACTTGTGGTTCAAATAGTCACTTCTTTCATTAATTCTAGGTGGATGCCAATTATATTAGATGATTTTCCTTCTATGTTTGGCTCTCTTGGTGTGACCTTCACCTTCAATATGATAACCTAGGTGCAGTGCCTCACATGTGCACAATTCAACCTCCTTGGTTCCACCTCTTCTAGCTACACTTTTATTTCAAGCACACTTATCTTGGTTAGTTTCTTATATTGCAGCTTGCCCTGGCCTATCCTAGCCCAGACAAATCCCTTGCACTGGCCCTCTAGTTCTTGATTTTTTATTCTATTTTTATTGCACACACTTATATCATGCATCTTCACTTTTGATTTTACACACAATCCTATAGTGCATCTTCATTATTTCTTGTGCATAATACTATTGTGCATCATTATTTGGTTCTTATCTCTTTAGTCTGGTAACCTCGTTATGCTCAAAAATGATAGAGTAGTTCCTCCTTGGACCTCTAAAGGTCTTGAAATATTTATCTGACACACATAGATCTTATGCATCTCTCTTCTTGTTTGCTAAGTTTCATGCACCCACTACTTAGGTTTCTAACCTCAGAAACATTAAAAAGCATAAAGGCTCAACTCACCCAGTTGGAATTACAAATGAAATGTCATTATATTTTCTTAGTGGGATTAAAAGTGCTACTTCTACACTATTTACACTAATGCCTAAGATAACAAAGAAAAATAAAGTAGTTTGGCTTGCACCAAATATTATGTTGATCATCTCAACTCAAACCAACCAATGACCAAAAAGTTGATGAGATTATGATGCAAACACCATCCTATTGCCAATATCACTTCAACTTGTTTCCATTAAAATGACTAAGGAGAATTTCACTAGTTAGAGTGCATAACTTACATGCACCTATCTCTAATATGTGGTGGATGATATAGGGACCCATCCACCTTATCTATAGTTTTCCTTGATACTTACAATACTTGGAGTCATATAGAAAGATGAATGTTACTTTTTATATCACCTTATTCTTTATATGCTTTTCATGCTAAATATTCTAGTGTACCTTCTCTATCCACTAGCTCCACTTGGCTTAGGCATGTATCTCATATAAGTTCTCCAAGTCCACCATCCTTATGTTTAATGACTCTTAGTCATATAACTAAATAATTCATATGATGCATAATGATGGTATTACAAATTCTATTAATAGGATCACGTTAACACTAAACACTAGTTGGAATGGTTTAGCATTATTTAGGTGCTTATAAATTGTATAATACACCCATAGTGCTACTGACACATGATCATCCAAATATTTTTTACCAACATCGCATATATTCATGAGGCACATCCCAAGGATCTTGTTGAATGCCTTAACTATTCCATTTTAATGTGAATAATATAGGGTCATTTTGTGGTACACCACCATATATTTGGCCAAAAAGATACACACTATTCCATTGATAAAGTGAGTGCCCCTATCGCTAGTCAGATTGATCAGACACCCATAATAGCTTATTATGTTTTCCTAAATGAAGCATGTAGCTATGGTAACTATGTAGTCTTTTATCCATGTTGTCTTAGACCACTTGGTAAAGTAATCTATGGCTACTAGGATATACCTTATGCTTGTGCATTATGCTATAGGAGTTATTGGCCTTACAAAATCAGTGACCCATTTCTCAAATGATTCATAGGAAAGAATGGGGATGAGGGGAATCTCATCCCAATGGTTGGGATTCCACGTGCAATAGTATATATCACATGCCTTGGTGCATTTATTTGCATCTTAGAATAAGCTTGGCCACTAGAAGCCTGTGTATAACACTTTTCTTACCATTACATCTCTAGTGCAATGTCCTCCTACTATGCCTTCATGCACCTCCTATAGGATGGAGTCTATTTTATTCTCCAAGACACATTAGTGTAGCACTTCATCTCTACTTATCTTGTATAGTTCTTTGATAATGAGCTAAAAGGGGGTAGTGTAAACTACTAATTATTTCTTCTCTTTATTCATCATATCCTAGGGTATGACTCTAGATGTAATAAAGGTGGTGATCTCTACCAAATCCTCAGGAATACACTAGAATTGGTACAATATGAATCTAGCATGCCATCCTCAATAGATGATGGTACATCATCAGAATTGATGTAGGAAAAATGGTCTAGCTCTAAATTATGCTTTCTAGGCTTAACCACAATAGAAAACTAGAACTCTTAGAATAGAACTATCCATTTGCATATGCACCCTTATAAAATAGGCTTATTTACGAGGTATTTGAGCACCTCATAATCAGTGAAGAAGATGAAAGGGATTGATAATAGGTATCCACTACATTTTTTAAGGCATAGACCATGGTGAGCACTTCCTACTCTATTGTTGTATAATTATACTTTGTTGAGGTCAACTTTCTACTAGTGAAGGAGATAGGATGATCTATTTTGCCTTCACTAGGCTATGCTAGGATTACACCAATTGAATATCCAAACATTGATGTGGACATGAAAAGATGTTGTCTAATTAAAGAACCATAAGAAAGGCATGATAGCTAACCTGAGCTTTAGGGTCTTAAAGGCCTCCTCTTGTGATTTTCCCTTGTAGAATGGTCCATCCTTGCATAAAAGATATTATAGTGGTGCCATAATATCTGCATAACTCTTTATAAATTTTATTCAATATATATAGTGGATAAGAAAGGTGAAAAAATCCTTTTATGTGGCAATATTTTATAGATGAATGATGATGGAAATAATCATTGGATCCATGAGCAAACCATCCTTATAGATGAATGATGATGGAAATCTTCATTGGATCCATGAGCAAACCATCCTTATAGATGAGGTGCTAGAGTAGGGTTCTAATGGTGTTGTAAAGATGAATTTATCTAGGTTCAAGGATATCTATAAATACTTACACCACTCAAAAATTAGATGTAGGTTGTCACAATGGTCCTTCATAAGGCCATACAACATCTAATCATCTAGATAGACTTGGAGGAACCTGTAGATGATATATTTAAATATGATGATCACCACTCTAGAGAATATGGTGGGAACATTATTGAGTCCAAAGGGAATAACATTATAAGAAAAACAACCCCATTTAGCTGTAAAGGTTATTTTTGGCTTATTTTCTTCCTCAATCTAGTCTTGGTGATAGTTGGAAAACCCATTAATGAAAGTGTATATTTTGCAACCTGTAATGTCTTCTAGGACTTCATTGATGAATGGAGTTAGGAAAGGGTCATTGATGTAGGTGGAATTAAACATTATGTAATTGATACTAATGCAAATGCACCAATCCTTATTGATGATATTTACCATTGGGCTCACCTAGTCAGACTCCTGCATAATGTAAATGACCCCTATGGCCAACATAGTTTTAATCTCTATTTTTACCTTAGTGTGGAGGTTGAGATTCATCTAATAGGGGTGATTTTTGATTGGTCTTGCATTGTTTATTATATTTATGCTCATATTCCCTAGGAATGGATGGATGCCCATCATATCCTAATAAGTCCTAAGGAACAAATCCTAAAACTCCTTTAGGAGGTTTATGATTTACACTAGCTCTACATCAGACCAATATGTGCCTAGAGTAGCCGTCTTTGGCTCCCATTCTATGCTGATATCCAATTTGATGGTCTTGAGTGGTGTGCGATATGGATCATTCATCTCCTAGTGATAATCCTTGACTTGTTAGGTTACCTCTATTGTTTCAATGCAAAGATGATTGGGGTCTTATTTTCCTATCATGTTATCATCTAGTTGGTGCACAAGTTTCCTTTTAGTTGTTAGCATTTTCTAGTAGTGCTCCTTCCAAGTTTAACCATCTTCATCACTAGAAACACTATTGAGTGTTTGTTCCTCAAACAAGGTTGGGAGTGCCAACCCTTTTCTCTAAACATGTCCTTCAATCATTCCTTGAGGATTGTAGTGTCTTCAAACACTACCCTTCTAATCACTTATAATGGCTTGACCAATTTTAGGTTATACAAATAAAATGAGAAGGTATCCAAAAATATCTCCTTAAGGACCTCCCACATTTGATATCTACCAACATGTCTCATTGACCATGTACAATTCCCACATCCATATCTTCATATTTTTGTAAAAGGCATGCACCCATATGTTCTTTAGGGCAGTCATGACACATTCAGTCCATGTGTATTTACATAGGATCACATGCACCACAAGGTTAGAGTTACCAAAGTATTATAATATATCTAGGTTCTCATTACTCCTCCTAAATCTAGTGTATATGGCCACCTTTACCTCTAGTCAAGTTGGTAAATTAGACCTTTGCACTACCCACTAGTGCATGGTAATGTTTTTTAATGTGTACACAAGTACACCCATTATATCTATCTATTTGAGGATGAATGGTTCAAGGTAATTGACATACCTTTCCACTAGGTTATTTCCTTCAAATTTGGGAAGCACTACAAGCTTTCCTTTGCTTAGGTGAAGTACCCTTTTTTATCTCTTTTCTTAGTGTAAGACCCATCATTTTAGAATGTGATTAATCTAAATCTAGCTGGTATTTATGGGTGTTGGATCCTTTGAATGACCCAAGTGACATCTATGACCTATGGCCTCATATGCCTCTTCAATCCATTAGTCACAAGTGATGTCAATAGTATTTGTGGCTAAATGTCCATCTTCCCAAGAAAGTACTCCTTGATTAGAAGGATGGATATTCTTGATGCCTTACACCATGATGTTATAAATATGGTTGATCTCATCCTCTAGATCAATGCTATACACATAGGGGGGTCCTTGGTCACTTGAGTGGGGGATTACTACCCTTTCTTTACCATTCTCAAAATTCATGTATCACTTCTTGAAGCACATATCTACATTGTTGGTGTAGCACCAAGGTCTTCCTAGGAACATTGAGTAGTTATCCCATTCTACTAACTCAATAACCTCAAAATCAACATGGAATTTTGGCATGCATAATATCTATAAAGGTGCCATACAAAATTATGATCAGATGCACTACAGTCTTGTTGGCTATGAAGAGTACATGGGGGGATGGTTTGAGGGCTAGCCTACCTATCTTCTCCTATGTATTCTTGGTCAAGATATTAACCTTTGCACTAGTGTTGATCAACACCTCAAAGATAGACCAACCACCTATGGTGGAATTCACTAGCAATTATTGGTCATACTATGCATTCTAAGTATGCCTTACTTCATGTTCCCATGCCATATGTGACATAACAACTTACATTTATTGGGGCTCAATAACTTCATTTGGCTTTTTCCCTAGATTATGTAAGAGAAAGTTTTTCAATAAGGGAAACATCCAATCCATTTGAAGGAGGTATAATATTTTTTTCAGCTCCTATACCTCAAACTCTTGGCTATCTTTCTTTCTACATAAGGTGGTAGCCTATTCTTTGAGATCTCTGACTAGCTAGAGTTCTCCCCATAAATTTTGTATTATGCTCATGGCTTATTTTAGGATGTACTTTTGCCACCTTGGGCTAGGGTAGGATGAAAATTTTTACTTAGGTTGAGCTATATGCTTAGTACAACTTGGTTCACCATATTCTAAGCATAGCTCTTATGTTAGTGTAGTTAGTGGTTGAGTGGTGAACCCACTCTATGTGGTTATTTATACCTTGATTGGCTCTATACATGTTATCTACACTTTTAGATCCCACTTTTTATCCTTAAGCTCATACCTGATCATCCTTATAACTCTATTGATGCCTAATTTACCTTGGGTTATCTTTTTATACAAGTTGGGGTACTCTTAGACTACATGCGGTCCTTGATAATACTTGCATGCTGGATGCATTGGGAAATTGTGCTGATAGTGTTTAGTCAACTTGCACTTATAATATGACCATGGTGGGAATATTCCTCCATCACATCCTCCACCTTTCCCTCTAGCACCTATTTGGTTCCTATATCCAACATTTTACTAGCCATAACCCTCATTTCTTTGGTTCTCCTTCCCTCTAGCTATTATAGTTGCCTACTGTGCACCTCTCTCTATGTTTTAGTGCATTTCATTAATCACTCAATAGTCAATTATATTATGAGTGTAAGAATCACATAAATTGTAGTAGATGGTCATGTTGACCTAACTATCACATTGTAATAAGGGGTAGTTACGAACATCATGCACCTTGTGATAAACTTCACAACTAATAAGCAGTGCATGTACATTATATTGAGGGTAGTTATTTCTATTGTGACCCTCTATCTCATAGTCAGTGCACCAAAAACTACTTTAAACATCTTATAATGAATTATATCTAGCTTATAAATTTTGGAAGCCATGGATGTAATTTAAACCTTCATGAATGGGCTAATGCTTATATCAACACTCTTGACCACCTTGGCTCTAAGCATAGCTTCCATCGCTTCTCGAGGGTCCATGAATGTTTTCATGGATAGTGCCCTTCTAAAAGGCACTATTAATCCTCCAAAAAACATTTCACATGATAGGAGGGGTGAATGTCATAAGGGAGTTTGCAGAGGAACATATTGAATCTGGTGTTGTATAAGCACATGCTTTATGATAATCACTTATTTATCTCCTTGAGCATGACAATGCTCTACTATTAAAACTTAGGTATATCAAACTCCATCAGAAAGGATACCTTCAAGGTATCATAATCAACCATAGCTTAGTTAAGATCAAACTTCCTATATAAGTATGGGCATGATCAAGTAAGGTTATCATGAACTAAGTTAACTTATGATCAGATTGAGTTATTCCCTAAGTGTGTCATTGTAACTCACATTTGAGTACATGTTTTGTGATGTTTTCCATGCCTTGGTACTCTAGTAGATGCATGGCCATCTCATAGTAGATCTAGGGCTGGGGAACATCCTATGCCTAAATTTCTTATCTTCTTGGTACTTTTCTTGGTGTTGGTTCTCCAATGCCTCTAGCCACTATGTCAAGCACTAGTCTAGTGGTTATGGTAGGTGATATAAAATAAGATGGCACTGTACTTATATCTAGTGGTGTAAGGCCACTTCTTATGAGCTATTTCCTAAGCTATGTTATTAACATTGGTTGAACTAGGATACTTGTGCTTAGGTTCCTTCTAGTTTGGATAACACTTCATGGTTTGGAGGTATCTTCACTAACTAACCTCTTCATATGGGATGACTTGTTTACTTACAAATTTTTGGTTCAAATATGCAAATTTATCAAATTCTACATCGATAACAAGGTCAATTGTCAATCTTCTATTTTATTTTGGGGAATCTAGTGCATGAGCTTACACTATAGGTTCAAAGGGGGTAGGTGCATTTGACACATCTCTAATGGTCAAGTTTTGAAGGGACCCTGAGCATTCACCTACCAATTGTGGAGCTTATTCCAAGGCTTCAAGTGATCTTTCCTCTGGGCATGGTTAACATTCAAAATATCCTTCCACATGCCCTTCTTACTTATTACAAGTCCTCTCAACACTTTCAAGTTACATATCTTCTATCAGTCTATGCATCCTCTTATTATAATCCTATCACTTGAGCTCTCAATTGTCATTCTACTCATCTCCTTCCATTGTACCTCACCTACACATCCCCTTCTTCCCCATTGAGCTAATCATATGCAAGAGGACTTTAGCCTTCCATCCTTACTATTTCAAAGTCATAATCCACCATCAGCTTCTTGAGTTTGGTGTTGAGTTCTTTCATAAATGCACCTCTAGCCTTGTGTAATAATTGGTACTCTACTTATTTAGGGTAGGAGTACATTGATACCACAAACTCAAGCATATAACTATTTAATGCCACTTGCCACCATTTATCTACAAACCTATTCTAAGTGGCATCTAAGTTCTAAAGCTTATCTAGGCACCCTTTTGTTCATTCAAGGAGTTATCCATAGATTTGGTTTTTATAGGTTGTATAAGTAGCCAACCAATGGTATACTTACTCTGATATTTCATAGAAAATCACCTCATATAGGGTATCATATAAGTAGTTTTAGACCCATTTCTTTGGGTTATTCCCTCTACAAGTTGGATGCCTTAGTGAAAATATATATTCCACTCTTTCTATCTAACACTCAATGTTATTGAGGGAGAGTTAGAGAATTGTCCTAGTGTACCATTACAATAACAAAATTTAATAGTCTTGATAACAAGACCAAAATGTTGTAGTAAAATGGTTATTTTTGATCATAAGCTTAGTCACGTACCTACCTATCTATCCAAGTTAGATCTAGGCTTGTTATAAAGGGGCATAGGCCTTAATGATTCCTATGGCACTCAAAATTTATCACTTGATAATACTATTCTCAATATACAAAAGGTGTAATTCCTATGTTCTTACTTGAAGCACAATAGAGAAAGGACCATGGTCTGTTGGGCTAGTTGTGCCATGGTGTAAATCCATGATTCATGGTTCTAGTCATCACAATGATGGTAATATACTCATAGGCAAAAGACTTGGGCTTCATGGGTCAAAGGCATGTAGGTACTTGAGGGGCAAAGGATGGTCTAGTTGAGGGATTTGGTCATAGTCATCTGTTCAGGTGTGGGTATTGGTTTGAGGTGAAAGGCTTCAATTATACTTAGAATATTTAATGTCAAGGGTGTAAGGCTCATTATCATCCATTGATCTACCATTAAATAACTAGGATATAGACTCCTGATAACTTAATACACTATTTTGATATAACATAACATGCACTTAATAAACATTCAAAATCTTAACCATTTAGTTCATTCACCAGTTACGCAAGTAATATTCATTAACTTGGTAAAATAATACATGCATGTTTAATATAATTGAGCAAGTGCTCAACATAAACTACTAAGGCCTAAGCTCATAGATGAGCTTGGGCATTATAAAGGGGAGCATTAATATGCATCCCAAGATAAGTTCAAAACCTAAGACAAACTTCTAGTAGTAATTCACCAGAGCTTCACTACTCCCATTCACCTCTCCTCTCTTTAGCTAAACTTAGATTAATTTTATAAGCTTTGGAGCATCATAATTTCATGGGGAATGGAACATGATAACTACTAAGCTATTACTAGAGGTACACATTTTGCTACCTCCACTATGATTTACTTTTAATGTGTAGTTGCTATCTCATACACCTACTTCTCAATGATACATGATTCAAAAAGGAGCTACTTGTCTTAAATGTCTAGTCATTATTTCATGCACCCCATTTTCAATGCTACATAGAGTTGTTAGTCACCAACTAGTTGGCACCTATAGAAGACAAAAATAACAACCATCTAAATATTTGCTCATACCTAG
Source organism: Torreya grandis (assembly GCA_037957365.1). Classification (NCBI taxonomy): domain Eukaryota; kingdom Viridiplantae; phylum Streptophyta; class Pinopsida; order Cupressales; family Taxaceae; genus Torreya; species Torreya grandis. Next base: position 329,465 of record JARHVA010009213.1, on the reverse strand, counting down.
GTATTTATCGAGTTAGCATAGATTAATTACTTATCATGAAATGGGTCCTAATAGTTTTAGTTTTATTAGTCCAAGATATACTTGATATCCCTTGAGTATAAAATTTGAGTTTAGTCTTGCACACCAATTTTGATGTAGTTGACACATCTTAGCCACATCTAGCTTTTCAAATGACTTTATGATTTTTATTTTTTGAAATAGAAGGTTAGCATCTACATTGTCTATAACATAACTTGAGTGTGTTTGTATACCCTTAAGGTTACCTTTGATTGTGGATAAGGGTTTATAATATGTTTCTAGTTAATGTGCACATTAATATGGTTGTGTTAATGGTTGAAGTGTTACTTGTGTAGAGTTAGTGTTGCAAAAGATTAAAAAAAAAGATAGTAGTGTTTTTATGGGTTTTATTTGGGTGAAATTTTGGTATCATGTCTTAGGTTCAACACTGAGAGTTTTGGGGAATTATGTTTGGTATTTGTGATGAATTTGATAAACTTATCAGCATGGTATTTATTTCACTCGTACTCATAGTAAATTAAGATCATAAGTTGAACTATGTGACCATGTTGTTTATGATTGGGTGAAGTTTACATGGAATTAAAATTGATGGATTCATTAGCATGTCTATACTGCATGTTAACATTTTTTATAATAATTATTATGTGATATATATTTATTTATATAGTATTGGGTTTTAATGTTGTATATAATTATGTATTTCCTATATATGTACCTAAGTGGTATTTTTATCTTAATACACTTCCTTAGTATTTTAGCATTTTGATTAATGCCATTATAGAGGTGGTTTGGAAGGTTTGTTTTCTATAAGTTCTCACTATGGTTTGAATACATTTGCATAATAAATTCTATTCATATATACTATGATTTGGATATAATTAATAATGTAAATCATTCCTAAGATGTATCTTGTTTTGGTTTCCAACATCCAAAATCCTTGTTTACCTTTTGATAATAATTAATTGTGCACATGTTGGCTTAGACTTATTAAACCTATCATGAATATTAAGGTTAGAATTTTCAATATTTACCTTCCATTAACTTGATTTTAAGTGTATCTATTAAATAATAATATGATATGTTATTGATTTTAGGTGTAAAAATATTATATTGACCACATGGTTTGGTGATGATAATGTTATTTAGTGGTGAAGAAGTATTATATACCTTTAGGAGTATAGTGACTGATTGTATGTAGAAGTAAACTAATGAGATTGACAAGAATTTTATAACTCATGTATTACGTAGATGAATCTTGAAGCTATAGAAAATGTACTTGAAATGATTATTTATTAGATCAAAATTTGAACTTATAGAACTTAACCAATTTTGAATCACTAAAAAATATTTAGAATGTTAAAATAAAGGTGTTAATGATAGGTTTATTACACATATATACAATCAATGGAATAATTATTTAGAGTAGTGTAATTATTTAGTAGAGGCACCTAGTTGGGTAGGTGGCCTATGAGTGTTACTATAATTAACATAAGAGAATTTATTTTAGAGCTTTAGGAAGTAGTAACCCTAAGTGATTGTACCTCCCCATTGTTAAACATGCTAGTGATATGAGTACACCTTGATTTGGTAGAATATAGTCTAGTTGCCTAGAACATGTAGTTTAGCATTGATTTTGATTTCCAAAATTTTATGGATGATGACCATTTTAGGTGACCCTCATATTTTGAATTGACCATTGCATCATGATAATAGTTTGTGTTATACTAATACATGAAAAATCAAATAAATTGTAGTGCCATATTTAATGCATGCATAAAAGTCTGTAGAATCATGTTTTATTTGTCTTATCACATCCTAGTTGAGAATGGTGAAATCATGGTTATTTAGGGTATGGATTGATGAATAGTTCATTAGATGCACTATTTTATCTCAATGATGAGTGATTAGATCATCCTGATATTTTTAGTATTTATAATAGATAGTAGTTTTTTAGTGGTTAGTACTCAAATATAAATATAAATTTCACTCAACAAAACTTTGGTGAGCTATGTTTGATAGAGATATTCCATATGAGATATACTACTTTAGAGCATTGCTAGTTAGAGATATGATCTAGTATGTTGTATTGGTATTTATGTGGTGCCAAGATGCCATGTGTGGAAATTGATATTTGTTATTCTCATTCATCAATATCTGTTGGTTGTCATGATGGAAAATTATGGTCAAATGTCATTGGATACCTTGTATTTAATAACACTTTATGATGATATGGGTTGTTTATTTAGTCTCTTCATTTATGGATAGTGATGGATAACAAACATAATTTCTACATGTTATCTTGGGACATTGTGATACTATACACAAAGAGACTTAGATATTACTCATGACATTATAAGTGAAGTTTATATATATATATATATATATATATATATATATATATATTTAAAATGTCATCAAGGATGTTATTGTGCCAATTTTTGGAATGATGTAATTTTTCTGATATGTTTTAACATGGTTACTCTATATAAATAATGCTATTTGACAATAGTTTGTTGTAGGACAACCAGAGATGTGAGCTAGTATAGTGTCATTTAGTGATGATATGGTACTGGGATGGCATGTTCAAGAGTGGTTGTTTCTATTCCCCTTCATTTGTACTAGCTAGTTGCTATGATGGACCACACCCTAGTCGATGTCATAATTCAATTCTTTGGATGGCTAGTGGACTATTTTCATATTGTTAATGGTAGTTGGACCAATCAACTATGCTTGATGATGTAGTTTGATTCTCCATGATGGATAGTGGAACATCTAATGCCATCTTACTTTATTCCTCCTCCCCTTGGGTAACTTGTTAAATCACATAGTGATTGTGATGTGATCTATTTTTGTTGTGTTTTATTGAATTAATTTTAATTTGCTTGAATACTTTATTTTAATTTGACTTTAAACCAATATTATTTTCTTGTTTTTAAATATTTAAAATAACCAATCATGGAAATTTTTACTAATATTTTTTTTATGATTGAGATTTCTCTTTTAAAGCCACTTGATCTCATTTTTTAAACTGATTCTACTTTTACATGATTGGTTTAATTTTAAAATTTATTTTGTATGATTGTTGGTATTGGTTTCACATGTGTTTTTAATGTTCATATTTTGGCTAAAATGTGTTGATATTTATTTCATATTAATGAATATATTTTTGGTTGCATAAAAGTCAAAAGAGGATCCATGGAGAAGTGAAAGAGTCATGGGGTAAAGACAAAAGAGGAATGGGATTCATTTTCCCATGAAGAGTCATCTTGAGGAATTCCAAGAGTCAACAAGTGAAGACAAAAGAGGAAGGGCATAATTTCTCATGAAGGGACACTTTTAGGAATATGAAAAGTCACCAAGATAAAGATAAAAGGGGAAATGATGCATTTGCTTATGAAGGGTCACCATGTGATTTTTCAAAGGAAAGGATTTAAAGGGTCATGCAAGTTTGGTGCCATTTTCCATGAAGAGTGAAGGGTCACAAATGGAGAATGCCAAAGGTCATTTGGAAAGATATAAATAAAGGCTTGAGAATCCATTTGTAACATGAAAGAGAGTACATGGTTTGTAATTATTTTAAATAATAAAAGACTAGAGAATAAAAATAGATATTGTAGAGTTATATCATTTGTTGAGAAATCAACATTGAGAGATAGTTGTGTTTTATACACAAGAGGGGTTTGTGCTCTTATGGGTTGGTGCTCAAAAATATTTACAAGGGGTTGGTGTTCTTATGGGTTGGTGCTCAATAAATGGGTTGGTGCTCCTACAAGTTAGTGCTTGAAAACTTTGTAATTTGAGTTGGTGCTCATTCATATACTTGAGATTGTTCTCCATGGTTTTTCCCACACTGGGTTTCCACATAAAAATCTACTCTCTCTCTCTCTCTCTCTCTCTCTCTCTCTCTCTCTCTCTCTCTCTCTCTCTCTCTCACACACACACACACACACACACACACACACACACACACATTCTCATGTGGTGCATGTTATTGTTTTAGTTTTATTGCATATCTTGAATGTATGATTAAGTGAAGTTTGATTAAGTAAAAGATTTATAAGATATATGATATAATAATTCACCCCCCTCTTAGTATATCCTATGATTAAAATTTAATGTTCATAAATATTACACTATTAGCATGGTATGGGCAAGGAAAAGTAGCTTGAAATACAACTAGTGGGTTGTGATGGGAACTGACCACATCATGGTTATGTGTGTGTGTGTGTGTGTGGTCCTTGCATAGAGATATGATTCTTTTGGGAGGTCAAAAGAGATTATATAATATATCACAATGATTTATTAGTTATTTTAGATATGGTATTATTTTGTGTGTGTGTGTGTGTGTGTGTGGTCCTTGCATAGAGATATGATTCTTTTGAGAGGTCAAAAGAGTTTATATGATAGATCACAATGATTTATTAGTTATTTTAGATGTGGTATTATTATATTCTAATGATTTTAGATGTTGGGACATAATATGTTATTTTATGGTTTATCTTGGTTCAGTATTGCATGTTGGTGAATGTACTCATGTGTTCTAGATGGAACTAGATATTAGAACTAAGCTTTGTCAATATTATTCTTTATGATTTGATATGGTTCAATATTATTTAAATTTATTCTCAAAATGGTGTTACCATGGATGAATACTTATCTTATTAGTATAATATCACCATGATTGGTGCTTGTAATTATTTCTCAATATTGGTTATATGTTAGATGGGTACTTGATCTCTAATAATTATATCAAAAGATTTGGGTTTTAGTGAGTAGATGTTATATATGAATGACATCATGACTAATACTAGAATGAATTTGGTTTTTAATTCTTAATTATATAGGATATTCATGTTCCTATGGGCACATGATATTCTTGATTCAGTTGGTATAGGGAGACAATGTGATTTAGTTGGATAGTATGACTCAATATGCATTTTGGCTCAATGGTGTTTAGAATTCTTAATAGTGCAGTATGTTTCCATGATTAGAAACTTATTTATCATTTGGTATGATTTCAAAGGGATATCATTAAGTGATTAGTATGGTCATACAATAAAATTATACTTTGAGCATATGTAACCTCCGAGTTTGATAGAAGTATTTTATGATATTAGTTAGGTTATGACATAGTGACTATTAATATTAGTTAATATTGTTTAGAGTTGCTCAGTTCTATTCAATATATTTAAACCAAGGAATGTCACTTATATTCATATGCTCATATCAGTGATAATTTGGATTCAATTATTTTATTGGTAAAACTTCATGTATCAGTGGCTTGTAGTAGTATTTTAGGGATGTTTGAGAGTGAATAGTTAATGCACTATTCTTCATTGTGATTTCCACATTGAGGATGATGCTTTTATAATATGTGTAGTATGTAATAACCCACATTAGGGACCTCTTTCCCTTACCAATTAAGACTTTTAGTAATGTTATTGCATGGTTATTAAGATTTTGAATTATATTTCCCCTTTTATCACTAATGGATTAATCCTCCTCTATAAATAAAGAAAGATTAATTAAATTATAATTATAAACCTTAAAATATATTTACATATCATAAATTAATAATATTTAATATTAAATTAAATAGGTCCTAGGATTCCTAGAGGGTCTATGAGCCCTATCCCATAGGTCTTTTAGAAAACCTACTCTCTTAGGCCCTAGCCTAGTTAGTAGGCATTGATCTACTTGGTGGAGTAATTTTAAAGAAAGGTATTTAAAATTTATTTGTTGTAAGGAGTCACATGGGTTTTTAAGAGAGGGTAATATATTATTTTGGTGGAAAATAATTAAATAATAGGTAAATAAATAAAAGTAAAATAAAATAATAAAATATTGCAAGCAAATCTCCTTCCAACATGGCCAAACTAACTTAAGGTTTTGTAGTGTCATTCTCTTTCCAAGTAGTTATATCCACTACTGCATTTATTTGAAACTTCACCTCTATATTACCAAGTTCTTGCCTCCATAGATGATGCTACCATCAAAAGAGCCAACCAAGGAATGAAGAAGAAGGAGAAGAAGAAGAAAATGAAGATCGATGTTTAATAGGCAAGTGGTCTCTCCCTCATAAATTAGATTATTTTTTTCCAAATTAATAGACGAGATAAATAATGAATAATAAATTCATCTTGTTTAAAATGAGGTTTATTTATATAGTTATGTTGTCAAGTTTTCTTTAAAATTATTGAGGGTTTGACTGAGGATTTTGATAGTCCTTGGTTGTTTTGTCTCATATATATATATATATATATATATATATATATATATATATATATATATATATATGTGTGTGTGTGTGTGTGTGTTTTAAAAAAGACACACACACACATTATATATATATATATATATATATATATATATATATATATATATATATATATATATATATATATACTTTTGTTATTTATTTTGATTTTTTTAAAAGCATATATATTTAATGTATATATTTAATATTTATTATTTTAAAAAAATAAAATATCATATAGTGGTTTTTGTGTTTTTTTAATCTTTTCTAAAAATAAAAAATAAAAAATATATTATGAATTTATGTTTGGCAGGGGGTGGGTGGGGTGCAGGGAAGTGGGGGAGATGATCCAACCCCTACCACCTCCCATGGTTGGGAGGGAGGATTGGATAGCCAACTAGCCCTCCCCATGGCCACACTCCATGGCCATGGCTAGTCCTTCGGCCTCGCCCCTAGTCATGGTAGCCTAGGGTCTTTAATTTTAAAAGAATAAAAACATTAATTAAAATTTGTTTTATTAAGTGTTTATTTATTTATTATATATACAGTAAAAATTAATATATTCTAATTATATACACACACACACACATATACATGTGTGTGTGTGTGTGTGTGTGTGTGTGTGTGTGTGTGTGTGTGTGTGTGTGTGTGTGTGTGTGTGTGTGTGTGTGTGCGTGCGTGCGCGTGTGTGTGTGTGATTTGGTTATTGAAAATACATGAACATATACTTGAAGATATGTATTTATGTACAATAGAGGGTACAAGGAGAATATTGGCTCTAAAGGTATTATGAACATTTAATTTTATACATATGTACGTATTTTGATAGGAAAGATGATAAAATTTAAGTGATGATTGGTCATCATTGGAAATGTAGATATTTAAAAATTGTAGATACATGGTTGAAAATAAACAAGTATTAATTCTCAAAATTACCACTACTTTGAATGGACTTCATGGTATAAATATTAAATCACTTCTACTTAAGAAAAATCAAATGTTTTATCAATTGATTCTTGATTTTCAAATTGAGAGGTTTGTAAGTGGAAAGTGATAAGATTACCCTCTATTTTAATATTTTTAGCACACTTTAAGGGAGCCTAGAAAACTACCAATTATATTAATGTATGGGTTATTAGTCATTTGCTTGGACATAATGTGATTATTTAGTTGTTTTTAATAGTAAGTTGTTATTGGTTGTTTTTAAGATATATTAGTAAGTGGTTATTATTAGTGTAATAAAACTATTTTATTTAATGCTTGGTGATGAGTATGTTTACCAATAAGTCTTGTGCTACTGATGTTATAGTGTAATATTCTATCTTCTTGTTGGGTTACTTGTAGATTTGTCATAGGCATGTTTTATTTACTACATTTAACTCATTATTTAATTCATTTATTAATTTTGGGAAAATAACAATATTTAAGGGAGGAGGAGTCACTTGCTTAGCTTTTTAACCGACCCCTTGCCCTCTATGTTATAATGTAGGAAATAATAGATCCAATTAACTTGTGTACAAAGATATAATGTATTGTTGTTATTATTGATGTTATAAATAAAGTTATTATTTGGTATTAGTTTATCTAGAGATTCTAAGAAATTTGTTGTAACCTAGATTATAGAGGACATAGGTATTATATAGTTGTAATGGATTGTATTAGTACAGTAGTTGACATGGTTGGTTAGGTCATTAGTGTAATCTTAGAACACTTCTATTTTGATATCATTAAAAAGATAAAGCTCCTCATGTTTTGGAAAATGAGCTTTGTATTTATTGTAACTCTACTTTGGGACTGAACAATCCTTAAAATCCTTATAAATTTTGACATACTATAGGAAATATTTGTTTAAACTTTATTCTAGATTATTGGTCTTTTGAGTCTCAGAACTGTAGGCCTATTATGGATGATTTTTAAATGGAAAAATCAAGTAGTGAAGTTGAATTATTATATCTATGGAATTATAATGTCATTAAAAAAATAAAGATCCTCATGTTTATAAAAATGAGCTTTGTTTTTATTGAAACTCTACTTTGGGACTGAACAATCCTTAGAATCCTTATAAATTTTGATATATCATAGTAAATATTTGTTTAAAATTTATTATAAATTATTGTTCTTTTGAGTCTCATAACTGTAGGCCTATTATGGATGATTGTTAAATGGGGAGATCAAGTATTCAAGTAGTGAAGTTGAATTATTATATATGTGGAATTATAATAAAATACTATTTGTGAATCATGTTATTGTAACCAAAAGGACGTAACTTGACAAATAAATTTGGAAGAACCATAAGCTTATACATCTAGATTTATCATACACTTAGAATGAGTAATGGAACAATAGTGACCCAAGACATTTCACAAGGATTTTTTTTTATCACATAATCATAAGTTGACTTCATTAGTATTGAAAATTATTGGAAATATGATTTACATTGATGTCAAAAGGGAAATTATGAGCATGCCACTAATCTTTAGGATTATATACGGTGATTATAAGATATGAAAAGGATCTTATCAAAGGTCAAGAATGATTGGAATGATTATGTGCATGATTGGAATTCATTCGGTTCTTCACATTGATCATCTAGACATTTTAGGTCTATGAAAGAAAAGATGAGAAGGCATTTTTTTGATGTCACCATTACCATGTGTGAATGAGTATGGGGGAGTTGGTCATATGGTTATGATCACATTAATCCCTAGTATTTATGCACCAAATTTGAAGACATGAGATGAAGTGAAGTTGAATATATGGGAATGCAAAGTTGGCTACATGGAAAAAATCCACTAAGTTTCTATACTTAGTCAAATTAGAAAAAAAGGGCTAAATAAAGATAAGTAAGCTTATTGATGAGGTTAGAATTTTCATACATGGAAGTGTTAAGACAAAATGATCACATGGGTCTATTCATTTTTGTGCCTAGTTTATATGTGCTAAATCTCAGGTCATGCGACATATCTCAACAAAAGATATGTTTGAGTAAAGTAGGGCTCCAAGGAATTTTGACAATATTTTATAACATAGTCAAATTTATAGTATGCAATAAAAATATCAAAGTAATTTTTATGAAGACATATCTTGCACCTATGAAGGCTTTAAGATTAATTGGATATATGGATGGAATCCCCTATGTAAGAGGATCATATGCACTAATTTGTAGGTCATCTAACTAAGTGTGATAAGAGCTATCCAAGTGCAAACTTAGCCTTCTAGGCATGTTGAAATGGTCTCCATACTTAGATTAAATTTGCATAAGGTCATGAAAAGTTGTCATGATTTTATAAAGCTCATCTATAAATACTTGCAAAAGAAACATATAGTAGATATGTTATGGGTTTTTCATGATCATCTTAAATATGTGGTTTATAGGATCAAAGGAGAAGAAATGAGCTCAAAATTGAATTATCTTTACTCATAAACTAGATAGGGTTTATTGGTAAAACCCTAAGGGTTTAAGTCATGACATCAATAGGCACTTTCTATTTTGATGGTGAATGTCTATAACATGGACCTGTTATCTTAAGTTATAACTTAATCCTTTATTATTGTTGCAAAACTAGCCCCTCAACCTAGTAATTACTAGCTCGATTAGTGATCAAAGGACTTTATATTTTCCTAAGTCTAAGACTTAATATATGTCCTAGCTTAATCAATATCTTGCACTTCATTATACATAGATGATCCAACAAAGTGAAGCAAATTTAAATTTTTACAGGCTCCTCCTAGTAAACTTACAAATGACAAGTGTCACATTCATAGAGCTTATCAGACAAAGACCCAATGAGCATAATATTATCAATTTAATGATCAAGCTAGTTGGAAGATCTATAGTTATCACTTAATTAGACATTAGAGATCTAATGAAGTGCAATGAATTCAAAGTGTCAAAGGTCTTTCCAAGTGAACTTTTTAATGCTAATTGTCATAAGCACATGTGTCTATCAAATAGAGGACCAATGAGAGTGAACCTATCAAATATAAATATTGAGTTTATCAAAATATCTAATAGTGTATGGGTGATAATGTAAAGGAGATATAATGGAGTGAATGTACTCAAATTATATAAAGAGATTGACATTTAACAACTAGACAAAAGTAAAGATTGTGCATCTTTGAAGATCTAATGGTATGTAAAAGCTTAGATGAGAAAGATCCAATAGGATGACTAGACTTAGATAGAACAAAGTGATTGATGTTTTTTGACATAGTGTCAAGTTAAAGACTGAGTAGATCTAAGAATATTGATGGAGAAAAAGTGATCTAAAGATATAGAAAGTAGCGAGATGATGTCAAAGTGTCAAAGTTTAATGACCAAGTCAAGGTAAAGTTCATGCAAGTTCAAATATCCAACGACATGTGGGAGTTATGATCTGAAGATCGATGAATGTGTTTTAAAGAGTGTAACATTAAACTTTAACAACACACATATATCTAAAGGAGTGAGAGAGAGATTGGAAATGGTGTGAATAAAGAGTTCAAAGGCCATTATTTAAAGTATTTAAATATTAATGGTCAAGTGGAGAAACATGTAGGAACTTGTGTATAAGCTCTATATCTCAATGTAAATAATGAGATTGATTGATCAAATATACATTAAAGAGCCTATGCATCAAAACATGAGTCTAATAGATGATTTAGATAGTAAAGAGACCTAAAACTATTCTATGATGCATGGAATCAAGATGTTGTAAATGTAATATTCAAGATGAACTAGAGCATACAATTGGTGTGATGTGTTAGATTTTGACTGTGAACACATTTAAGAATAAAACCCTAGATCAAATGATTATATATACAACATCTAAGATACAATTTCAAGTGTTAGAATTATGTCAAACAAAAAAATATATACATAGAGGTATAAGTGTAGAGAAGATGAGTTACTATTGAAGATTATCAAATAGAAAATATAGTGACATAGAGGAGTATTTTGAGAGATAGATGAAGTGTGTCAAATAGATACGTATACAAATACATAGAGAGAGGGGTAGAAAGGAAGAAAGGAACATATAGATAATGTACAGAGAATGATCAGTTATAAATTAGACTTGTAATAGAGATAATAGAGTTGGATTCATTTATGAATCTATTTTTGTATACTAGAGTTATAACTCCATAGATCTGATTGGTTGGTGCCATCAGACAAGATGAGTTAGTGCTCAGTTAGGGGATTGGTGTCTCCTTAGGGTTGGTTCCCTTTAAAATTATAACCAATGATTTTATGTTGAGTTAGTGCTCAATTATGGATTTGGTGCTTCCTTAGATTTGGTGTTCTTAAACTAGGGTATTAGTGTCTCCTTAGTGTCGGTGCCCTTAAATGTGCAGCTAGTGAGGTTTTTCCAAGTGAGGCATTAAATATGAAGCTAGATTAGAAAAGTAGATACTAGTAGCTATTCTCACCATGGTTTTTCCTTTTGGTTTTTCCATATATAAATCTAGTGTCATGTGTATATTTATATGTATGTGATCTCTACATTTATATTTAAATCTTCAGATGCTTTTGAATTTGCTTTAAAAGGATTAAAGGACTAGTTTTAGTTGATATACTGATTCACCCTCCTCTTAGTAGATATTTGTGTTCCAATAATTGGTATTAGATATTAGGGTTCCTTATAAGAAGATTAATCAGCCCAGGTAGATCTTGGAATAGTGAACAACATGGCTAGTCAAGAAGGATCTTCATCAAATAAAACACCTCTCTTTGATGGATCTAATAATGTATTCTAGAGCATAAGAATAGAAGAATACTTATCCTCATTAGGGTTTGATTTATGGATGTCTATGGTAAATGGATATATAGCTATTTATATAACTCCTATTGATTGGGCTTTATAGAAGGCATATGAGTGCCATGTCAAGGTAAAGACTGTTATTCTTTGTGGATTGTCCAAATCAAAGTTTTTCAAAGTGATGCATTGTCAAAATTCCCAAGATATCTAGAAAAAATTGAAGAGAATTTATGAAGGTGATGATAAGGTAAATCAAGCCAAGATACAAACATATAAAGGCTAATTTAAAAGTCTCAAAATGGATGAAGAAGATAAGATTACATAATAACTTCACAAGGTAGATGAAATAATTAATACAATTAGAGGACTTGAGAAGAAATGAAAAAATTAGTCATGGTAAAAAATGTCCTAAGATATTTTACAGCAAGATATGATTCGAAAATCTACACTATAGAGGAAGCAAGAGATCTATATAAACTCACTATTGATGAGTTTCATGGAACCTTCACTACCTATGAGATGAGAATGGGAGAGGAAAATACTTGCAAGAGAGAAGCTACATTCAAATCATCCAAGAAATTTAAAGTAGAAGCATCTACATCTATATCTAAGGAGATTGATGAAGAAGAAGCCAGTTTTTTAGAAGATTGAAATAAAGATCTGGAAATTAAAAAGGTAAGTTACCCTTTAAATGTTTTAATTGTGGTAAAGTAGGACATTTTGATGCTAAATTCCCTTAAGAGAAAAAGGATAAATTTGATCAAGAAGAGGATGGAAAAATAATGAATCCCCACTATTCTAAAAAGAGTAACTTTTTAAAAAATAATAAAATCTTGTATATAAGAGAAGATAGTGACTCATTGGATGTAATGATATATTAGACGATGACCATGACTATGCCTTTGTGGCTGAGGGAAATGTAATCATGTTCATGGCATTAGGATCAAATTCTATAGATCTAGATCAAGAATAAGTTGGAGACTTTGATGAATAATAGGAAGGAGAAGTGGACCTTGAGTGTGAACTCATCTATTCTCTAGATGAGAGTAATAAGTTGAGAAAAGAGAACTCAAGGTAAAAGAAGCTTAGATAAAAAGAAATTGAAAAACTATCAAAAGTCTTGAAATATCTAATCAGATGATAGTGAGTATAAAGAATAAAGTCAAAGAGGCTAAAATAATAGAATATGCAGTCAAAATTGAACTACAACTTAAGTTTATTGAATGTATGAGGCTAGAAGAAGAGATAGTGGCTTTGAGAATAGAAATTGAAATGGATAAATTACAAATAGACAAAGGTTTAAAGTTGAAAATAAGATCATAAATTCTTGAAGAATTTATCAACTCTCAAAATCCATCAAAAGGAAAATATGGTCTTGGTTATGAAAAAGGGAAAAGTCTCATAACTAGTACATTTGCTAATTTATATGACAACTTTAAAGTATAAGGAGGATCAAGAGTAAAGAAAGAGAAATATTTATGGGATACAACTATAGATACAAATACTCCTTGTGTGAAGAAGGATAAAGGAGAAAATAATCCTCAATAAAGGAATAATAATAATGAGTTCATCTCTATAAATTCAAGGAAGATGTAAAAGATAAAGGTAACTGATATAGATGGTTACATAAAGGTGAGAAGACCTGGAAGGAAACCCAATGCTATGACTAGGTATTCCTCATATTTTTATGGTTACTTTTATAGATATAATTAGTTTGGTCATAAGGATATTAAATGTAGAGTTTTACATACAAGGATAACTAACTTTGTAAGAAAAAAATCTATTTGTACCCTTGTTAGATACAAATGTAATGTGTTCTAATTGAAATAATTTTGGTTACATAGCTAAACATCATAGAATAAGCTTTGGAAGATCAAATGTATTGAGTAAGAAGAAAGGTATGCATCTTAGGGTGAATAAAGGTTCACAAGTCTATAATAAATAGAAAACTAGGACATATAAGAAACCCAAACATGTATGGAAAGTGAAAGATCAAGCCATGATGAATAATGCTATAAAGGTTGGAAAATATCAAGATCTCTCAATGTCTGCACATGATGAGAATAAGAATATAAAGCTCAAGGAAAAGTACAAGGTGATGGCCAAGGATATTTCTAAGGTATATATAGATTCAAGTGAACATCATGTTATTATTGAGAAACATTCATGCATAGAACATTAATTTTATTTGCTTAGTGATGAAATTCTAAGCTACAAGGAAGATTCATCAGATGATAAGGTATGTCATGAATCCATGTTGTCTCCATGTATTATTAATCCAAAGGAGAATATCATAGTGGATGAGCATGTTACTTCTCTTAAGCCTAAGAAGAAGAAGAAGAATATAAATCATAATATGACCAAGGAGGATGAGGAATATGAAGAGTTATGGGTAACTCCTAGTTTCACATTGTTCTAGGACATTGTGAATTAAGGTGTCTCTATCTATGCTTCTTAAGATACCCCTTTCAGTAGAGAAGCAAGTGATGTTTTCTACACATGATAATTCAAGTAGGTTGTGATGATGACTTGATTAAACCAAGTCAAGTGATGTGTATGTAGTGTTTACAGGGACATAATGAGATTGTTGGAGTACATCTCACATATATATGGTCTATAGATTTATTTGGCATAAGGGTTATAATGTAAGAAACATTTGACATTGTATATCTTGGGTTATGCAATGAAGTTGGGTCACTCAACTTGAAGATCATGTGTAAAATGATGACATACATGTGTTAAATGAAGATATGATATTATAGAGGTAGTACCTTGATGAAAAGATGGATCATGGAGCAAGGGGGATATAGATTGTTTAGTCTATCAAGATCGATAAGGCTCAAATTAGAAGAGCATTACAATTGGTTAGGTCTTAGAGTCAGAAGATAATAAGAAACTGAGAGATAAGGCTAGTAATCTTATATGGAAAATCTTACATCACATCACTAGATACTAGTGATAGAGTCTAAGTCTAGGGTGAGGACCATAAAAGATTTAATAATTCATGGAAGAAGAAGAGAAAATGCAACTCATGTATATATGTTGTGAATTTTTTTAATAAGTTGATGGTTGCATATTCTTAGATAGACTCTTTTATATGATAAAGGGGAGAACAGTTGGATAAAAAGTAAGAAAGAGTCCCTTTTCCATTTATTTCAAAGTGGGATAAAAATTGTAAATGCTCTTTGTTGGAGAAGAAGAGAAAAATTCTCTCTAAAAAAATTTGGAGTAAAAAGTGCAAATGCCAAAGAAGAAGTAGAGAAAGTGTCCAAGTTGAGTTTAGGAAAATGTATCATTGCCTAAGGGGGAGAAAGTTTGATATGAATAGATTTAGTTTATACTCATCAGAATCTAATGCAAGAAATGCTAGAGAAGGAGATAAATAGTACAAGATCAGAGAATATATTCTACCATCAATGACAAAGGGGGAGTTTATTGGAAATATGATTGGCATTGATGTCAAAAGGGACACTATGAACATGTCATTAATGTTTAAGATTTTATATGGTGATTATAGGATATGCAAAGGATCCTATTACAGGTCAATAATGATTGGAATTCATTTGGTTCTTCGCATTGATCATCTAGACATTTTGGATCTATGATAGAAAAGATGAGAAGGAATTTTGTTGGCATCATCATTACCATGTGTGAATGAGTATGGGAGAGCTAGTCACATGGTTTTGATCACATTAGTCCTTAGTATTTATACACTATATTTAACGATATGCGATGAAGTGTAGTTAAAGATATGGGCATACAATGTTGGTTACTTAGACAAAATACATAAATTTTCTATACTTAGAGACCCAATGAGCATAAGCTTATCAAAGTTAATAATTGAGCTAGTTTGAAGATAAATGGTTAGCACTTAATTAGACATTGGAGATCCAATAGAGTGTGATGAAGGTAAAGTGTGAAAGGTATCTCTAAGTGAACATGCTAATGCCAAGTATCACAAGCACATGAGTCTATCAGATAGAGGACCAATGAGAGTGAGCCTATTAGAGATAAATATTGAGCTAGTCAAAAGATCTGACATTGCATGGGTGATCATGCAAAGGAGATCTAATAGAGTTAATGGACTAAAATGATATAAAGAGCTCAATATTTAAAAATTAGATAGAAGTAAAGATCATGAATCTTTGAAGATATAATGGCAAGTGGAAGCTTGGATGAGAAATATCTAATGGAATGAATGGACTCAAATGGAATAAATAGATCAATGTTTATCGACACAGTGGCAAGTTAAAGACCAAGTAGGTTTGAGAAGATAAATGGAGTGAAAGTAATCAAAGATGTAGGAAGTAGTGAGATGAGGTCAAAGAGTCAAAGTTTAGTGACCGATTCAAGGTAAATTTCATTCAAGTTCAAATATCTAATGACATGAGGAAGGTAAGATTTAGAGATCAATGAATGTGTTTTAAAGAGTAAAACATTAAAGTGTAGGAATGTATAGAGATATGATAGAGTGAGACAATTTGGAGATGTTAAAAGAAAGAGATTGAAGGATATAATTTAAAGTGTTTAAATTCTAATGGTCAAGTAGAGAAACATGCAGGAACTTGCATATAAGCTCTATATCTTGACATAAACAATGAGATTGATCGATCCAACTGATCAAATATACATCAAAGAGCCTATGCATCAAAACTTAAGTCTAATAGATGATATAGATAATAAAGAGACCTATAATTACAATATGATGCATAGAATTGAGATGCATGAAAATTACAATTCAAGATGAACTAGAGTAAAAAATTAGTGTGATGTGTTAGAGTCCAAGTGTGAACACATAGAAGAAGTAAACACTAGATCAAATGCTTATATATACAATATCTAGGATATAGTTACAAGTGTTAGAATTATTTCAAATATATATATATGTGTGTGTGTGTGTGTGTGTGTGTGTGGGTGTGTGTGTGTGGGTGTGTGTGTGAGTGTGTGTGAAATAATTCTATATACATATAGGTAGAAGTGTAGATAAGATGAGTTGTTGTTGAAGATTTTCAAACAAAAAATATAGTGACACAGAGGAGTAGAGTGAGAGAGATGAAGTGTGTAAAATAGATACATATACAAACATAAAAAGAGAGGGGAAGAGAGGAAGAAAGGAAAATAGAGATAATGTACAGAGAAAGAGTAGTTATAAATTAGACTTGTAATAGAGAGAATAGAGTTAGATTCATTTATGAATATATTTTTGTATACTAGAGTTGGAGCTCCATAGATATGATTGGTTGGTGCCATTAGACAAGCTAAGTTGGTGCTCAATTAGGGGATTAGTGTCTCCTTAAGGTTGGTGCCCTTAAACATTGTAACCAATGAGGTTAAGCTAAGTTGGTGCTTAGTTAGGGAGTTAGTTCCTCCTTAGAGTTGGTTCTCTTAAACTAGGGGATTAGTGTCTCCTTAGGGTCAATGCCCTTAAATGTGTAGCTAGTGAGGCTTCTAATCAGTGAGGTTTTGCCAAGTGAGGAATTGATTATGAGGCTAGATTAAAATAGTAGATTCTAGAAGCTATTCTCACCATGGTTTTTCCCTTTGGGTTTTCCATGTTTAAATCTAGTTTTATGTGTATTTGTGTGTGTATGTGATCTTTGCATTTATCTTTTCATCTGAATATGATTTTGAATTTAATTTAAAAGGATTATAGGATTGATTCTAGTATATCTACTAATTCACCTCCCTCTTAGTAGATAGTTGTGTTCTAATAATTGGTATTAGAGCCTAGGGTTCCTTGAAAGAAGCTTAATTAACCTAGGTAGATCTTGGAATAGTGAACATAATGGCTAGTTAAGAAGGATATTCATCAAATAAATCACCTCTCTTTGATGGATCTAACTATGCATTCTAGGGCATAAAAATAGAAGCATATTTATCCTCATTAGGTTTTGATGTATGGATGTCTATGGTAAATGGATGTACAACTCCTACTACAAATCCTACTGATCAATATTCAAATAAGGTATATGAGTGCAATGCCAAGGCAAATAATGTTATTCTCTATGGATTGTTCAAATCAAAGTTTATCAAAGTGATGCATTGTCAAAATGCATAAGAATCTAGAAAAAATTGAAGAGCATTTATGAAGGTGATGAAAAGGTAAATCAGGCCAAGATATAAACACATAAATGTGAGTTTAAAAGTCTCAAAATGGATGAAAAGGAGAATATTTTAGACTACCTTCTTAGGGTAGTTAAAATAGTCAATGCAATCAGAGGCCTTAGAGAAGAAATGAAAGAATCAGTCATTGTCAAAAAGGTCTTAAGATAATTGCCAACAAGATATGATTCTAAAATCTTTGCTATAGAGGAAGCAAGAGATATGGATAAACTCATTATTGAGGAGTTTCATGGAACCTTCACTGCCTATGAGATGAGAATGGGAGAAGAAAATACTTCCAAGAGAGAAGCTACATTCAAAGAATCCAATAAAGTTAAAGTAGAAGTATCTACATCTAGATCTGAGGAGATTGATGAATAAGAAGCCAACTTTGTTAGAAGATTAAAAAGAGGATCTAGAAAGTACAAAGGTAAGTTACCCTTTAAATGTTTTAATTGTGGTAAAGTAGGACATTTTGCTGCTAAATGACCTTATGAGAAAAAGGATAAATATGAGAAAGAAGGGGATGGAAAAAGAATAAAGCCCCACTATTACAAAATGATTAACTTCTTTAAAGACAAAAAAAATATTGTATATAAGATAACATAGTGACTCATTGGATGATAGTGATAGATCAGATGATGACCATGACTATGGATTTGTGGATGAGGGAAATGAGTCAATGTTCATGGCATTAGGATCAAATTCTATAGATCTGGATCAAGTAGAAGTTGAAGACTCTAATGAAGAAGAGGAAGGAAAAGTGGACCTTGAGTGTGAACTCATTTGTGCTCTATATGAGATTGACAAGTTGAGAAAATAGAACTCAAGGTAGAAGAAGCTTAGACAAAAAGAAATTGAAAAATTATACAAAAGTCTTGAAAGATTTGATCAGATGATAGTGAGTCTAAAGACTCAAGTTGAAGAGGCCAAAATAATAGAACATGTAGTCAAAATTGAACTACAACTTAAGTCTATTGAAAGTATGAGGCTATAAGTAGAGATAGTGGCTTTGAGAAAAGAGATTGAAATGGATAAAGTATAAATAGACAAAGGTCTAAAGTTGAAATGAGGATCAAACATTCTTGAATAATTGATCAACTCTCAAAAGACATCAAAATAAAAATATGGTCTTGGTTATGAAAAGAGAAAAGTCCCATAGCCAATACATTTGGTAATTTATACGACAACTTTAAAGCAAAAGGAGGATCAAGAGCAAAGAAAG
The DNA here is from genome assembly GCA_037957365.1 of Torreya grandis. Lineage (NCBI taxonomy): Eukaryota > Viridiplantae > Streptophyta > Pinopsida > Cupressales > Taxaceae > Torreya > Torreya grandis. The sequence goes on along the minus strand of JARHVA010009213.1, from coordinate 310,129 downwards.
AGAAAGTTTTATGAGATACATAGATATATACAAATACTACTGATGTGAAGAAGGATAATAGAGAAAAGAATCCTCAATAAAGGAAGAATAATAATGAGTTCATCTCTAAAAATTTAAGGAAGATGCATAAAAGGTAACTAATGTAGATGGTTACACAAAGGTGAGAAGACCAGTAAGGCAACCCAATGCTATGACCAAGTATTACTCATATTTTTATGGTTATTATTATATATTTAATTAGTTTTGTCATAAGGATAGTAAATTTAGAGTTGTACCTACAAGGAGAACCAACTTTGTATGTAAAAATTTATTTGCACCCTTTTTAGATAAAAATGTAATGTGTTATAATTGAAATAACATTGGTCACATAGCTAAACATTGTATAATAAGATCTATAAGATCAAAAGTATAGATTAAGAAGAAAGGTATACCTCCTAGTGTGAACAAAGGTTCACAAGTCTTCGATAAAGAGAAAGATAGGACATATAAGTAACCCAAGCATGTATGTAAAGTGAAAGATCAAGCCATGATGAAGAATGCTATAGAGTTTGGAAAATGTCAAGAGATATCAATGTCTACACTTGTTGAGAATGAGAAGAAAAATCTCAAGGAGAAGTCTAAGGTGCTAGATGAGGATAGTTTTGAGGTATGTAAAGATTGAAGTGAACATCCTCCTATTTTTGAGCAACTTTCATGCATAGAACATTAATTTTCTATGCCTAGTGATGAGATTATGAGCTAAAAGGAAGATTCATCAGATGAAAAGGTATGTCATGAATCCATGTTGTCTCCATGTATTGTTAATCTAAAGGAGAATATCATAGTGGATGAGCATGTTACTTCTCTTAAGCCTAAGAAGAAGAAGAAGAAAAGAAAGAATAAGATGACCAATGAGGAGAAGGAAAATGAGGAGTTATGGGAAACTCCTAGTATCACATTATTTTAGGACATTGTTAATTACGATGTCTTTATCTATGCTTCTTAAGGGAACCCTTTTAGTGGAAAAGCAAGTAATGTATACTACAAAATGATAATTCAACAAGGTTTTGATGATGACTTGATAAAACCAAGTTAAGTGATGTGTATGCAATGTTTTTAGGGACAAAATGAGTGTTTTAATGTGATATAATGAGATTGTTGGAGTACATATCATATATATGGTCTATAGATTCATTTGGCGTAATGGTTCTAATGTAAGAAACCCTTGACATTGTGTATCTTGGGTTGTGCAAAGAAGTTGGGTCACAAAACTCAAAGAACATGTGTAAAATGATGACATGCATGTGTTAAATGAAGTTATGGTGTGCTATAGGTAGGCCCTTGATGCAAATATGGAGCATGGAGCAAGGGGGAGATATATTATTTAGTTTGTTAGGATTAAGAAGGTTTAGAGTAGAAGATCTTTATAATTTGTTAGGTCTTAGGATAATAAGATAATAAGAGACTAAGAGAGAAGGATAATAAGCCTATATGTAAGCTCCTACATCACATCACTAGATACTAGTGACATAGTATAAATATAGGGTGAGGACCATAAAAGTTTTATTAACTCTTAGAAGAAGAAGAGAAAAGGCAACTCATGTATGTATGTTGTGCAAATTTATAATGAGGTGATGGTTTTAGATTCTTAGATAAACTCATTTATATTATAAAGGGGGAGAACATTTGGACAAACACTAAGAAAGTGTCCCTTTTCCATTGATGTCAAAGGGGGAGAAAAAGTACAAATGCTCTTTGTGTGAGAAGAAGAGTAAAATGCTCTCTGTAAAATTTTGGAGCAAAAAGTGCAAATGCCAAAGAAGAAGTAGAGAAAGTGTCCAAGTTGAGTTTAGGAAAAGGTTCCATTACCTAAGGGGGAACAAGTTTGGTATGAATATATTTAGTTCATACTCATTAGAATCCAATACAAGAAATTCCTAGATAAGGATCTAAATAGTAAAAGATTAGAGCATTTAGTTTGCCATCAATGACAAAGGGGGAGATTGTTGGAAATATGATTGTAATTGATGTCAAAAGGGACACTATGAGAATGTCAATGATGTTCATGATTATATATGGTGATTATAGGATATGTAAAGGATACTATAGGTCAATAATGATTGGAATTCTTGTGTGCATGATTTAAATTCACTTGGTTCTTCACATTGATCATATAGACATTTTGGGTCTATGATAAAAAGATGAGAAGGCATTTTGTTGATGGCACCATTTCCATGTGTGAATGAGTATGGGGGAGATGGTCATATGGTTGTGATCACATTAGTATTATTAGTTATGCACCAGATTTGAAGACATATAATGAAGTATAGTTGAAGATATGGGCATGCAAAGTTGGATACTTGGAAAAAATCCACTAAGTTTCTATACTTAGTCAAATTTGTAAAATGGGGTAAATAGATCCAAGTAAGCATATTGATGAGGTTACAATTTTCACACATGGAAGTGTTAGGACAAAATTATCACATGGGTCTATTAATTTTTATGCCTAGTTTATATGCACTAAATCTTAGGTCATGCGAACATAGCATGACAAAATATTTTCTTGAGTAAAGTAGGGCTCTAAGGCATTTTGATAGTGTTTTCTAACACATTCAAATTTATAGTTTGAAAGAAAAATATCAAAGGAATTTTTAAGAAGACATATATTAAAACTATGAAGGATTCAAGAATAATTAGATATGTGAATGGAATCCCCTATGTAAGAGGATTATATGCTCTAATTTTTAGGTCATCCAATGAAGAGCAACAAGAGTTATGTAGGTGAAAAATTAGCCTTCCAATAATATTAAAATGGACTCCATACTTAGACAAAATATGAACAAGGTCATGTAAAGTTATAATTATTTTATAAATCTCATCTATGGACATTTTAAAAATAAATAGATAGTATATTTTTATGGGTATTTTATGAGAATCTTGAATATGTGGTCTACAGGCTCAAAGGAGAAGGAATGAGCTCAAAATTGAATTATCATTACTCTCAGACTAGATAGGGTTTCTCAATGAAACCCTAAGGGTTCAAGTCATGGTGTCAATAGGCACTGTCTATTTTAATGGTGATTGGATATATCCTAAACTTGGTACCTTAAGTTATAACTTAAGCCTTTGTCATTGTTGTGAAACTGGCCCCTCGACCTAGTAATTACTAGCTCGAGTAGTGATCAAAAGACTTTATATTTTCCTAAGTTTAAGATTTAAAATATGTCCCATCTTGATCAATAACTTGTGATTCATCATATGTAGATGATATAATGAAGTGAAGAAAAGTCAAATTTTCAAAGGATCCTCTGAGTAAACATGCTAGTGAAAAGTGTCACATTCACAAAGCTTGTTGAACAAAGACCAAATGAGCATAAGCTTGTCAGATTTAATGATTGATCTAGTTGGAAGATCAATGATTAGTGCTTAATTAGACATTAGAGATCTAATGAAGTGTGATGAAGTCAAATTTTCAAAGGTCCCTTTGAATGAATGTACTAATGTCAAGTGTCACAACCACATGAGTCTCTCAGATAGAGGACCAATGAGAGTGAGCATGTCAAAGATAAATATCAAGCTTGTTAGAAGATTTGATGGTGTATGGGAAACCATGTAAAGGAGATCCAATGGAGTAAATATATTTAAATGCTATAAATATCTTGATATTTAAAAACTATATATAAGTATATATCATGCATATTTGAATATCTAATGACATGTGGAAGCTTGGATGAAAAATATCCAATAGAGCAAGTCAACTCAAATGGAACAAAGTGATTGATGTTTATTAATATAGTGGCAAGTTAAAGATTGATCAAGTTTGAGAATATCAATGGAGTGAAAGTGATCCAAAGATGTAAGAAGTAGTGAGATGAGATAAAAGTGTCAAAGTTTAATGACCAAGTCAAGGTAAAGTTCATGCAAGTTCAAAGATATAACAATAAATGGGAGCTAGAATTTGAAGATTGATGGACATATTTTAAATAGTGGAAAATTAAAGTTGAGTAGCATATATATATTGAATAGAGTGAGAGATCTTAGAGATGGCATGAAAAAAGAGATCAAAGGCTAGTATTTAAAGTGTTTAAATTCCAATAGTCAAGTGGAAAAACATGTAGGAACATGTAGGAACTTACGTATAAGCTCTATATCTTGACATAGACAACAAGATTGATCAATCTAACTAATCAAATATCCATTAAAGATATTGTGCATCAAATCTTGAGTCTAATAGATGATATAGATAATAAAGAGACCTATGATTATGATGTGATGTATGGAATAAAGATACAAGAAACTTATAGTTCAAGATGAACTAGAGTAAAAAATTGGCATGATGTGTTAGAGTCCAAGTTTGAACACATAAAAGAATCAAATCCTTGATCAAATGCTTATATATATAAAATCTAGGATATAATTTCAAGTGTTGGAACTATGTCAAACAAAAATATATATACATAGAGGCAAAAGTGTAGAGAAGATGAGCTACTGTTAAAGAGTGTCAAATAGAAAATATAGTGACACAGAGGAGCAGAGTGAGAGATAAATGAAGTATGTCAAATAGATACATATATAGACATAGAGAGAGAGGGGTAGAGAGAAATAAAGGCACACAAAGATAATGTGTAGAGAATTAGTAGTTACAAATTATACTTGTAATAGAGAGAATAGAGTTGGATTCATTTATGATTCTATTTTTGTATACTGTAGTTGTAGCTCCATAGATCTAATTGATTGGTGCCATCAGACAAGTTGAGTTGGTGCTCAATTAGGGGATTGGTTTATCCTTAGGGTTGGTACCCTTAAAAATTATAAATATTGAGGTTAAGCTAAGTTGGTGCTCAATTAGGGATTTGGTTCTTCCTTAGAGTTGGTACTCTTAAACTAGGGGATTGGTGTCTTGTTAGAGTTGGTTCCCTTAAATGTGTAGCCAGTGAGGCTTGTAACTAGTGAGGTTTTATTGAGTGAGTAATTGAGTGTGAGGATGGATTAAAATAGTATATTCTAGTAGCTATTCTCACTATGGTTTTTCCCTTTGGGTTTTCCATGTATAAATTTGGTGTCATGTGTATTTGTGTGTGTATGTGATCTCTACATTTATCTTTTAATCTACATATACTTTTGAATTTGATTTAAAAGGATTAAAGGACTAGTTTTATTTGATCTACTGATTCACCCCCTCTTAGTAGATAGTTGTGTTCTAATAAAAATATAGTAATTAAATTAAGTTACTTAAGTTGAAAATTAGTTTAAGACAACTAGAATTTTATTCAAGTAAATAACTATACTAGCTAATTGGCATAAATAGAAGGTTGAAACCTTTACTTATATCCTAATAGAATATGATTAATTTTATTTTATTATTTCATCTCACCTAGTTTTTCTTTAGATAAACTATTTTGAAGGGTAACTGGTAAATTGAATTACTTGCTAATTTATTTCAGTTTCCAAAACCCCTTAAGCAATACCAAAAGAAGTTAGAGTGATAGTATCTTATATTTATGGGTTGAAAACATTTTATTATATGTTTAAATTAACATATTCAACTTGAAGTAACCAAAAATTAGTCATGTACTATCTTTAATAACTCTTTTCCAAATGAAATATATTCATAATTTTTCTAATATTATGATTTTATTTTGTGAAGTCACTCTAGAAAAGGGATCAAATTAATAGGAAGATAAGAGATTTTATAAAAATAAAAAATTTAGGCTATATAATCATATTAATAGAATTAGTATCCTTAATCATAGTTTTTTTTAACTCATTTTGTTATTGTTTGGTGGGTCCAACTTTCGAGGCAATTGGCAATTTTGTGTAGCTGATTTTCTTTTTCAGATTGTGAAGTCCTTCCAAATTTGAGTTGCCAAAATAGATGTAAGAATATTTAAGTGAAAATAGAGGTTTTTAATAAATATTTTAAACCTTAAATTTATACATAAAATTTTATTTAATAATTTTTTATGTTTTTACTATTTTTAGTAAATCAATTTTGAACCTAGTTTATTCAAAAAATTGCTTAGCATCACAATTTTATGCATTAAAACCCTTTTAGAACATCGATTTATTTTAGTGTCTAAATATTTGGAGATTATTTTTTTAAATTTATAGTGGTATATTGTAGATAATATAATAAATTATAACTCGTAAAAATATTTTTTCACCTTGAGGGGGTATTTTATCTATCATCATTTGATAGGCAATTTGATGAAATTGTAACTTATTTGTGAGGTCAGCTAGACAAGTTTGGATGTACCATGGTTGGTTAATTCCAATTAAACATGAATGGTTAACCTATATTAGTGTACTCATGGATATTATAGTGATTTTATTTGAGGTTAGGCTAATTATAAGTTTAGTTGCTTATGCAATTTTATTGTGCTTAGAGTTGTAGTTACAAAAAATAAGGTGACAACAAACCATTGATGAATCATGTTCCATACCATATGGGACAAGCTTAAATTTTGGTTTTATTAGTCCAAAATATAATTTATATCCCTTGAGTATTGAATTTGAGTGTAGTCTTTCACACCGATTCTGATGTAGTTGACATAAATTAGCCACATATAGCTTGTTAAATACCTTTATGCTTTTTTATTGAAATAGAAGGTGAGTGTCTATGTTGTATATAACATAATTTGTGTGTGTTTGTATACCATTAAGGTTACATTTGATTTTGAAAAAAGGTTTAGAATAAACATGTAGGTAATTTTCACATTAGGATGGTTGTGCTAATGGTTGATGTGTTACTTGTGTGGAGTTAGTGTTGCACAAGAGAAGATTAAAAAATATGGGTTTTATTTGGGTGAAATTTTTGGAGTTAAAAACTATGAATAAAAAAGGTCAAAATTACATGGTACCAAGTATAATATATTAGAAAGTGAAACTAAATTATACATTGTTCATGATTTTTCATACACAAATAAGTGGAAGAACTACATGTGACTTAAGCCTTATTTGGAGTATTAAAATATAGGAAATTCTCAATTATTTATTTATCTATTTTTAGAATGGGTTAGGGTAAAATGGTTTAATAGAATTAGAATAAGTTATTCTAAATTAGATTAATAATATGATTTTAGATTTATAATATTCTAATAAATATAATATATCTAAGAATATACTAAATATAAAAAATTAAAATTCCAAACAATATTCTAAAAGTTACAATATGAGAGAGAAAAAATACTTATCATATTTAATTATGCATTGGAAAATATAATAGGTATAGGTGCATAATAAAGCAAATTGATGGTCTACCTTGTTTTGTTAATTTTGTAAAATGGCTCTCTATAAGCTTGAAAACTACCACTAGAATCTAGACACTACCATCAATGCTTTTATAATGGGTTTGATGCTTTTGTATGGCTCAATTTATAGATTATTTAATGGAACATCCACTTTCACCTATTAGGGTTCACTATATCTTTGCATGTTATCAACTTATATCATAGGTACATGTTCTCAAATCATTTTTTTGTTCAAAATCCTAGGTCTTCCAACTTGTCATGTCACCTTAAAAAATAGTGGTTCATGGGCTCAAGTGAAGTTGAGCAGACCTCAAATAACCCTCTATCAATAAGCACTAACTATATATCCATATACTCTAAGAAGGGCCTCATAGTGATGTAGTTCTCTCCCTTATGTGGGATTGTGTGTGATTTGCTTTTAAAATATGTTATATGTGAGTACATATAGTGATATAGCTTATAAATTTAAAAATAATAATCATAGGCTATAATTTGAATGATTCATACCTATAATAAGATTGTTCTTATAGCTAATTTAGAAATAGGGAAGAATAGGGAAATATAGCTTAGTTATTATTTAACCCTAAATTTTTAGATGTGAAAGTATATGATTAATAATATATAATTAGTTCAACCATAAGGGTGATAAACTAATATATAGTGGGACAAATAATATAAAATTTAGATAAATAATATTCTGAATTTATATAACTGAGATTATTAAAAAAAGTAAATTATAGCTATTGTAATATATTAAAATAAATAAGAAACAATGGTAATTAAATAGTTTATTGTGTGTGGGTAGATCTAGACTCAAAATAAGTGTAGAATATGCAGGATTAGTAATCTATATTAGTTTTCAAATTCTATAATTTCACTTATATAGCTATAGACACTAACATCAAATCTAGACACTACCATCGACACTAGTGTCTAACTATGACATAGCTGTCTTGTATGGAATAATGATTAGATCATGATGTGACCAAATTCATTTTTATAGGTATTCTATCACTTTTATACTAGTGTATTCTGATCTAGGATACATATTTTCACTCTTATCTAATTGATCAAACCCTATCTCTTCACCCTTCCTCACCCTTAGAATGAGTTTTGATGAAAATTGGCTTAGTTAGATCATGGCATCAAATTGACCCAAATACCCCTCTATCAGTGGGTGTTTTTTACATATCCAATACTCTAAGGATGGTCTAATACTTATGTAGTTATATCTTATGTGTTGTAAAGTGTGTGCAAAATGGTTAAATATAGTATATGAAGATGCATTTAGTCATCTAGCTTATAATTTGAATAAACCACTCATGGGATACTCTTTGAATGATTTAGACCTATAATATGACTGATTTTATGCTTGATATGAAAATGGGGATGGATAAGTAGAAGAGAGTGCTTATGTAGTTGACTAATTTAGCTTTGGTAGGTGTTTACTTGGTCTTTTTCTGGATGAGGAATGCAAAGTCTTAGACTTGTATTTATACTACACTTTTTAAAAAGATCTCACATTAGGGTTTAATAATAAAAATATATCAACTTGTATATTTAAAAAGAATTTAAATTTAGATTATTTTTAGAAATTGGACACTAAATAAGGATGTGAATGTTATCATTAGTAGTAGTGTCCCTCTATGATAGGTAGTGTATGGAAGGATAGAAAATAGATATAGATCTAAAACTAATAGTGAAGGATGTTTATTAGGTTTTAATATTTATTTGTAGTGAAAGAGACCTAGGTCATGAAAATGATATGTATTGGCCTAAGAGATAATAATTTAAGCATAGTGAGATGGTCAATGTGAGCTTTTCAATAATAGGGAGGTCTCAAACTAAAGGATAAATCCTTGATTGATATTTGTCAAATGTACAAGATTAATATGCTATAAATATTTTATTTTAGTATCTACATCCCCCAATTTTAATATAGTAATGCATAAGGATTAAATTACTAGGTTAAAGGAAAGAAATGTGTACCTAGGTGTGTATAAAACACACCTCCTTTGCTTAAGCCCACTTTGAGTGTTTTGTTGGTATATGACTTGTAACCATGAGCATGTTATAGTATAAATCATGTATACAATCTAAAATTTTAAATAATTTAAATGATTAAAAATAAATACAACAAGGAAGGAGTACACTTATGTATTAATGCAACCATGTTCCCTCTTGATGCTTTGACTTGGTAAAGATGCTTCATTATGAATAATTAGAGTTTGAATAGGTTCAAACATGAATGTGAAAGGTTTTAAGTGGGATATTGAAAGGTATTGTGCCCCAAATATAGTGCAATAATGAGTTGTGACATGGCCATTGAGATCATTATATCTCAATTGATATATATATATATATATATATATATATATAATTTGGTGAGGGTGAGTGATTTAATCAACTTCTCTAAAATTTATGGTTAGATTTTATCATTTAATAACTCCAATTTTTAAATTTGGTGATTTTTAATGATTTAATCACTTAAACCTATAAAATGAACCCACTATTGTGACATATAATTCTTGATAATAGTACATCCTATTGTAATTAGTGCATCCTATTAAATAGTATAATTAATAGGCTTGTAATAATTTGTGCAATAACATGGCATAATAATATCTAATATGTCTAACCTATATTATATGTGTCATAAATATTAAAATAATATGTTTCAAATCTATGCAAAATCAGTGCAATGTATAGGATTTTGACCCAAGTATATATATGAATCAAGCAACTAAACTAGATTTTATGCAAGTTTAGATATACCAATAGGTGTATAAGTTGGAGGTCATGTTTTTATGACATGATTCCACTAAAATATATAAACTATTAAAAATGTGGAGATCATGCTTTTGTCACATGCCCTCACTGATATGCCCCCCTTTTGAGGTGAGGGAACTAGAATTTGGAAGGTAACTTACCTAAAAAGGATATTGTAGTTGTAAAATAGATGTATGAATCATGTTTCATATAGGGATAACATGGATAAGTAGATATAAAAATTAGGATCATAGTAGGTGATCACATAAGTCATAAAAATGCATGATATAGATTATGGTAATGTCTAAAAAGTAACAGTACAAGCTTAGAAAACAACTAAACACACACACACACACACACACACACACACACACACACACACACACACACACACAAGAACTCAATGTATTGAAAATTAATTTTCCAAGGAGACCTCATAAAATGGGAGTGCTCAAATACTACAAAATATAAATGGATGACATATTTAAATGTCTAACCCACATAGAATGACATATTTAAATTTCCAAACAACATGCAATGGCACAGGGGCCAAGAAGCAAGGAACATATTCAAATGTTCCATGAGAAAGAAATACACTAAAGGAAGTGATAAATATATGAATCATAATTAACTAGCATAAGAAGATTATACTAGTCCCTGTATATATGTATTAGAAAAAATATTGTGTAGCATAACATATCAAGAACATTGTGAAAGATATGAGCATGGATATAAACGTGTAAATATTACTATATAAGCTCAAAAATGATAATGTATAAATGATCATAAAGGATATGTAACTTGTATCAATCATTATAAAATAAAGAATATTCCCCCAACATACTATATGACATGGGTAGAGGAAAGGTCCAACATCTGAAAGTGCATAGATCATGTGTCTAGGTATGCTTGTATCACATTCAAAGATGCATGAAACATGTGTATATATAAATGAAATGATATGATATGATATATAATAACATAAATAAATAAAATTTATACCAAAGAGATAATAAAATATGGGAGTGTTAAATATTTTTGAATTTATCTGAATATTTTTGTTTTTTTAAATATATATTTTTTTGGATTTTGGAATGTTTGATTTTTTTGGTATTTTTGGAGTATTTTTTTTAGAATAATTTGAAATGTTTTTCTTAATGTGCATTGAAGGGATAATTGGTTTTTATGATTTTAGTATTTTTATTGAAAAATATTCATAACACAATCTCCTTCTCTCCTTGTTTGCTTAGTAGAATTACCATCACCCTTATGTGGTATGTGAACTAATATTCCATTGTAGGAGAATGAAATACCTTGTTAGTTTTGATAAATTTTAACGTTTATTGGGTATAGCCAAAATCAACCCAATGTAAAGTTGTATTGAATTATATGGGACATGACCTATAATTTTGTTTTGACAACACATGGTCTACAAGTAATTGGTAATATTATATATCCCAATGATTTTTTCCAACTTCCTTTATGACACAAGTCCTTGATAGTATATCCAAATTGTTGTAAACATTATTCACTAAAAAATGTTTATTTATCTATAGGATCAATATGGTTATGGTGAAAATAAACTCCACCCATGAATCATGTTATATTTAAATAATTTTCGTGAGGATGCTTTTTGCTTGGTGAATTTGGAAATGTTTTTCGAGTATGTCTATTCACTATGCGTCGCATACTAATTAAATTTTGTGAAGGTTTCATATAAATATTTAGGATGCCACATGTTTGTTGATTATATTCACTTGGTAATTCATTCCAATATTATGTATCATGAACAAAACATTTGTACTTTATAGGAGATATATTTATTTCTTTGTTAGATTTGAGTAAGAAGCAAACACATCTATGAACATCCATGTATAGGTGGGTAAATTAGGTATAATGTTTATGCAATGCCCTTTCCTTAAGTGGAAGAGTGATAAATCTACTAAATAATAATTGTAGTTCCAAATATTAAGGTTGATATTTTAAGTAAAATGATTAATTTTTAAATCAAATAGCATAATCTTGAATAGATTCATCATCATGTTGTTTGAATTTTTGCAAATTTTCTAATGTAAATTTTGGCATATTGCATTTATTAAAATAAGAGACGAAAAAATCTTCTAATTTATTGAAGGTAGCTAAGGAACCATTTGGTAAACTATATAACCAATCAAAATATTCATTTGTAAGGCTAATATGAAATGCTTTTAATAATATTCGATCATCTTTATACCAATTTTTAAAGGAATGTACATATTTAAGTATATGTTTGGAAGGATATTCAAATCTAAAAAATGAAGGAAATATTGGCATGATAAACTCTTATGGATAAGGATATTCAAATACACATTTTTCAAGAGGTTGGTTTTGTATAATGTTATCACTAGTAGTAGCATTGTAAGATGGAAAATGTATTTCTAGAATTAAAACTTTTCTTTGGAGCTCTACTATAGTACTCATCATGTACATAAGATAAGTAGTAGGATTTTTTTTAGTTTACAAAGATGTAGTCATTTGTTTCAATTCATCATTTATTTTAAATTTAGGAATAATATGTGTCTCATCATTATAAGATTTGTTTTAAATTTTACACCACTTGTAACATTTGATAATTCTAGTAATTTAACTTTCCTTGAATTTTTTTGAAATTCTAGAGATGGTGTATATTTTTTAAATTTAGGAACATTTGGTAAAGTTTTGTCACATAATTTTTATTTAATATCTAGTAATGATACCTCATTTGAAAAATTTGGTAGTGGTATATCATGTAAAAAAATTGGAATATTTGGTAATTTCACATTTTTTGGAAATGTGATAAATTCTGGTAGTTATTAGCTAATTAGTTACTCATGACCAAATATTATTCAAAACCATGTAACTGAGTCATCCAAACTTGAAATGGTCTTATCTAGAATCATTTATTGGTGTTGTATGTCATCTTAAAGTCTAAACAAAGTCTTATCAAGATGATAGGGTCCATCTTTCTATGTTGTCCAATCAGTTTCATGCCATGATCTTTAAAGAGGTATTTTGAAATATAGTTTATCAAAGTTTAAGGTAGATTTCAAAAGATAAAGGTTAAGTTATGAAACTCAAGGTATAAATGATCCATGTAGGAAGATAATGAGGTGGTGATCATCTAAAAATCATAGTGCTCTATAGTGAATTGATGGAGTTAGAAACAAAGTTGGTAATATGGAAATATTTAATTTTCAAGTCATTAGAGAGTTTAAGGTACTTTTGGAGATATTAATGCTTCTTTTTTTGTCTTATATTACTTATTGAAGTTTTCTAATGTACTCACCATGGGAGACACTAAGTGTGAAGGTTTAAAACCATGCATAGAGGTCAAAAAGGGTATTTTGAATCATTTGAAATTTTTTAATATCATATTATATGTATTTACACCCATAAGCTTGGTAAAGTGTCAAAAAATTTCTTATCTAATGTATAACTCTTGAAACTATTTTATTCATTGTATAACACCTAAACATAAGCATAATGTAATAAAGATAGGCATGAGTTTCTTGGTAAGTTACATCACCACTATAAAATCCAAGACGAATTCCATGGGTATCTAGTTCACAACTCTAACAAGGTATTTTGATAGAATATGGCAACCTTTCTTGATGAAGATAGGTTTGGGAGTGATTATACATCCTAAATATTGATCAGGAGGTCTCATTGAAGGTATTTTCAAATATAATATGGTAATATAAGATCCACACAACATTAAACATCCTCATCAAGATCAAAATAATGAAGAGGAAGAATTTTTAGGTCTAAATAAGTCAAAAAACTATTTAAGTTTTTCATCAAGTTGCTTCTAAGAGAAGGCTCAGTTTCATGACATTGGTTCATAAAGGATGAGATGTTTTAGACCAAATTAACTTATGGGATTTTGAAAAACCACATAACCTTAAATTACATAGCAATATTTTTGGGATTAGGGGGTATAGCTTTATTAATCATTGTTAATAATTTTATAGCCTCTTAAACCCTACAAAACTCCTCTATCACAATTTTCCTCTTGAAATGACATGTATGTGTTTTATGAATGGATGTAAATAATTTAATTTTTTTAATTTCATGTATAATAGTTCTTTAAAAATAAAACTTAGCACAAAATTCCAATGATTATGTTGTTACATGAAAGTTCTTTGTTCTATTATTTTAGACATATCAGGTAGGGTTTGTTGAGGTTATGAGGTGTTTCTAGCATGAAGGTGAGTAAAATGAAGTGTAAATTATGTTTCCAAATTAATAAAAACATAATAAAACCTTATAAACTATCTTCAATCAATCATTAAATATATGAATGAGTCAAATGTTAACTTATAGGTTTGTTAGGTTAAGAGAGTGTAAGTTTGAGCATGTTTGACACTATTGAGAGGTTTTGGCTCATGTAAATGTGTAAAAAACATGGTATTAATTTTTTTTACAATACATCATACCATTTACATGTTTCTTAAATACCACACTTATCCCCTAAGTGGTATCTCTAGTGTTGATTTAAGCACATAATCTTCAAATGGGAGGAATATAACCCTATAGATAAGAAAATTTGATGTTTGAAAAGTAATACATATGAATTGAAGGTTGAGACACTTAAGTAAAGTTTATAGTATAATCATAAAGCATAAAAAAAATTATAAGATTCTCATGATCATATTTTATGGAAAGCTACAGGTTAAGTATTCTTAAACATGGTTCAAATGTTGAAGGTACAAGAAATAGGTTTGTAATAAAATATGATGTATAAAATAAATATTTAAGATTATTACCATAATTAATATAACTAAAATATATTACAAACATTAAAAGTGTAAAATATGGCAAGAAATAATGCATTCATGTATGCATAGGTGGATTGTGTAAGTCTACAGATAGAAAGGAAAGTTTCTTGGAAAAATTTGTGTGTTTTCTCCTTGGGAAAGTTTCTAAAACAGTTTAAAAAATCTATAAATTGTCCCCAAGATACCCTAAGGTCATAATAATCAAGGGAGTCAAGTTTAACTAGTAGGTTTGAAGTGAGTTTTAAGCCTAGATAGGCACCTACAGGCCTGCATATAGAATATGGAGGGAAAGTGTAAAATTTGATTCAAAATTAATATATGAAGGTTTATTATATATTTTAGGGATAATAATGGATTTTATATAATTATTGTATTCTTTGTAATGAGGAGAAAACACCAAAATAATACCATTAGGGTCAAAATCATAAGACTATAAACAAACCCTTAGCATGGGTTAAAGAAAGTGGTAAAAGTTTTGTAGGGTCAAATATTTTTAAAATAATTTTTATACATCTTAATGCATGTATCAACCATAGATAATGTGTTTCAAAGTGAAAATAAATAATTTAGAACCCTTTTTTACTAAAAAAGTCATTTCAACCTTCACCTATAAGCCTACTCAGCTCATGAAGGTCAAATTTTTGATGTGGGAAGTGAAATGATCAGATCAATGGGACTAAATTACATTAGGGAATGTTGAAAAGGTTTATTCCCTCCAATTTCATGTCATTTTGTATTTAATCAAAGGGTTGTGCTTTATGAATCATTGCTAAGAAAATAAACATGTCTAAAACCCTTGCAAAGCCATCAATGAGAAAATGACTATAAATGAGCCTATAATGGATTCCAATGCATATTAAATGCCTTTAAAACACTTGGAAGACACATAAAATACCATGGAAACCTATTGGAGCAAAAATCTTGGCATGTAGAATGAAAGTATAGGAAATTTCCTAACAAACTACCTTTTTAATCCTATTTTCAAGTGTTTAAATGAGTGAGGTTATTTTTATTAGTTGAATAGACCTCTTAGTCATAGGAAGAGGTATAATGATATCCTAAAATACATTATATATATTATAATGGAGATATAATAGGTTTCAAGTCTCTATTACAAGCTAAAATAAATATTGTCCCTACTTGCATTGAGAGGTTAAATTGATAGATCTTTTTAAGGTCTCAAATGACAAAAAGAAACTTAAATAAAACCATATAATCATATAATGGAATAATTGGAGTATTATATAGTTCATAAACAAATCGATTCCAATGGCTATAGATATAATGGAAGGGCTTGTTCACAATTAGTTCACTAGACATGTTGTTGAAGATACTTTAAGAAGTGTATAGGTTATATCAACTCTTAAAGTTTACCAAAATTTGAAGATGATTGTAGAGAATAATAATATATAGAGAATACCCACTACCTCAGTGTTTTAATCATGGAACATGAACAAGGTCTCAATACATTTCTCAATTCTACATGGAGTTTCTATAACATGAACATTATAAAATACATAAATGGATGTTAAAATATTTTTGTGGTAAACGTACATCCCTCTCCAAACCACTTGATATTATAAAAATATTATATGATATTATAAAATAAATAAATGGATGTTAAAATATTTTTGTGGTAAACTTCAAGCAAAGAATAGATCCTGTATGAGAGATAGGCTTTTCCTCTTCACATTATTTGGATCAGACAAACTTTGGCATAACTTTGTATGTCGTAATGATAAGGAGCATAGTATGAGGAGGTCTAAGTATCAATTTAAATTATAATAAAGGTGAGAGATGAATTTTAAGAGCCTATAATGATGTATAAAGATGTTAAAGAGGTCAATTAGGCCATGTGTCGAGATAACAACTTATAACTCCTCCATCCAAGAAAGTAATAAATATGAGTCATAAGGGTTTTTTTTTAAATTTTAATGGTGGCATATATCTACTCATATTTAAATATGAGTCTATATCTATTACTACCCTTAAAATTATCCCACACATCACTAAAGAAGATTACACTACTCCTATTAAGCATATAAGAGATATTGCTAACATTTGTTTAGTGTATCATGTGATAAAAGAGAATGTAACAATCAGATTGTAAGAACATTTTTGTTAGGAATAATTTATTAATTATGGAATAACATGCAACAAAAAATTCATTCCTCAAAATCATAGCAGTAGAGACATATGAAGAAAATTCAGATCTAAGCAAATACACACATAACATCGATATAATGTGGTTCACCCAATATGGGATAAATCCACCAAGAATATTTCTATAATATTATAAATAATATTACAAGACAACTCCCAATAAGAAACCTCTCATAGAGATAACTTTATACAACCTAAATTCACACTAGAATTCTTGAGATGCTGAGCTACACCTCAAACCCAATCACACTAACCAAAGAGAGAATACAAAGCTCAAAATGAGATGAAAAACACAATTCTTAATGCCTTTCCCCTCAAACCTATTTATAATTTACAAAATCCCTTGAAAAATGTACCATAACATGGAGATAACTATATCCCCACCAAATAAGGGAGGTTACAACCATCTAGGATAAACATAATCCCTCGATTCTCTCAACACCTTACCCACTTATCCATACTCAAAAATTCACCCCACCATTTGTGAAAGTAAAAATTACATGTTAAAATTTCCCTGGTAATTTTATTTTTCCCTTAGGGGTGTTTAAATGGGCTCCACATTCAATAATCTCCTATTTGGAGTTCATTTCTCCTTGAACAAAATTTAAGACTCCTCCATGATCTTCATGAAGACCAACCAAAAATAAACATAACCTCAAATTATACAATTTTATTACCTTAGTCATCATATCTATAAGATTCTTGCTCGTATGTATCTTTTCTAGCTTCACCATTTTTCCTTTAAAGCTATCCTGATGAAATGATACCACAACTGTATATGCTTCATCCTCAAGTGGAAAGTGGAGTTCTTAGATAAATGTATAGCACTGTGACTATCACTATGTAATACTCTAACTTCCTACTTATTCCCCAAATAATTAACTATTATAACCAAATCATCTCCTTTCTAGCCTCTATAGTAGAAACATATTCAGCCTCAGTGGTTGATAAAGCCACAACCTTCTGTATCCAAGAAATCCAACCAACTATTATATCTCTGATAGTAAATACATAACTATTTTTACTCCTACTATAAAAATATGTAGCCATATCTGAGTCCACATAACCATTCAAAGTGGTGTTTAATCCACCAAAACACAATGTTGTACCCATGGTTCCTCTCAAATATCAAAGAATCCACTTCATTGCTTTCTAGTGCTCATAACCTAGTTTAATCATATACCTACTTACTAGTCCCACTGCATGGGAAATATATAGCTTAGTAAAAACCATACCATACATCAAGATACCAACCATATATGAGTAAGGTACCTTGGACATCTTTAGCTTTTCTTCTTCTATCTTGGGACACTACACCTTTGATAATCTGAAATGGCCTACCAAATGAATCCTGACCAACTTAGCATCCTACATGCTAAACCTCTCCAAAAATTTATTTATTTACTCTTATTGGGATAAGATAAAATTCCTCTCCTTATTTTCCTAAGTTATCCTCATACTAAGGATTTACTTTGCTTCGCCCAAATCCTTCATAGAAAAGGAATCACCAAGCTAATTCTTGAGTACTTGAATTTGTTGCATGTTATTTCTTACAACCAACATGTCATCTACATACAAGCATATGATAATATAATTACCATCATCAAATCTCTTGACATACATGTAATGGTTATAATGACACATGGAGTAACCCTATTCCAACATAAAAATATCAAACTTCTTATACCATTTCCATGGAGCTTGTTCAGGCCATACAAGCTCTTATTTATTTTACACACCAATTTATCCTTTCCTTTGACCTCTTAAACCTATGTCTACTCCATATATAATTCCTCCTTCAAATCACCATGAAGGAATGCAATCTTCAAATCTAATTATTCTAAGTGTAAATTTTCTACTGCAACTCTACCAAGCATAGTTTTAATATAAGCCATCTTAACAAAAAGAGAAAAAATCTCATCAAAATAAATACCATTATTCTATGTAAATCCCTTGACCACCAACCAAGCCTTATACCTTTTCCTTCCTCCATCCTCATCTTTGATTTTTTATACCCACTTATTCTATAATGCTTTTTTGCCCTTGGGTAGCTTCACCAAATCCTATGTCTAGTTCTCCATGAGGGAACTATGTTCCTCTTCCATGGCTTGCTCCCACTTCTTCTTAGCAATTATCTACATTACTTCCTCAAAAAATTCTAGTTCTCCACTGTCAATAAGTAAAAAATAATTGAAACATGGGGGAAAATGTTTAAGAGCTCTTCTTACCCTAAAATACCTTCTTTCTATAGGAGTTTGGGGTTCTTGTGTAGGAGGTTCCCAAATTGTCTCCTTGGACACCTTACCATTCATAATATCATATAACACTATTTACTTTTTTTTGTTCTTGTTCTTATAACTAATCCTTATACATGAATTTTTATTTAAAGATAACATCCCTAGACCATAATATTTTCTTATCTCTAAGACTCCAAACCCATAAACCAAAGTCATACTCACCATAACCAATGAAGGTGCATCTCTCAAAATTAGCCTCTAACTTGGTCCTATCTTTCTTGGCAACATGAAAAAATGCCTCACATCCAAAGACCCTAAGAAAACAATAATTAAATTTCTTACCAGACTAGTCTTCCTTAGGTATGCCTCCATCCAAAGGAACCAAAGGTCCTCTATTAATCAAATATACTACTGTGCTAACTATTTCTACCCAAAACATTAGGGGTAGCCTTGCATGCATTCTCATGCTCCTAACATGATCTATGATTGTCTTATTCATCCTCTCTAACACTCCATTCTCTTGTGGCATCCCTAGAACCATCCTTTTCCTAAGAATTCCATTCTATGAACAATAATCATCAAATGCTTTGCTATAATACTCACCTCCATTGTCTTAACTGAGACATTTTAAATTGAGACCTATTTCATTCTCAACCAAAGCTCTCAATATCTTGAATGTTTCAAAAACATCAAATTTCTTCTTAATTTAATAAACTTAGACTTTCTTAGTTACATCATCAATAAATGTAACATAATAATTTGAACCACTAATAGAAGATACCTGAGCTATCCCCCATACATCCAAGTGAACCAAATCTAACTTATTATCCTTATTCATAGGTCCAACCCTTAAGAGATTAAATCACTTCTGCTTAGTTTACACATAATCATCACAAAATTCTAAATCAACCTATTTCAATTCAGGAAACTTATCTTTCAAGATCTACATGCCCTTTTGGGTCATATGATCATGCCTGTAGTGCCAAATTTCTTACCTCTCTCAACCATAAGATCACCCTTGGTAATTTTCTAGGAATCTACTATAAACATCACCAAATAACCCTCACTATCCAGCTGCCCTACTGATATTAAATTCCACCTTAATTGTGGGACATGTCTAACATCCTTTAGTATCCATGTGTTCCCATTATACATATTCACTTTAACCTTTCCTTATTATACTACATGGTTCATCATTGTGAAGATAAACATGTCCAAAATCTCCTTGAACATAATCAGTAAAATGATGCCTATATGGGGTGGCATGAAAAGAAGCCCCTGAATCTAATACCAAAGATTCAAAAACACTATCCAAGGAAATAATTAGAGTATCCTGACTAATATTACATGTTTTCATATTTACCTCCTTTGTCTCCTCATGTTTGGTCTTCTTGTCCTGAAGTTCCCAACATTCCTTCTTTGTGTGTCCACTTTTCCCATAGTACAAGCACACAATCTTGAATTTAGATTTAGATCTTCCCCAACCCTTTGAATTGCCATGGTTTCCTTTTATTCTATCCTTTTATCTCCCTCTAGTATCCACAATCAAAGTATTCACTGAAGATGATTCCTCGATGTTTTTGCTTCACATTTCCTCATTAAGAATCACACCTATAACATGCTTAAACTTTAAACTTCCCTTAGCAGGGATGACATTTCTCATAACCATAACTAGGCTATCAAAACTATCAGGTAAGGAACACAAAATAAATAAAGCCTTAATTTCATCTTCAAATTTAATACTAATATAAGTTAACATACTCACAACCATATTAAAATCATTCAAATGATCAGCTACATAACCATTTTTAGACATTTTCATAATAAATAACATTTTCATTAAAAATATTTTATTAGAGGCAGAGGGTTTTTCATATAACTCCCCTAATTTCTTCATCATACCAAATGTGGTCATCTCCTCTAAAATATTGAAGGCAACCAAAGATGTAAGGTAAAATTGTATGGCTCCTAGTGATTTCCTATCAAGCAAATTCCAATCTACCTGATCCATATCTAAAGGTTGGCCTACTTTCCCCATCAAAGGGTGATGAATATCCTTATAAAAAAGTAATCCTATATCTACATCTTCCATAATATAGAATTCATCCCATTAAATTTTTCAACTCTAGATCTTCCATTATCTATCATATCTCCCACTCAATCTAATATCTTTCCCTGTGATTCACCACTTTAGCAAAACCACTAAAGCTAGCTCTAATACTATTTGTTAAGAATAAGTCATTAATTATTCAATAACATACAACATATAATTCATTCCTCAAAATCATAGCAATAGAGACATATGAAAGAAAATTCATATCTAAGAAAATAAACACATAACATCGATATAACGTGGTTCACCCAATGTGGGATATGCCCACCAAGAATCTCTTTATAATATTATAAACAAGAGTATAAGAGAACTCTAAAAAAGAAACCTCTCATACAGATAAAATTTTCCAACCCAAATTCACACCATAATTCCTTAGATTCTAAGCTACACCTCAAACCTAATCATACCAATTGAAGAGATAATAAAAATCTCAAAATGAGATACAAAACACAATTCTTAATGTGTTTTCCCTCACCCCTATTTACACTTTCCATAATCCCTTGAAAAATGCATCATACCATGGAGATAACCATATCCCCATCAAATAAAGGAGGTTACAAGCACTTAGGATAAACATAATCCTTTGATTCTCTCAATACCTTACCCACTTCTCCATAAAATGTGCCACAAATGTAGGAAGTGTTTAACATACTAAAAAATACGCCCCACCATTTGTGAAAGTAAAAATTACATGTTAAAATTACCCTAATAAATTTATTTTTACCTTAGTGGTGTTGAAATAGGCTCTACATTAAATAACATTATTCAAAGGGAATGATATTCAATGGTATAGAGGCTTGAGGCCTAATTATATTACCACTTTGGATGAGTTGGGAGAACAATTATGTAAAATTTTTGAGGATAAGAGTGATCATTTGTCATTGGTGGAGAAATTGACTACTCTAAAGTGAGATCCTCAATAATTATTTGTTGATTTCAAATATAATATTCAAAAGACTTTGGATAGGATCCTAGTCATAGTCAATTCTACTAAAAACTATGATTTTTTGTACTATTTTAGGGCTTTGAATAGTGACATAGTAGTAATGATTCAATCAATAGGAGGAAACACATTGCTCGATGCATATGAGTTGGAAATAAGGGAATAAAATTATCTTATACAAGATATTAAGATTGACCAAGGCCTTTTATGCCTTTTTTTCCCATAATTTCAGATCCATATTCCTTTTACACCTCTTACCTTTCCCACATTGGCTCCTATTCTTTCACCAAATAGTCAAGAAAAGGCTACATCTACTCCTCCTCATAACTCACATAAAGTCAAGACTCTTTTAGAAAGTTTTGGAAATGTAATTGTAAACATCAAGAGGTATCAAGCTCAACAATATAGGCCTTGTTAGTCCCACATAAGTTCAATTAGGCCTATATACCTCCTTTTTAAGATAACTATTAAGCTCAAGGACAAATCACCAATTTTAGGTTACACTAGCTATAACCCAAATGTTGTTAGCTATTCAAATGTTATTTTTATATCTCAAAACAATCTATTCCAAGATCAGTCATGGTGCCTTATGATCATCTCCAAAATTAGATTATGTATTTCAATGGTATTTTAAATCAAGCTCCCACAATGCAAGGTGCTCAAGCTTCTCAAAATGTTTAAGTTTATCAAGGTACTCAAGATTCTCAAACTCTACAAGTTGAGATAAAACCGCAAGGAGAGAGTAATAAATATAAAGTGAAACATTATTCCACCTTTTTTAATTATATAAAAGGATATTATTGTGCTATAAATCACTTTTGAGGCATAGGTAACATTGACACTCATGTGGCATCCAACATAAGGGCTAAGAAAAGATAAATATAAGGTAATAAAGAGGTATGTCAAGTGTTTATTACACCTTATAAAGTATCTCAATGGAATAATAGGCTTAATATAACCCCTAAACTGCATTAAGTATAGATAAATTAAAATGTAAGAGTTTTTCCTTTACCTCAAACCTCACAAGCTCAAGATGGTGTTATTACTCTTAAAGGATAGCCAAAGGTTGGTAGTTATTATATCAACATTGTTGATAAAATGAATAAGGTGCATGTGAACATTACCATTTTGGAGACATTATCCATTTATATATAAAAATATCTACTTCAATAATAGTTATCTAATCTCAACGTTGTAGCTGGATCAATAATGAAAGAGAGAACAGTCCTCATGAATAACACTCAACCCAAAGGAGGAAAATAGTTCAAGAGTGATAAGACTCATCCTAAATATATTTATATCATCATAGGTGAGTATTTGGTTCATAATTTTATTATCTATAGTGGTGATTGTACCTCTATAATTCTTAAACAAGTGGTTGATAGGTTAGGCCTAAAATATGAGCCAATCACCAAAGGAGTGTTGCAATGGGATGGGATAGCCATTAAAATTGTAGGTGTTATAAAAGGTATGAATTTGACTTTGCATTATTGCCCAAATTTTAAAATTTCTCAAGATGTTTTTGTAATATACCTTACCCCCACATTTCCCTATGCCTATCTAAGGAGTTAACAACTAAGATTGGGGGATAATTATTATCATATTGGTCCTACATGGTTTTTAGGACTAGATATGGCACTAAAATTAAGAGATAATCAAAACCAATAGCTAAAATACATATATAAAATTATGTGCCTAAGGTCTCTAATGTTAATTTCACTATTATTAATGAATGAGACCTTCATGTTGACCAATAACTAGTTGTTTCTCTTGAAGGTATACTTTATCTTTTTATTGATGAGTAGTAAGTTAAATAACATGAACATGATCCATATAATTTAATGGAATAAGAAGTCCTAGGAGTGTATTGATTACATGAGGAAGGTTCCTTCATTCCACATTTGGTCAAATCTATTGAACCAATGGATTGTATATGACAACTATTCTTTGATGTATCAAGGATCAATTTTGGTGCACGAGGTGGTGCAATGTTGGTGTCTCCTTCTAAGGAAAGGTATTACACCAATTTTGGTTTTTAATTGAGTTTTACTTGTAATGTGGTAGAGTAAGCACTTGTACATGGTCTTTAATGAGCTAATAAAGGGGGATTGAAATGTTTATAAGTAATTGGTGATAGTGAGATGATTGTTCATCAAGTGAAAGGTCAAAATGTGATAAATAACTCCTTACTAATATCATAAAAACATAGGGTGTGGGATATCATGGAATATTTTGAAGCTTGAAAACTACAAGCCATTCCAAGGGAGTAAAAAAAGCATGTTGATAGGTTGGATGTAGTTGGACCTTAGTTTGATATCCCTAATGATGTTAATTACTTAATATGCCAACCACATGTTAAGATAGTAGTAAGACCCTCCATTCATGATAATGATGTTAATTGGAAATTATTTGATAGTGAAAATCAAATATCATGACTTATAAAATAAGAGGTTGAGTTATCTTTAATAAATAAATCCAAATTATGGCAATAATATGGTGATTAAATTGTGTAATTAAGGTTAAAAAAGCTTCCTAAAGGCCTAGTGACACTTGAAAGTATTTTAAATGATGATGATCAAATGAATAAGGATAAGATAAGAATATATACCAAGTAAGAGAATTATGAGATGGTCACCATATTCAAATACAATGTTCTAACACTTGGAAAAGTATGTAATAAATGAGAGAGACATACATTCATTGAGTTATGCAAAGAGTTTACTGACATGTTTGCTTCAGAGTATAGTGATCTAAGAGGTTTTGAGCATAGCCTAGATTAACACATTATAGAGATATATGTAGATGATAAACCAATAAGTTAAATACAAAGGCTTATGAACCCAAAAATTGAGCCTATAATAAGGAAATAATTGACTAAGTTGATAAAATAATGCATTATCTATCCTATCAAACACTCATCTTGGGTTGCTAATCTAGTCCCTATAAGTAATAAGAATGGAGAGATAAGATTGTGTGTGGATCTTAGGGACTTGAATAGAGTTTCATTTAAGGATTATTATCCTTTTCCTTTCATGGATCAAATTTTGTAAATGGTAGCAAGTTTTTAACATTTCTCCCTCCTTGATGTCTATTTAAGATATACTCAAATTTTGGTGCAAGAAGAATATCACTATAAGACAAATTTTAAAATAAAATAGGGAAAATATGCATATAGGAAGATTTATTTTGGTTTATCCAATTTTGGAGTTACATTCCAAATATCCATTTACATGATAATTCAAGGTTTGATAAAATGATATTGTGTTGATTTTTCTTGATGATATCCAAGGATGTAAATTATTATTTGAATCATATAGGAATATTTTTGAGATATGTAGATATATTGGAGTCTCTCTAAACACAAAAAGGTGCTTATTTTAAATCTATTAAGGAATGTTTTTAGGCCAGATTGTCTCCAAGAAAGGTCTATCCATAGATCTTGAAAGGGTAAGTGATATGTTGTCTTTGTCATTGCCTAAACACATTAAAGAGATCCAAAGTTTCTTTGGGAAAATAAAATTCATTAGGAGATTCATACTTGATTTTTCTAATATTTTCAAGTCTTTAACATCCATGTTAAATAAACATTAGGCTTTTAGTTGGACTAGAGAAGGAAGGGATAGTTTTGGTCTTATCAAACTAGCCATATCTCAAGCTCCAACACTTGTAGATATTAATTTAAATAAGGAATTAATAATGTATGATTTTAGAAATGAAAAATTCATATCAACTATGTAAACACATCAAATAAAGAGAGTCTTGAGAAACCCATTACTTTCTTTAGCCAATGGTTATAAGACTATGAGGTAATATATACTTTTTTAAAGAAGAAAGTGCTTGCTATTATAAGAAGCCTTAAAAAATTTAGGCAAATGTTCTATAAAAAAATTATATGTGATTGTGTCTCATCCAAGCATCAATATTTTCCTTTTTATTAGGGATTTGAATGAGAAAAGGGCTAGTTGGATCATCAAAGTCATGGAATATGATGTTGATATCAAGGTTGCCAAGTTGGTAAGAGGTAAGGGATTATGTGAGAACTTAGATTAAAAATTTAAAAATAAAAAATAGGATATAATATCACTATAATATGACCCTCAAACATTTTCATCTTCATCTACCATGAGTTGGACACAAGAAATGGTCCAATTCCTCCAAACAGGTGAGTGCCCATTAGTCCTAGACAAGGCAAAAAAGAAAAAAAATAAAAATACAATACATTCCATATGTCTTGGTAGATGGAATACTATTTATAAATGAAATTAATGTAATGATCCTAAGGTGTGTATAGGATGATTAGGTTGAGAAAATATTGGTATAATTTCATGATGGATCATTAGGTGGTCACTTTGCACTAAGAACTACAACAACAAAAGAAATGATAGTTATTAATGACTTATATTATTCAAGGACTCATATGCATGGATGAGAAAGTTTCAAAAATGTGCCATATTCATAATAAAATAAAATATTTTAGCCCTTCCTTTCCATCCCATTCAAGTAGACCAACCTTTCATGCAATGGGGATTGGATTTTATAGGTATAATCAATCCTCCTTTTAGTATTGGTCATAAATGGGTATTGACTACAACTAATTATTTTAATAGATGGATAAATGTTATATCTCTCAAGTATGTTAATGAAATCAAATTTTTAGACTTCTATGAAGCTATAGTAACTAGATTTGGGGTACCTTTTATACTTATCTCAAATAACGCAATGGATTTCCTTAGTAATAGGATAAGTGAGTGGGATGTGAAGTATGTAATCTAAATAATTACATAATAAAATTAATATCCTCAAGGAAATGGACTAGAAGAGTCCACAAAAAAGAATCTAATTAGATTTATCAAGAGGATGATGGAGGAAAATTAGAGAACATGGCACATAAAATTAAATATGGCGTTATGGGTTAATAAGATCACTCCTAAAAGATCCATTGGAAACTCACCATACATTCTTGTATATGGAAAATAAGATAAGATTCCCATCTCTCTCAAGTTACCATCTCTAGATCTTACACATGAGCCTTAGAATATGGAAAATGCTACCATGGAGATTAGATTAGCTGAGTTGATGGAGCTATAAGAAACAAGAGATCATGCCATGTATAATATAGAGCCCAATAAAACTCAAAACAAGAGGTAATTTTAAAATATATCAATCCTAAGAGCATTCTAAGAAGGTGACCTTGTACTTAAATGGTATGAAGATAGGGCCAAACCTAGAAGACACACAAAGTTTGACACTTTATGGCATGGGCCCTATGTCATCACTTATTGTAAGAAACACAGTCCTTTTCAATTCTCAATCATTGATATTGAGGTCATTTTCTCCTATTTTACATATTAGATTAGGATTTTATTTCTCTAAGTTCTTATATTACATGTTTGTTTTGTTGTGTGTATTCCTTGTCTTATTATGTGTGTCTTCTTTTGTTTGTGTTTTGAAGGTACTTTAAACTTTTAGTTTGTTTCAAAAGTTAATGTTAATTCTAGGCTTAGATTTGGTATTATAAAGAATAAATTTTCAATTATTCCATGCCCAATCGATAGTATAAGCCCACTAGTCTAGATGTTTAGTAGGCAAAATATCCTAGAAGGTCACCAAAAATGTTAGATAATCAGTTACCCATGACCAAGGATTATTAAAAAATATGTAAGTGAGTCATTCAACCTTGAAATGGTCTTTTTTAGAATCATGTCTTAGTGTCATGGTTTTGTATTTTATGTCATCTCAAAGTCTAAATAAGGTTTTATCAAAATTATAGGGTCAATGTGTGTATCTTGTCCAATCAATTTCATGTCATGATATTTGAAGTGGTCTTTTAAAATGTAGTTTATAAAAGTTTAAGGTAACTTTGGAAAGATTAAGGTTAAGTTGTGAAAGTCAAGGTATGAATGATCCATGGAGGAAGACAATGAGGTGGTGATCATCCAAGAGGCATGGTGTTATATAGTGAGTTGATGGAGCTAGAAGAAAAGTTGGTAAGATGGAAACATTGTATTTTCAAGTCTTCGGATAGTTTAAGGTACTTTTTGAGATATTAAGGTTTCTATTATTTTATCTTATATTTCTTGTTGAAGTGCTATAATGTAATCACCTTGGGAGATACCAAGTGTGAAGGTATAAAATTGTGCATAAAGTTCAAAAAGGGTATTTTGAATCATTTTACATTTGTAAAGATCATATTATATGTCTTTATGCCCATACACTTAGTCAAAGTGTCAAAATACTTCTTATCCAATGTGTAACTCTCTTTTAAAACTATTTTATTTATTATATAACACTTAAACATAAGAATAATGCAAGAAATGTAGGTAGGAGGTTCTTATTACTTTAAATCACCACTGTAAAATCCAATAGGAACTCCATGGGAATCTTGTTCATATATATAATAGGGTATTTTGGAAGAATATGACAAGTTTTCTTGATGAAGACATGGTCAGGAGTGATTATGCATCCTCAATCTTGATCAATAGGTCTCATTAAATATATTTTCAAAATTATTATGTCTTAATAATATACACATAAAATTTTATATCCTCCTCATCTCAAAATAATGTAGATGAAGAAGTTTCAGGTCCAAAGAAGGCAAAAAACCATTTAAGTTTCCTATCAAGATGCTTGTAAGAGAAGAAGGCTCAATTTCATGACATTGGTTCATAAAAAAAGAGATTTTTTAGACCAAATGATCTTATGGGATGTTGACCATCCATATACCATTCAAATCCATGTAAATATTTTTGGTATTATGGGGAAAATATTTATGAATAATCATTAGTAAGTTTATAGCCTCTTAAACCCTAATAAACACAATTGTCATAATTTTCCTTTTGAAATGACATGTATGTGTTTTATGAATGGATGGAAATGGTTTAAAAGTTTTTATTTGAGGTATAATAGTCCCTAAAATATCAAAATTATCACAATGTTCTAATGATCATTTTGGTACTAACATGAAACTTCTTTGTTTTATTTTTTTAGACATAACAAATAGGGTTTGTTAAGGTTGCAAGGTGTTTATAGCATGAAGGTGAGTAAAATAAAGTTTAAAAAATGTTTAAAAATTAATTAAAACCTGATTAACCATCATACACTGTATTTAATAAATACTTTAATACATTTATGAGTCAAATGTGAACCTACAGGTCTATAGGGTTGTGAGAGTGTAAGTTTTAGCCTGTTTGATACTATTGATATGTTTTGTCTTATATAAAGGTGTAAAACATAGGTTATAAATTTTTTTACAAGATCTCACACCATTTCCATGTTTTTCCAATCCTAAATTCATCCCCAAGGTGGTCTCTCTAGTGTTGGTTTAAGCACACAGTCTTTAAATGGGAGGAATACAATCCTGTAGGTAAGAGAATTGGATGTTTGGAAAGTAATACATACAAATTTAAGTTTTATAATATTATGGGAAGTGTATAGGACAATAATAAATCATAAAACAAACTATAATACACTCATGATCATCTTTGAGGGAAAGCTACAGGTGGTAAGCTATGACAGCCATTGGCCTAAGTGTTCTTAACCAAGGTTCAAGTGTTGAAGGAATAAGAAATATGTGTGTAACAAAATATGATGTAAATAATAAATAATTAATATTATTACCCTAATTAATCTAATCTAAAATCCATTCCAAATTTAAAAAGAGTAAAATATGGCCAAAAACAATGCATTCATGCATGCACAGGTGGACTATGTAAGTCTATAAGTAGAAAGGAAAGGTTCTTGGTAATATTTGTGTGTTTTCTCCTTGGGGAAGGTTATAAAAAAATTAAAAATATCTCCAAATTTTCCCCAAGATACCTTGAGGTCATAATAATCATGGGAGTCAAGCTCAACCAACATGTTTGAAGAGATTTTTAAGCATAGGCACTTATAGGTCTACATACAGAATATGGAGGAAATGTGAAAGTTGCGAGTCAAAATTAAGGTCTAAGGGTTTATGATATATTTCAGGGACCATTATGGATTTTATAAAATGATTATATTCTTTTAAATGAGTAAAAAACACTAGAAGAAGACCATTAGGGTCAAAACTATAAAACTGTCAAGAAACCCTTAACATGGGTTAAAGCAAGTGGTAAGAGTTTAAAATGTAAAATCCTTTGGAAATTTTTTTTATACCTCATTAGTCATTTATAAATATTATATAAGTTGTTTCCAAGTGAAAATCAAGCATTTATAACCCTTTTTTTCTTGAACAATCATTTCAACCTTCACCTACAAGACTACATAGTTGATGAAGGTCAGCTTTATTAGGTGAGAATTAAAACAAGTAGATGCATGAAACACAATGCCATTGGGGAATGTTGAATATTTATATTCCCTAAAAATTCATGTCATTTTGTATTCAATCAAAGGGTTGTGCTTTATGGATAATTGTTAAGAAGATAAATGGGTCTAAAATCCTTATAAACCCTTGAAAGAGCTCAATGACTATAAATGGCCCTCTAATGGAATATAATACATATTAAATGCCATTAAAAAACATGGAATACATATAAAATCACCATGGGCACATATTATAGACAAAATCTTGGCACATGTGGAGTGAAAGTACAATAAAATGGCCTAGAAATTGCCTTTTCAAGTCTATTTGTAAGTGTTTTAATGAGTAAGGTTATTTTGATTAGTTGAATAGACATCCTAGGCATAAGTAAAGATATAATTATCTCCTATAATCCATAATATAGATTATCATGGTGAAATAATAGGTTTAAAGTCTCTAGTACATGCCAAAGTGAAGATTTTCCCTACTTACATTGAGAGGTTAAATTGACATAAGTTTATATTGTATAAAATGAAAAAAATAAACCTCAAAAAACCCATATATACATATAATTTAACCCTTTTATGATTATATAATTCATAAAAAAATCAATTCCAATGGATACAAATAGAATGGAAGGGCTTCTTCATAAGTAGTTCACTAGGCATGTTGTTGAAGACACTCAAAGAAGCATATAGGTTATATAAACTCTTCAAGTTCACCAAAAGTTGAACATGTTGTTAGAGAATCCTAATAGGAATAAAAAACCTACAATATCAGTGTTGAAATCATGTATCATGTACAATATCTCAGTACATTCCTCAAGTCTACATGGATTTTCTATAACATGAGCACTTAGAGGCCTCTCCAAACCACTTGCTAGTAAATTGTGAAGACACTTTTGAAGATGGTTAATAAGATCATATAGAAATTATATGATATTATAAAATACCTAAATTTATTTTAAAATATTTTTATGACAACCTTAAAGTAAATAATTGATCTTTTATGAGAGATAGTCTTGTCTTCATCACATTCTTTAGATCAAACAAAATTTGACATGAAGTTGTAGGTCCTAATGACAAAAAACATAGTATAAAGAGGTCTAAGTCTCAAGTTTCACTCATAAAGGTGATAGATGAATTTAAAAATCTTAGAATGATGTAAAAATATTTTAAATAGGTTAACTAGGCCATGTGTCAAGATAACAACTTGTAACTCATCCATCTAAGAAAGGGAAGTTTCAAGTGAAGAATGATGATTCATAAGAGATGAAGAGAAACTTCTATGCCACCTCTAAAAATGAAATTATCAATCCAAGCCAATACATGTTGAAGATGAATAATATATTTTTTTCTTCACCTTTTCTTGGCATTATAATTGGTTTCATGATAGAAGACAATCATGATGAACTTCTTCCATGTCCTCCTCTATATCTCTTCTCCTTTATTATATATATTTGGTCTTCAATGGCATATAAAAGGATCCTCCAAATTAATATGGAAAATCCCTACTAAAATTTACACTTGTTTTTTATTTTTATGTGAATGTAAATTGATTTTTCCTTCTTCATCTAACATTTAATGTATTCATAATGAATTGTTGATGAATGATAGTGTTGATGTTTAATATAATCACATTTTTCCTCTTTATTCTTTCCTATTTGTAAGTTATCTATTTTTAGGTCATCTAGTGTGTATCAAGTGGTTATGCAAATTTTAAGTGTGAAAATATTTCATTATTTCCTCATTCTAGGCCTTTTGATTGTACCTCTTAATTAATGTATCAGTTGTAACCTACATATTGAAATACTTATGCTATAGAACTATTTGAAGTTGTGTGATTAGATTCATCCTTATTTAGCTTTGTTATCAATTCATAGACCATATTAGGAAACCTATAATTTGGTGTATCAACCTTTTTTCTATTTGCTTTAAGATTTATCTCTCCCTTTTTATTGAATTTTTATTAGGTATAGTGATAATATAGGTTTAGGATCAATGGAGTCATCCCTCTCTAGAGGTTCTCTTTAGTGATAGGCCACCCATAGTCTTAGAGAGTTCCCATTGTGTCAATTCAATGAGGAGACCTAAAACACCTCATCAAAGGGTGCAACTCAAAGTGACAACATTAATTTTACATGTGTTGGGATTTGAAAGGAAGCCATGATATCTTTGTGAATATTATGAAAGTTTTCATAATCAAAATATGGAAATATTGAGTTCTTATCATGCACTATGAGTGAATTATTTATAAATTTAGGAGACTTTTGTAATTTTATTATTTTTCATGGAGGAAAATTTCTATAATTTGTTATTTTCAAAGAGGTTATTATGTCCTTGTGAATATTACAAAAAAATCATGATTAAATAAAGAAATATTCTACTCATCTGTATCCACATTTATTATGATAAGGTTAGGAACATGTTGACCATGATGGGATGACCTAAGTTATTGGTTATTAATATCATCTACCACAAAAACTAGCATAGGACTTCGATGATTTTTGGAAGTGGGATGGTAGTTATTATAACCTTGATAAATATGTTTTGAAATGTAAGGTATCACACATGCCAATTTGTGCACATTTGGTAATATTTAGAATTATTTATACTCAATATCTATGGATTGACAAATGTATTCCTCTTCTTAAATATTGGTAATATTTGATTTTACAAAAATACCATTAATTTTATATTTGGTAAAACATAGATTGATATAGATCAAAAATAAAGTATCAAACCCTAGGAAGCTACACAACTCTAAAGCAAATAATGGTTACATATGAATACTCAGGGGTTAGGTTCACCAAATGTTTAATCATAAATTTTATGTGTGGGGCTATATGGTTAAGAATATATAATTAGTTTAAGCACAAAGGTGATAAAATAATCTATAGAAATATAATTAATAAAAAAACTCAAATAAAAAATATTATAAATTTATACAATTGAGATTATTAAAAATAATAAAGTAAAATTATTTAAATATATTAAAATAAATAAAAAATAATGGTACTTATCTAGTTTATCATATGTAGGCAAACCTAGACTAGAGATAGGTGTAGAATATGTAAGATTAGTATTTTATATCATTCATTCGATTCTATAAATTACACTTCTATAGCCATGGATACTATTGTTATATCTAGACACTACCATTGATGTTAGTGTTTGACGATGATGCAGGTGTTTAGTATGTAATAATGATTGGATATATATGTGACTAAAATCATTATTAGAGTTTTTTATCACCTTTCTAATGGTGTATTTAGATATAGGATATAGGTTGTCTCTCTTCGTTGATTGATCAAAACCTATGCCTTCACCCTTCCTCACTCTTGGAATGAGTTTTGATGAAAAATGGGTTAGTGTGCTCATGATGTTAAGCTACCCCAAAGACCCCTCTGTCAATGGGTGCTACCTACATATTCAATAATTCAAGGAGGGTCTTATACTTATGTATTTTTCCCCTATATGTGGGAAAGTGTGTGTATAAGGGTGAAATATATTATATGAAGATTCATGTAGTGATTTTGATTTTAATTTTAAAAATATCACTTATGGGGTACTCTTCAAATGATTTAGATTTTTAATATGATTGATTATATGCTTGATATGAAAATAGGGATGAATAGTGAAGAATAGATTTTTTGTGTAGTTTTAAAGATGAGGAATGAGAAGGATTATATTTGTATTTATACCATGCCTTTTGAAAATATCTAGTGGTATGGTTCAATAAGGAAAATAAGTTGATCCATAGGTTTCATACATTTGTAAATTATATTAATTTTATAAACTAGACACTAGATAAGGATACAGATACTACCATTGGTGGTAGTGTCCTTCTATGTATGGTGGTGTTTAGAAGGATAAAAAATAGGTATGGATATAAAACTAACAATTAAGGATGTTTATCAAGTTTTAAGCTTTATGTGTAGTACATGATACCTAGGTCATCATAATGATATGGATTAGAGTAAGAGATAAGGATCAAACTAAGAGATAAGCATTTAAGCATAGCGAGAAGGAAAATGTGAGCATTTTAACAACAAGGATGTCTAGAACTAAAGGGCATATCCCTGATTGATATTTTTAAATATAAAAATATTTATAAATATTTGTAAATTTGATTATTTGGAAGGTAGGGACACTATCATTAGATTTGGGACACTAATGTTGACACTAGTGTCCTAATTTATATGGTAGTGTCATGTAGGATAAAAAGTTTATAATGATACATAACTATTTAATTAGGATATAAATCAAATTTTTATAGATATTAAAACTAAATATTTATTACATCTTAGTCTTGTACATTTGAAAAAAATTAATCAAGACTATACCCTTTAGTTATAGACCTCTAAGTTGCCAAAAGGATCACATTATCCATCTTATTATGCCTAAATGCTTATCTCATAGTTCGATCCATATTATTATGATGACTTGGGTCTCTTGTACTATATAAAAATATTAAACCTTAATAAGCATCATTAAATATCAATTTCATATCCATACCTATTTTGTAGCCATATAGACCCTACCAACCACATATGGACACTATTGTTAATAGTAGTGTCTAGTATTCAAAAGTCATCCAAATTAAAAAATAATCAAAACCTATGGGTTGGCCTATTTATCTTATTAAACACTATTGTGAGATATTTTCAAAATGTGTGGTATAAATATAAGTCTAAGCCTTCTCATTTATCATATATAAAATACCAATCAAACACCTAAAAGAGTTGAATCAATCAACTGCATAAGCACTCTATTCTACCCTATTCATCCTTATTTTCATATCAAGCATACGAGTAATAATATCACATGTCTAAAACATCAAAAGAGAATCCCATGAGTTATATTTGTCAAATTACAAGATAGATCACTACATACATCTTCATATAGTATATTTCACCCTTGTGCATACACTTTCCCATAAATGAGGGAGAACTACATAAGTCTATAGCCCTCCTTGGAGTATTCACTATGTAGGTACTACCCATTGATATAGGGGTATTTGGGGTATCTCGACACTATGAGCCCACTAGCACATTTTTTAGCAAACTCATTCCAAGGGTGAAGAGTTAAGGTTTGATCAATCAATGAAGAGTGATATCTTGTATCCTAGATCTGAATGCATTAACATAAAAATTATAGAAAAATTAGAACCACAAAGTTTGTCACATCTAGATACATTAATTATTATGTATTGGACACCTATGACATAGTCAAACACTAGCATCAATGGTAGTGTCAATATCCCATAGTAGTGTCCATGACCATAAAAGTGTAATTTATAAAATATGATGACTAATATAGACTATTAATCCTATATATTATAGACATGTTACTATTTTTAGCAATCTTAGTTTATAAATTCAAAATATTGTTAATCTAAGTTTTTTGTTAATTTGTATTCTATAGATTAGTTTATCACCCTTGTGTTATAACAAAATTTATATTATTAACCTTAGATTCCCCACATATATAAATTTAGGGTTAAACATTTGGTGAACCAAACCCTTTGGTCTCCAAACCCTAGTTTGACATAGGGGTTTCCTAATTTATTTTTTTCTGTGAAATTTGACTTCTGACTTCAATGTTTTCAAATTTTAAAATTAAGAATTCCTTTTCCTAACATCATGTTTAATATAGATATACCTACTATTTAATTCATGGTGAAATATATGATGGTAGTAATCTATTTTTATTCTTAGGTAAAGAAAATATATAATCAAGTGAAATAATGAAATCAGTCTATATAAAGAGGGTGTTTTAAAACAAGATAAAAATAAAACCTAATTTTACAATTATTCTTGTAATGATATGGAACCTATGCAAAAATGTTCCTCCTATAACTAAATTGGTAATAAAATATAAAGGATATGATATTTTTTATATACACACCAAAATATCAATTATAAACCTTGTGAATCAATAAAATATCTATAAGGATATATTCTATGAAATATTGTGTAAAACTTAGGTACCAAGTGACATAACTATTGACCATTCTTGAACCCCAAGTCAAAAGGTCACCCCTAATGATTTAAAACTTGACTTTTAATGCTCCCATACCTTGTTCATAGTCATTTCCTTGCCTTGTGAGGTATTAAAATGGTTTTTTGAAGTCTTGTTAGCAAAATTTAAGGTTAATTTGACAAAATTAAGGTAATGCTTTGTATTAGTCTTATGTTAGCCCCTACATGTCATGGTGTAAATAAGGTTTGTAAAATTATTTCAAAGGTCTATAAGTTTTATCTCAAATTCATATCATTCCTTCATCACCTTACATGAATATTTCAAACATGTTTAAAAATGTTAAGGTTGATTTTGAAAGTTTAAGGTAAGTTTTATGAAAGGGAAAGTGCATATAACTAACTACAACATTTGCTAAACCCCAAAAAGATCAAAAAATCAAAAAATCACACTTGTAAAGTCTAGTAAGGGAGTTATATAACTTTATAATATGTCAAGGATGTTAGAATATGTTATTTTTGTAGGTTTAACATCTATAAGAGAAGAAATCACTCCAAGAAAGGCAGTTATAGGTGCTAGTATGAACTTGAGAGAAATAATTTTAGGTGAAAATTGTTCAGATATGTATTTTTAAATTGAAAAGGCTAAATAAGTTCTTGGAATAAATTTAAATTCTCAGATAATGTAAAAAATTCTTCCTTCCCTCCATCACTCCCTTCACAAGCTCATAAAGCCAAATTTCACATGCTTGGTTCGTAAAACATAAGGAGAGTTGGGACCAAAAACTTTTTTAAAGGAGGGAGTCATAATGAACTTAAAATTCATGTCCATAGTCATCATATTGGTTTACAATCCTTTATGAAAAAAATTTAAGAAGGAAGGGTGATCTAAAACTGCCTTTAAACCCTACAAGCTTAATTTCTAGTACTTTTAGATAAAGAGGAAGAGAATTAATGAAATGGGTTATTTAAGGAGGTCCTATAGAGTTTATGTTGATAAGTGTTGTCATTGATGTAAATGCTTATGTCATTTATGTCACTAATGTCAAGGTGAAAGTTAGATAGAGAATTTGAAGTAAACCTAATGTCTCTTCTATTGGTTGATGTCAAGGTTGATGTTAAGGTTCATATCAAAGATAGAATTTGAAGGAAACCTAATTATTATTTTATTTCTTGTTGTCAATATTATTGAATTAGTTTGAGAGTGTTTTTTATTAGTTTTATTGTTTGGTAGCATTGAGGTAAGCATGTTTGAGTACTAGTTCTTGAGTACAAGGTGTCTTGAGAAGCCCAATATAGACCGTATGAGAAGGTGTGCATAGTAAAGTTTGGTAAATTAAGTAAGCACAAGCTTGTGAGAGGTTTTTTGGCATTATGTGATCATGTAATTAAAGTAAATATACTTTCATAAGTGTTTCAAGGATATTTTTGATGTTTCAAGTGCTTAAGAAGGTTAGACATGGCACTAGTCATGGCATGTAAAGTCCTTATGAGAAGGTATGGGCTTGGTGGCTTGGTAAGCTGAGTAGACACATTATTGGTTATATAAGGTTGATTTAAAATGTATATGAGGTATTAGATCACCCATGATAGTCTCAGGGTAATCCTATATGGGTAATACCTTTAGATCAAGTCTACAACTAGACCACTCCTA
The DNA here is from genome assembly GCA_037957365.1 of Torreya grandis. NCBI lineage: Eukaryota > Viridiplantae > Streptophyta > Pinopsida > Cupressales > Taxaceae > Torreya > Torreya grandis. The sequence goes on along the minus strand of JARHVA010009213.1, from coordinate 271,964 downwards.
GACCATGCCTAGCCTAATCAAGCATCATGATCTATTTTTAAGTCCTATGAAGGATGTAAAGTAGTGTTTTAGCATTATATATGTTTCTTTATTTTTTGATTAAGGTGGATAATGTGAGTTACAGGGTAAGGTCTAAGAGAGCAAAGAGAGAGTATAGCCTAATGGGGTATGAGGTTATATTCATAAGGAAATAATGGATAGGTGAGTATTTTTAGAGGTATAATATTTTGTTTCAAGAATGTTCACAAATTTTGAGGTCATGGTTTGTAATAAAAGGCATGAAAAGTGGTTTTGAGGTCTCTCAAGTACACAAAATGAAGTCATACAAACCTAAGAAGAAATTTTTGGTTTTCATTGGTACATGTAACCTCTTCACAGTGTAGAGAAGATTACATAACATGATTATTCAAGAATTATACCAATAAATCAAAGGAATAATGCATAAGAACATTATAAATTAAGCCTATCTATTCATGTGGAAATTACAAAAGATAAAAAGAAACATATGAAATAAATCAATACTATATTACCTTCCCAAATGGATTCACCATACCAATGAGGCTCAAAAACATGTTATCCCTTGATCAAGATCTCTTGTCTTCAATAAAAATGGTGGCAAACTCCTCCAATGTCTCAATAACTCCTTACAAAATCAATGATCAAATGTGAAAGATTATGGAGATAATGCCGCATAATAACTTTAAATAAATAAAGCTTAAAATGATGTTCATGGCCTCTATATTTATAGCTTTTTGAGATTGGTTAGGATCAACCATGACTGTCTATCTAAAGATTAAAATGTGTGGTCATGGATTAATCCAATTATATAATTAAAATCCATAAATATCCCTCATAATGATTTTGGAAGAAGGGGAATTTAGGAGGCATGGAGGGTATTAATGAGGCATGGGAGGCCATGATTTAGATATTTTATGCATTTATGGACTAGGGATGCCTTTCCAAGAAATGATGTCATTAGGTGATGTAGTTAATAGAAATCAATTTCCAAAAATAAATACTCAACAAATCTCATGGAAAATCCACTTAAACTCTTGATTTGGATTAATTAGCCTTAAACAAGGTTAATCAACATTTGTGCAATTATTTGGAAATTGCCCTCAATTAATCAAAATGGTTAGAAAGTCATATTACTGAGTCATAATTTGATTCAAAAATAATTAAAAGGTGGAATTAGATGCATTAGAATCATATTCCCATTTAGGATGTTTACAACACAAAATAAAAAAGGTACATGACATGTACTAATGAATTAGAAGAAATGAGTTATCTAGAGCACAAAAAGGCAAAATCATCATTTTGGCTCAAAATGAATTGATCAAAGTTAGCTACTTCATAAATTTCATTTCCCTATTTAGGGATACATTAGCCTAAATTAGCTCTTGTAAATGACAAGTTCAAACAATTTAGCAAATTTTATGGATTTTGACCAAAAATGTGTATTTGAGTGCAATTTGAGTGAGATTGATAATTTCAACACAAATGGTGTTAGGAATTGGATGTCTACATTTTACCCCTATTTGAGAAGGCATAGTGAGACATTCAAGTGAAACAACATCTTTTCAAATAAAAGAGTTGTCAAGAAGAAATTGGAACAGACCCATAATGGCCCCTCAAGAGGACATACTAGGATGAAAGAGAGAAATGGACTCTCAAAAAGAGAGGGACAATGAGAGAGTAACCCATGGAGGAGATCATATCCAAATGAGATAAAGATTGCACACATGATTACCATCAATTATCAAAATATAATTAGAGGTATAATAGGCCCTAAAGATAGGGGGAATGGGAAAGATACAATCCATAAATGTAAGGGACACACTTTAAACATACCTAATTTGAGAGTACATGATGTGTGCTTGTGACATTGATCAATCCTGAGACAAGTTATACACTAAATATTTCCATCATGGGTAGTAGTGTGGAGAGCTTGGAATTATAAGAAAATAAAGAATGTTCTACTTCAAGAAGGGAAACACCACTAGAATGGGGTTAAGCATTAGTCCAATAAATCAAGATAATAAGTCAATGATATGTGGATCAACTTATCATAGACTTAACTGACTCATTATTTTCCACTTAAATTCACAATGATGCTTCCAAATAATAGGGAAATATGGTCAAAGGTATTTAATAAACATTTGATGAAAACATAACCATAGTGGATCAAGGTAACCTAAACAAAAAGTTAAAGTCACAAGAGATCTTACAAATGTTCCATTTGACATGGAGCATACATTATTTAATCATCAAGAACCTCTTGTTACTTTACAAAATTAGAGACCCAAAAATTTAATTCAAATTGAGTAAATCCATCAATTTTTTTGGCTAGTTCATTCCAACCAACATCGAAATTGGTAAACAAACACAAAACTTTCCCAAATCAAGAAAGCACTAAATAGCCAAACTTAGGGAATGTTTTATAATCCAAGAATAAACAGCTAATTTTCTCAAATCAAGGAGTGAATCAAAACCAAAAAATGGATCTAAAGGTATACATTCCCTATAGATCCACACAAAACCAGGGGCACATTCAACCCCTACAATAACAAAACTAGGGGCACATTCCATCCCAACAACAAAAAAACTAGGGGTACATTCCACCCCAATAGTAACAAAACTAGGGGCACATTCCACCCCAATAACAAAAAAACTAGGGACACATCCCACCCCAACAACATCTTATCCAATCCATAAATGTACCAAACATGTAAGCATGGAATTCTATGAAGGAAATAGTTCAGAGATTGGAGATGAATAATAGAGTTAAAAATTAATAATTTGATGATATACGCCCATATCCATTTGATTTATCTATTATACAAAACCCCTTTCCACCTAATTTTGAGGCACCTAAATTTGAAAAATATAAAGGAAAGGGAGATATATGTGAGAACATATAGGCATTCTTTGTCGTATGTCAAGATGTTTCTTATAGTAGTGAGTACTTACTTCGACTCTTTCTATGGAGTTTAATAGGATAGGCTTTTGATTGGCTACTTAAAATACCTAAAGGATCAATTCTAGATTGGAATGACTTATCAAAAAAAAAATTAAACATTTTTCATATAACATAGAACATGAATTGACCATTTTTGACTTGTGCAAAGCCAAATAGTGTGATGGAGAAAGTTTTGCTACATATATGTAAAGGTGGAGAGCATTAGTAGGCTACTTTCAACATAACTTGATAGACAAACAATTGGCTAATATATTTACATAGAACTTTCATCTTAAAGTCATGCATAATCTACAATTATCTTGTGTTAACTCATTTGAAGAAATTATTGACAAAGGAGTGCAGATTGAGAAAGCTCTTATTGATAAAGCTCTTGTCAAGATTTTTGCATAGGGTCAGACATCTAAACAAACTCAATCACTAGTTCAAATGGTTGTGTAGGACAAGCCTAAGGGACTTAAAAATAATAATAACATGGTTAGAAATGGGGTAATTAAAATAAATCATGTACAAATGGTGCAGGCAAATATACAATTAACTCCCCCAAATCTACCACTACTTTGCAGAGACAACATTCATGAAGAACATTTCATAATAATTTTTGAGTCTTTAGTAATTTAGGAGAATCAGTTGAAATAGTGTTACAAAATCTCATCATGGATAATTTCATTATATGGCTAGTATCATGACCATTTCCTTAAGATCAACCAAAACTAGATTGGTACAAATAAATTGAATGGTACAACTTACATCATGTTGTTGGTCTTGGTGCATATCATTGCATCCAATTATGACACATTATTGAGGACTTTGTTAAAAGTGGTGAGCTATAAATTAAGTTGTCCCATAATCAAGACAAAAATCAAGATATGGGAATATATAAAGACCCCTTTCCTTAACATAATCCACCACCACCAAGAAATAATCAAAACTAAGGTTAAAATCAAGGATAGAGGAAGAATAAGAACTAACATTGGGGTCAAAATCATAACGAGCATAATATAGATCATAATGCCCATTATAATAATGTGGATTATAACTACATTCCTTATGACTATAATAATATTATGGGGTACATTTTTTCTTCCCAAGCTATCATTGTTACTATAAAACTATGTGGAAAATACCATGTTCCTCATAGCACGAGACTTATCATTATAGGGTCAACACCCTCTCCCCTAGTAATACCATGTTGAGTTTACATAATTATGTTATGAATCCATTTACATGGGTTAATATTTCTAAACAATAACACCCTTCTTTTAATTATAAAGGCTCCTCATTGACCCAAAATTGTAGCAATAAAACTAGATGCCCACGAGTCATCATCCAAGTCCCTTTGCTTTCCTCTTCTAATTATAATGACTGCTTGCCACCTATAGGTTGTGAAGTTACAATGAGATTCCTACAAGTTACCATGTATGGTATTTTGCCCAATTATTGCATAAAACTTAATGAAAACATTATACCAATGGTTCCAAAGCTAAATACTATGCCAATAAATACTAAACTAGCTCAATCCACAATCAAAAAGACTTATAGTTTAGTGGACCAATTAAACAAAACCCCTACATAAATTTCCATATTATAAATATTATAGACATCTGATTTCCATATAATGATCAAGAACAACCTTGTGAAATAATATATTATGCCTAATGATATTAACCCTGATCAATTCTAGAACCTAGTTGGATATTTGTCTTCATTTTGGCAAATCACATTTGATCAAAAAGACATGTCCACTCTTGGCCCAAACCACAATAACCCACTATACATTGAAGTATTCATTGTATATCATAAGATCAAATAGGTTCTTATAGATAATGATTCAGGGTTGAACATCATATCTCTCAAGTTGGTATGATGATTAGGCTACATGGATAAGGACATTCAACTAGAAACTATTACAATCAAGGCTTATGACAATGCTAAGAGGGAGTCTTTGAGTACAATTTGGTTACCATTCATGGTTGGTCTTATTTATTATCACACATTATTCCATATTATGGATATTTAAATTTTTTATAACATACTTCTTGGTCATCCCTAGATCCATGAAGTATAGACAATCCCATCTACTCTTCACCAGTGCCTTAAGTTTCCTCATGATGGGATCAAGGTTACTATTCCCACTAATAAACAACCATATAAATATTTCAAACATCTTGAAATTGAGTTTTTTAATTATAACTATTGCCTAGGTTCTATGTTCATTTTGAAAAAGAACAAAGCCATCATTTTCCATCCATCTCCATCTAATTATATTGACCTTGGTGATCTAGTTTCCACTTTGGCCAATCCATTTCATGTAGCTCTTGCAAAATAGGATATTATTAAAGATGTAGGTATTTACACATACATCTTGAGGATGTCCTCTATATTGAAAAATTTCCTAAATCCCCTAAATCATTTAGAAAACCTAAAACATCCAAGACCCCTAATGGACCTAACTAGATTTGGTAGCTAAAGAAGAAACAAAAAAAACCACCTATGGTTTTTGTACCTGCAATCACACCAATGAAAGATAGAGAGGATTTTACTGAGGGATATTGATTATATTTTAAAGGCCTTGCTAATTCATTTAAAATATTAAGTATCCTATCCCTAACTAGATAATAGATCATATTGACTATATAAGGAAAGGCCTTGGCCCACAAGTGTAAAGAATCTTGGATTCCTTATCAATTAGAGTTATCAATTATAATCATGGTCTTGTATTTATACCACCAAAGTGTGACCTCATACTTTTTATAGTGACTCTTTCAAAGTGACTAGTAATGAGACTCCTGGAAGTTACACAACATCCCATTATAGCCTTTTTGATGAGCTTGCTAACTCAAATTTATTTGATTCAAACTCCATATTAACCATAATGCCCATTGGATCTTCCCATCCTAAAGTAAGAACCCATCTTAGTGGTGCTTCCCTTCTTGAGGTAGGACATTATATCTTTAACATTGGAACTTTTTGTCCTAAAATAAACCCTCATTTTTCCCTATGCCTTTGCCATCTTGAAATCATAAATTGGGAAAAACAAAATTTTGTCACACACCTCAATGAGTTTTAAAAAGAAGAATAAATTGAAAAATACATGGACCTAAGATATGGATTGCATATTGGTGATAAAAAATAAGGATTTAATTTTTCATTGGATCCTTATACCTACTTTGGAAAGTAGACAAACTTTCTTGGTCATAATAAAGAACAAACATCAAGATCTTTGGGTAAAAACCTCTTCAAGGCACTCATCGAGCAGGGAAAAAGTAAAGAAAAAGACAAGCCTTTGAGTGAAAAACTATTTTGGGCACTCCTAGGCAATAAATTTTGCTCATCCCCTCAAGACATGGAATGTCTATTGATCCCAAGTTTCATGGCTAGTATAATAATTTATTAAGAACAACATCAAATGTTTGAGCATCTTGCTCTTGAGTTTATAAAGGTTTTTACTACTTAGCCTTTACCTGAGATGGAAAATTTTGATTATTCATACTATCCAAATCTTTGAGAGGAATAACAAGAAGGTATGGAAGAAGAAGATGATCACAACCATACCTTTCCTACAATTATAGAAGATGTATCTACACTTCTTATGGAAAATATGATAGAAGTAAACTTGGGAACCTATGAGGATCCCAAAATTACTTATCGTGGAGCTTCCCTTATTGAAGCATAATGTGAGCATATTATATCCATTCTTAAGGATTATATAGACATCTTTGCATGGGTATACTCTAACATGCCATGATTAGACCTTAATTTGGTTGTTAATCACCTTGTTGTCCATCCCAATGGCAAAGCAATCAAGTAGAAATTGAAAAAGATGCATCCATGCATTGCCCTATTGGTTAAATCCAAATTGGAAAAGTTGTTAGGAGCCAATTTTATTAGACCACTAGATTAATCTGAATGGGTTTCCAACATAGTTTCATAAAGTAAAAGACCCCAAGTATATGTATTTGTACTGACATCTTGATGTTCTATGCAGTATCTTTGAGAGGCTTCATGAATATAAAGTTCACTTGAATCCTAAGAAATGTGTCCTTAGAGTCACATTAGGTAAATTTATAGGGTTCATTATATCACAATTAGGGATTGAAGTTGAACCTAATAAAGTCAAAACTATTATGGAAATGCCTCCACCACATAATCTTAAATAGCTATGAAGCCTACAAGGAAATATCCAGTCTATACACATGTTCATTTCTCAATTGGTAAATAAGTGTCACCCATTTACTCATCTTTTGAAGAAAGGGGTAACATTTCAATGGGATAAGTATTTTCAAGTAGAATTTGCAAAGCTTAAGACATAGTTGGCCAATCCACTAGTCTTAAGACTACCAAAACAGGGAAAGTCACTCCTTTATATATCATCCATAGAACATGAAATGGGGGCACTTTTATCCCAACATGATGATCATGATAAGGAATGCACTATTTATTATTTATGTTATACATTGGTGGTTTATGAACATAATTATATGCCTATTAAGAAGGCATGCTTAGCTATGGTATTTTCCACTAAAACATTATGACATTATATGCTAAATAATAAAAATATTGTCATCACTAAGGTGGATCCTCTCAAGTTACCCTTATCTATGGAAACTCTTCAAGGATGCATGGATAAATGGTTTATTCTCCTAAGTGAGTTTGATATTGAGTACCAAAATCAAAAGGTAATCAAAGGGAAATTAATTATTGACCAACTTGTAGAATCTCCTATTAAAGATACTCAACCTCTCAAATTTGACCTTCCAGATGACTCTATCATGATGATAGAACAAGCACTATAGGAACCTAAATAGTGGATGCTCTATTTTGATGGATCCTTCACATCCCATGGATCTAGAGCTAGCTTATTTTTGATCATACCATAGGGGGATTTGATTCCCAAAGCATTCCATATACAATTTGATTATACAAATAATATTTCCAAGTATGAGGTCTTGGTTTTAGGGCTCTACCTTGTTATACAATGGGATATTCAAAGCTTAAAGGTCTATGGATATTCATAATTAATCATAAATCAGACCATTGATCAATATAAAACAAGAGATGACAATCTTGTTCCTTACAAGTATATTGTCGATAACCTCAAAACATATTTTAAATATCTATAGTTTGAATAAAATATAAGAGTCAACAATAAATCCATTGACATAATGGTAAAAATTGGTTCCATGATTCAAAATGGATGATAGTGCTAAAGAGTATCAATTTTTGATTGAAAATATTCTTCAGCTTTTGCATATTATAATAGATTCAGAGAGGGTATGTGCCATTACTGGTCCTAATCCCTCACCTGAGCTACCATGGTACCAAGATTTTTATAACTATTTCCATAGTCATGTCTTCCTTTCTGACCTTTCCAACAACCAACAAAAACTATTCCTTCATTGCTTAACATGTTATACTCTCCTTAGAAACACACTTTATCATAAAGGCTATGATAGAATGCTTCTTCATTATTTATCTTTGGGAGAATCCAAGATAACACTAAAGGAGGTTCATGAAGGAATGAGTGGGGCTCACACCAATGGTGTAGTCCTAGCTAAGAAGCTCCTCAATATAGGGTATTATTGGCCCAAAATGGATACTTATGCTTGCAGCTATGTGAAGAAGTGTGTTCCTTATCAACAACATGGTAACTTGATACATGCACCTTCTTTACCACTACAACCAATCAGAATATCATAACCATTCTCAATGTGGGGTCTCAATCTCATCAAGAAAATTAACCCAACATCTTTAGATGGCCATAAGCACATTTTTACTGTAATTGAGTATTTTAACAAGTGGATTGAGACCATTCCTCTCACTTATGTTATTGAGAAGTAGATAACAAAATTCATTCATTACCATATCATCTCTCGATATGGCATCCCAACCCATATTATATCTGATAATGGTAGATATTTTATGAACTAAAATGTAAAATCTCTTTGTGCAAAATTCAAGATCAAACATAAGAAATCAAATCCATATAACCCATAAGGCAATGGATAAATTTAGGTATCAAACAAAACCATTGTAGCCATCTTATAGAAAATTGTCAATGACTCTAGCCATAATTAGCACTTGTAACTCTTTCCTACCTTTTGGTCTTGTAGAACCAATCATTGAACCCAAATTGGAGCCACTCCATACTCATTTTTGGCACTGAATCTATTATCCTGATTGAGATTAAGTTATCATAATTACAAATATCATTAGAGTGTATTGAAGATGATGAAGACTATAGAGCCTCATGGCTATAAGAACTAAAACTTCTTAATGGTAATCATTTGGTTAGCCTAGAAAACTTATAGGCCTATTAGAATAAATTATAGAGAAGATATAACAAGCACATTCTCCCTTGAGAGTTTGAGATTGGTGATTTGGTTTTGAAAGAGAACCAAAATAACATGAATTCTAAACATAAAAATAAAGGTAAGTTTCAACCTAATTGGCTGGGACCATATGTTTTCACAAAAAACTATGGATCAAGGGCATATCAACTAGCTAAACTTAATGGTGAAGAACATTCAGAGCCCATGAACATCATACACCTCAAGAGGTTTTATGGATGAGCAACTTTGAGCCATTATCTACAAGACCCATGACTTGGGGGTAACTTGTGCTAAATTAATTTTATCCCACCTTTTTATCCTACCCTGAACATATTTTATACTACCCTGGTCCACTCTTCATGATTCCAGATAGTGAAGGCTTTGAATCATTGGCACTCTGAACACATTTTCATCCTATCCTAGACTGTTCTCTTTAAGGACCCTATTCTTTGGACTATTCTCCTTGAGAATCATTTTATTTGTTATATCTTGGGTATGTTGTAAGCTTAAACACTTTTTATCCCTTAACCAATTATGATCCTAATTATGTCTCAAGAACATTATGAACATCCTCAACACCGGTTCTATAAAGTAGTTCAACCATAAAAATATTTTATAGCTTCTTCAATAGATAAGTGAGCAAGACCATATTTTTAGTTCCAAAACTTTGGTACACTATTATATATAGGTGAATGTAGATAGTTATTTAGATTTACTTCATGCTACACACTATTCTATATCACATTTGTTTCTATTTGTTGTCTTATCAAGATCCTCACTCTCACTAATTTGTGAGCATGGGTTATTGCAGCCAGCTTAGCTATTTTATTTTAACCTCTACTCTCAGACATGCATCTCCTTAACTAAATGGTCCCACCTTGTTCATATCTTATCCCCAAAAAAATAAAAACATTGGAAATACTTTTAAAATACCAAAAACATCAGAACACAATCCACAAAATAACAAAAACATTATCTCACACTTTTATACATTTTATATTTCCGTCCCACCATGCTACTCTCTTGCCATTTTGCAAGTAAAGAAACACTAGTTCATCTTGTTCCATGCACTTACCATTTTGCAAGATCATTCGTTCTCATCCCATTAGTTTATTGTTTACAAGACCATTCTCATTTTTTTTCATATCTTCCATTTCTTCTATAAAATTAATCATGTTGGCCTGATCATTATTTGTCTTCTATTCTATTTCTTGGGAGAACTACATTTGGCCTGAAGTTCATGTTAGAACATGCATCCATGGAACTATGTAGGTATCATCCACTTGTCTTATACATTTGGAGTTAACTCGACCAACCCCTTCCTTTTCTTCTCTTCCCCTATTTCTTCTATCATTATTCCTCTTTAAATAGTGATAGGACCCTAAGTTTCCCAAAGCTCTGACACAACTTGTCAGATTTAAGAGCACACATGATTATAAATGTATAAGCAACTTAAACATGCGGAAATACCAGAAGAACAAATAACTATCAATGAGAAATAACATAGAAACTGAGAGGTAACACATAATTGTATTCAACTCATTACAAAGGAAATTACAATAAAGAGATCACACTCTTCTCCACCTCTACAAGGCCTTCTACCTCAATGGCTCCAAGTAATCTTCCCACCTGAGTAATCTTCTCTCATAGGTCTCAACTAACAACTTACACAAGCTGTTGTTCACCTCATTGTACATCCGATACAATCGAGTATGAACCGGTACTCCAAGTAGATCTAACCATGATCCTACTCTTAATGTATTGCTGTCACCTTAGATCTAGCTCCCCCACCGATCTCCTTCTGACCCTCACATACACACATCCCTGTAGACCAACCTAATCTTACTTATCACATGTAGATCTCCACCATGACCCTGCAATAACCTACATATCAAACCTGATCTTACATATATGGGGAATCCTACTTGATTCCACCATGGGAAGAACTCTCCAAGCTTCACACTTGGGTTCTACAAGTTCAACACTTAACAATATAGCCCATGAGTCTATTATATAGATCTCATGCATACACTAAATTAGATGGGCAGCTCAAAGACTCAAACTAGTCTTCAACATGCAAACTCTGCGTTCACTTAACTGACTGTTCATCAATAGCAGTTCTGACACAACTTGTCAGATTTAAGAGCACACATGATTATCAATGTATAATCAACTTAAACATGCAAAAATACCAGAAGAAAAAATAACTATCAATGAGAAATAACATAGAAACTGAGAGGCAACACATAATTGTATTCAACTCATTACAAAGGAAATTACAATAAAGAGATCACACTCTTCTCCACCTCTACAAGGCCTTCTACCTCAAGGGCTCTAAGTAATCTTCCCACCTGAGTAATCTTCTCTCATAGGTCTCAACTAACAACTTACACAAGCTGTTGTTCACCTCATTATACATCTGGTACAATCGAGTACGAACCGGTACTCCAAGTAGATCTAACCATGATCCTGCTCCTGATGTATAGCTGTCACCTTGGATCTAGCTCCCCCACCGATCTCCTTCTGACTCTCACATACACACATCCCTGTAGACCAACCTGATCTTACTTATCACATAGATCTCCACCGTGACCCTGCAATAACCTGCATATCAAACCTGATCTTACATACATGGGGAATCCTACTTGATTCCACCATGGGAAGAACTCTCCAAGCTTTACACTTGGGTTCTACAAGTTCAACACTTAACAATACAACCCATGAGTCTATTATATAGATCTCATGCATACACTAAATTAGACAGGTGGCTCAAAGACTCGAACTGGTCTTCAACATGCAAACTCCGCATTCACTTAACTGACTGTTCATCAATATCAGTTTTGACCACTACAGGTGACCGACGTCAGTCCCTGCCTTCTTGGAGGTAACCGACGTTGGCCGATCTCTTGCCGATGCCGGTTTCCTCTGTGCTTCCCCTGACTGACATCAGTTGTGGCCTACTAATGCCAATGACTATCAAGCTATGAAAAACCTCCTCCTTCTGTTTGTAACAAGGTGAAACTTTTAGCTCCACACCCTAACAAATAGAGAACAAATTTTGTGTCATTATTCTTTGTTATGTTATGGTGGAAATTAACATCTCTCCACACATTCATGAACATTTTTCTTTAAACTATACCAACTTGGTTTTTTGTTTATGTGTGTTTATTTGCTTCTTCTTGGTGTTTTTTTGTGCTTTCACACCTCTCCTTTTATTTTTTCTCATTTTCTCATTTTATTACTTGTCTCATCTTGGTCTTTTATTTCCATGTATGTTTTTGATTTTCTCTTTTGTGTTTTAGAACATCTTAATCATCCACATGGATCTTGATTATTTATATCTTGATCCTATGTTATTAAGTTATTCTTGGACCATTTTATTCATTTAATGTTGTTGGTGTCTTATTTTTTTCTATTTGATTTTGCTTTTGCTATTTCATGTTTAAGAATGTCTTGATGCTCCACATGGATCTTGATTATTCATATCTTGGTCTCATGTCATTCAGATGTTCTTGATTTTTGTTTTTAAACATTTTTATTCCTACTTAAGTCTTGATTGATAATATATTGACTTCAAGTTAGGTTCATTTATGTTTATCTTTTTCTTTGTCTTTGATTTTTTGTTTAAATGTAAATAGTTGCAACTCTAGTTTTGGTCTTTATTTTACCATTATCCTTAGTTATAGGTATTCACATTTGAACCAACTTAGTGAAATTGGAATATTATGTCATTCTAAGTTATTAATACTTATGATTCCTAATTTATTTTTATATATCAAGCACTTTATGCTCAAGTCTCAAAGTCTTAATGTCAACATCAGCTCCAATGAACAATTATGTAGAACACTTTACATATTTTAGGCTTATGATATGGAATTAGGCATCTAGGTAACGTGAATTTTAGAACTTGACTCTATTCTTATATATTCATCTCTTCACATAAATTTTGATTCTAATCAATTGTTGTTCATTTTTCATCATTCCTCATTCCCTTCTCTCCTAAACTTGGGTGAACTACATTGGACTAAAGTTCATGTTAGAACATGAGTCCATGGAACTATGTATGCAATGTCCATTTGTAGAGCATGTTTAGAGTTAGCTTGACTATATTTCAATCTTATTTTCATCTCTTTCATCACTTTATGAATTCTCATATGCTAGGTTTTATGTGGCTTTCTAAGCCATTACATCATCACATGTACATTTGTGTCCTCTCACTTTAAACTATCTTTTGGGTTATATCCTTGATCCATTTTACTTGACAATTGCCCATACTAGGGCACAACATCTAAACAATGCTAGAATCAAATCAGCTCTATAGGGGGAAACCATTATTTATTCTTTATCAATGATCAAAATTTTCCATACTAGGGCAAAACTATCTGATCACAATCACATTTTCTCTACTAGGGTACCTATAATTTTCTTCTCTTTGGAAACCCCATTCTAGTGGTGCTTCCCTTCCTAAAGTAAAATGTTCTCTCTTTTCCTCTAATTCCAAGCTCTCCACACTACTTCCTATGATGGCAATATTTTAGTGTGTAACTTGTCTCAGGATTGATCAATGTCGTAAGCACATAACTTGTACTCTCAAATTGGGTATGTTTAAAGTGTGTACCTTACATTTATGGATTTTAAATTTCCCATTCACCCCATCTACTAGGGCCTATTATACCTTTAATTATATTTTGATCATTTATGGTAATCATGTGTGCAAGCTTTAGCTCATTTGGATATGATCTCCTCCATGGGTCACTCTCTCATTATCCCTCTCTTTTCAAGATTCCATTCTTCTATTTCATCCTAGTATGTCCTCTCAAGGGGGCATCATGGGTCTGTTCCAATTTATTCTTATCAACTCTTTTCTTTAAAAATATGTTGCTTCACCTGAATGTCTCACTACACCTCAAATAGGGAAAAATGTATACATCCAATTCCTAACACCATTTATGTTAAAATTTTCAATCTTACTTGAATTGCACTCAAATGCACATTTTAGGCAAAATCCATAAAACATGATAAATGGTTAAAAATTATCATTTTCAAGTATTGATTTAGGCTAATGTATCCCTAAATGGGACAATGTAGTTTATGAATCAGCTAATTTTGATCAATTCATTTCAAGCCAAAATGATGATTTTGTCTTTTTGTGCTTTGAATCACTCTTTTCTTATAGTTCATTGGTACACATCATGTAACTTTGTTATTTTTTTCTGGTAACATCCTAAATGGAAATATGGTTCTAATGCATCTAACATCACCTTCTAATGTAAATGATGTCACCTTGGATCTTTAAACTAGTGTTATGATGATTTTTCTTTTTTTTTGTTTTGGATCACTCTTTTCTTTGAATTCATTGGTACATGTCACATACCTTTGTTATTTTTTATTGGAAACATCCTAAATCAGAATATGGTTCCAAAACATCTAATGTCACCTTCCAATTCTTCTCGAGTCAAATTATGAATTAGTAATATGACTTTCTAACTATTTTGATTAATTGAGGGCCAATTTCTAAATAATTGTGCAAATTTTAACTAACATTTGTAAAGGCTAATTAATCCAAATCAAGAAATTAAGTGGATTTTCCATGAGAATTGTTGAGTATTTATTTTTGGAAATTGATTTCTATTAACTGGATCACCTAATGACATCATTTCTTGGAAAGGTATCCCTAGGCCATAAATGCATAAAATATCTAAATCATGGCCTCCCATGCCTCATTAAGACCCTCCATGCCTCTTAAATTCCCCTTATTACAAAATAATTATGAGGGATATTTATGTATTTTAATTATATAATTAAATTAATCCATGACCATACATCTCAATCGTGAGATGGATAGTCATGGTTGATCCTAACCAATCTCAAAAATCTATAAATATAGAGGCTATGAACATCATTTTTAAAATTGATTTATGAAAATTTATTATGCTGATTATCTCCATAATCTTTCACATTTGATCATTGATTTTTTAAGGAGTTATTGAGACATTAGAGGAGTTAGCCACCATTGTTGTTGAAGATAAGAGCTCTTGATCAATGGAGAACATGCTTTTGAGCATCATTGGTATGGTGAATCCATTTGGGAAGGTAATATGGTGTTTATTTCTTTCATAAGTTTCTTTATATCCTTTTTAATTCCCTTGTTAATAGATAGGCTTAATTTGGTTTATTCTTATGCATTCTTCCTTGGATTTATTGGACTAATGCTTGACTAATTGTGTTATGTAATCCTCTCTACATTTACATTGATCCAACATTGATCGTGTTAGACAAGATCAAGATAATAAGTTAATGATATGTGGATAAAATTGTCATATAATTAATTTATTCATTAGTTTCCACTTCAATTCACAATGATGCTTTTAAATAATAGGAAAATATGGTTAAAGGTATGCAACGAAAATTTGAGAAAACATAACCTTAGTGGATCAAGGTAACCTAAATGAATAGTTAAAGTCATAAGAGATCTTGCAAAATGTTCCATTTGACATAGAACATACATTATTTAATCATCAAAAAAATCTTGTTAATTTACAAAATTAGAGACCCAAACATTCAGTTGAAATTGAGGAAATCCCTCAAAACAATTTGGCTAGTTGTATATGTAGATCCTCTTTTATGTAGATCCTCTTTTAATGCTTGAATAGTTATTCTCTACGCTTAACTAGATTTGAATCAATGGTTTTGTAAATGTTAAAACAAAGTATGATTTATTTATTTTTAAATAAATAAGGTACCAAAGAGACTATAAAGGAGAGTGGCTTGGAACCACACACAATTAGAAGATTTGGTTCATGAATTTACTCAACTTTTGGTAAAGTTGAAATCATATAGATTGGAAAAGGGTAAGGTAACTCAAAGATCCAAGGTGAAAAATAATATACCAAAGCCTAGATATTTATGATACACCTATACTATAAAATCCAATTCCAACTTTGATAAGTTGACCCTAGAAAATTAGAGGAAAGCTCTCTAGATTATGAAGAAGACAAAATAAACTCAGCAACTCAAGATGTAAAAAAATGCACAAATCACTAAGTATAGAACTAGGGCCAAATGGGTGGCACAACATCACCACATGGTTATAGTATGATAAATTATGTTCTAAGACTCAAAGCATAAGTGATACACAAGATGAATTGAGTCTACCAAGATGATAATTTGATTTTGAGTCTAATAAATGACCCTTAATCCAAATAGAAAATTGAACCCAAGTTAGAACAAGTTTAGTGTGCAAATGGTGAACCTAATTAAAAAAACTAACCCTTAAAACTTAGAAAGTTTAAATTTCAAATGTGAATTATAAATGAGGGACTTTAAACAAATTGGGTAAAAGTTCTAGACTCAATTGGGCAGCATGACTATGCCAAAGTGAATGATATGACACAAAAGCTTTTGATAATAATTTGAACAAGAAAAAGATAAATTATCTAATTGAACAATGTAACACCTCCCTTGCTCAATAAAATTGAGGACAAAGTGATTTGGTTAAGTTCATTGAGTTAACAAGAAGTTTTGGACACAAATCAAGACCAAGTAATATAATGATAAAAATGATTGTCTTAAGTCTAACTGATAAAGTATGGTAAAGTGGGGTCAACTAAACTGGAAAGTTTTCAAAAAATTCTAGGGGAATCAATTACATAATGAATTTCATGTCACGATGCAAAAAAAAACACATAATAAGGTATCCACAGTGCTTGGATTGTTGAAAAAATGTCTAGTCCTTTTTGTAACTACTATAGCCTACTATTCACTCAGTGTAGTGTGATGTCCAAAATGCAAATACATCCCACATGAAACTCCATCACTAGAAGGTGGTATGACCACTCAAACCTATGATCCTAATGGGAGTGGATGAAGTTAGTGATAAGAAGTTAAATCTTGGGTCAAAATTTCCTTAAAGAAATTATGGGAGGTAATTAAGTCCCCCTCATAAGCCTAGTTTGCATATAAAAAAACATAAAATAGAAAGACTTTAGGGTCAATTTTAAGATCACCCAAGATATTGTGAGATTTTGGGGAGTGATTTAGATGACATTATTTCTAATCCTTATACTAGTATTTTTGAAATAAGGATGGGATATTTTTATTCCAAGGGTTTCTTAAAGGGGACAAGTGGAAGAGCATACATGTGATATCCCTCTCTTTGCCAAACAAAAACTAGTTCAAATAACTATTGAATGCAAAAAATTGGAAAGATGAGTTCATTTTTAAGCACCAATTTGAAATATTGAGTGGTATTCTTTTTGGCCCTTAGATTTAATTAATAAAATGGTAAAACATTGCACAAAAAAATTCCACATGAAGCAATAAAGACTTAAGTTCGTTTTAAGCCCAAATTGAAGATGCAAGACTTAGCCTAGATTCATGATTAAAACACCAAATTTAAAATGTTTCAAGAGTTATGATGTGTTTTAAGCACTAAATGAAATGTATCTAAGACTTAACTAAATCTTAGGTTCATTTTAAGTACTGATTTAAATGTGTGAAATAAATCATGTTCATTTTAAACCCAAATGAAAGTGTGTTTGATTAGTTAAAAAAACTCAAACCAACTTCCAAAATACCCCCTTAACCTATAAAAACACAATTTTAAGGGCCTCCTTTGATGAACTTAAGATATTGGGAAAATGACATTAAGAATATAGGTCTCAAGTTGATAGTCAAGTTGGGTTAATAGGTGAGCTAAGTTGACAAGTGAGTTAGGTTGGATAGATGAGTTGAGTTGACAAGTGATTTGGGTTGGATAGGCTTGTTGGGTTGACATGAGAGTTGGGTTGATAGGTGAGTTAGGGTGAGACTAAGGTGAGTTGGGATGATCCAAATCCAAGTTGATTCAAGCTAGAGCTAAGGTGGGTCAAGTTAGAGTTGATTCAGGGTGAGCTAGAGCCAAGTTGGGCTGAACCAAAGATGAGTCAGGCTGAGTTGATAGTCCTGAGAACAAAACTATGGTTTATAAAAATGGACTTTTTTGTTCAATTTTTTTCTTCTTTACTTCCATACTCCAAGATCATACATTAAAATGGCTAGTAGGTTTCTTATAGAGGCTTTGTGAGAAAATTTATGGGTTATGGTCTCACCAGGAATGAAAAGATATAGAGAGGATTATATAACATGATTAGTCAAGCATTAGTCCAATAAATCAAAGGAAGAATGTATAAGAACAAATTGAATTAAGCATGTATATTTGTGTGGGAATTACAAAGGATAACATGAAATATATGAAAGAAATCAACACCATATTACCTTTCCAAATGGATTTAACATACCAATGAGGATAAAAATCATGCTCTCCCTTGATCAAGAGCTCATCTTGAATAAAAATGGTGGCCAACTCCTCCAATGTCTCAAGAAATCCTTACAAAATCAATGATCAAATGTGAAATATTATGGAGACAATTCAACATAATAAATTTTCATAAATAAATCTTAAAAATGATTTTCATGGCCTCTTTATTTGTATATTTTTTAGAATGGTCAGGATCAACTATGACCGTCCATCTCAAGATTGAGATGTGTGGTCACGGATTAATCTAATTATATAATTAAAATCCATAAATATTCCTCATAATGATTTTGGAAGAAGGGGAATTTAAGAGGCATGGAGGGTCTTAATGAGGCATAACAAGCCATGATTAAAATATTTTATGCATTTATGGCCTAGGGATGCCTTTCTAAGAAATGATGTCATTAGGTGATGAAGTTAATAGAAATCAATTTCTAAAAATAAATACTCAACAAATCTCATGGAAAATCCACTTAAGATCTTGAGTTGGATTAATTAGCCTTAAGTAAGTTTAATAAATGTTTGTGAAATTATTCGGAAATTGGCTCTCAATTAATCAAAATGGTCAAAAATTCATATTACTAAGTCGTAATTTGACTTAGGAAGAATTGGAAGGTGACGTTAGATGCATTGGAACCATATTCCCATTTAGGATGTTTCCAACACAAAATAATAAAGGTACGTGATGTGTACCAATGAATTATAAGAAAAGAGTGACCCAAAGCATAAAAAGGTAAAATCATCATTTTGGATTGAAATGAATTGATCAAAGTTACCTGATTTATAAATTTAATTTCCCCATTTAGGGATACATTATCATAAATCTGCACTTGTAAATTACAAGTTCAAACCATTTAGTGTGTTTTATGGATTTTGACCTAAAATGTGAATTTATATGTAATTTGATTAAGATTGAAAATTTAAAAACAAATGGTGTTAATAATTAGATTTATAAACATGGTAACCTAATGTATTCATGGTATATATGGAAGGGTCCTATATCAAAATTCTAGTTATTAGTTTTTGAATTGAGGAGCTATGTTTTATGAATAATTGTTAATAGTGGAAGTGTGTTTAACCCTCTTACAACCCTAATATTGACCTGATTTTGAATATATTATTAAAAATAGACAAAAATGGTATAAAATGAATAGAAAAAATATTTTATCATGTATTCTATTTTCATAAGGACCTCTAAGCATGATTGAGTTATCAGGTGTGTGAGTAGACCCTATAGGAAAGTCCTAGTTTCTCAGAGATTTGTTATAGTAGATAGTTTGACCAAGAAGTATGAAAATGGATGAAAGATGAATCTTTAGAATCATGTTTCATTTATATGAAGGTTTTTGACAATTTAAATCCCTTAAGTGTGCTAAATTGGTCATCCAAATTATCTAGTCACTAACAGGGCTAATGGTGGAAACAATGAGAAACCTAGGCAATAGTGAGAAGTTGATTAGGGATGTGTTATAATGGAACCATGTAAATGGAGGTGATATTAAATAATTATATTAAATTATCATGTTTGTTATAAGTTTTGGATGTTAGTGATTATAGTGAAAAAGTTGCTCACAAGTTGATCTGTCTAGTTTAGATGAAACAATGAGATACAAGGTTATGAGATTGGTCTAAAAGACCAACATTGTCATTTGGAAATATTATATTTATATATAATAATGGTATAATTATCTAATAATATCATATAAATTCATCATAAGTCTTTGTAAATGGTCATATAAGTGTTGAAGGTCATTTTCACCATGACCGTGCTTTAAGATAAACTGGTAGTTCTGGGTTAGCAAGTTGTAATGATGAGTTTGACACTCTGTGACATAATTTATATAATTAGCATGATATTTTTTGTAAATTTATTTCCTATAAATTATTTTTATAATGTTTTATATTTAGTGAAAGTGATTGAAATGTTGAAGCCAAAATGACTTGATTGGTTTTGGTTTGACTGTGTATTAAAGACAAACGATTGGTCTAAAAAACCAATATTTGACATTATAAATTTGATTTATATATTTTATAGTTATATATATATTTAAAATTATATTTTTCAAGTATAATTGGTCATGGTAATTTTTATTTTAGGTGTTGAAGATCAAGTTGTTCACGACTAGGTTTTGGAGTGTTCTGACAGTTTTGAGTGGGCTATTTATAGAGAAGTGTTTGAATCATTTTGACCTAAGTTATGAATTATAAATAATATGATGATTATAGTAAGTTAATTTATTTTCTTTTCATTTTAATTATTTGTATGGTTTTCTAGTTAATTTGTGTTTAATCTCCTATAGTTCATGATAAACTTTTTATAGGTTCACAGACCTAATTGTGAAAAGTACTAATGGTGTGCTTAAAGTGGTGGTTGAAGATAAAAAGTGAAACGGAACTAGGATTATATTAGTAGGTGTATATTTTAGTGGTATGTGAATTTTTATTTTCATGTGTGGATATTTTTAAAGTGTTCCAAGGAGATCAAAGGGTAACATGTGTTAATGAAAGCCTAATTGAATTAAGTCTCCTTAAGGAATTAAAAGAGGTTTTGGTCCTTTATTGTAATTATTAATAAATGTATGAAAATTGTTATAAGACATATTTAAAGTATAATATAAGTGTTCAAGTGTATATGTCTAACTAAGTGATATATTATCAAGAGGCTTGTGTGTGTGTGTGTGTGTGTGTGTGTGTGTCTATATATATATATATATATAAGGTAGTTTTAGGCCTATTTTTAAGTATAGAGTTTAAGAAAATAAAATAAAATATTTTTGAATAAAAGGAGGTATTATAGAATATAAAATGAGTGTATAGGATATATGATAATATTTTATATAATTTATGTGTATGAAGATCAAGTCATATGACCTAATCCTATCTTTAAGAGACCTAGTTAAGTGAAGAAACATAGAAGGTAGTTTGAGAGGGATAAGAGTGTGAAGAGATGAAGAGGTGGTCATCATAAATTAGTTTAAAAATAAGGTGTCCTAAAGGTGATAATATTGATCAGTTGGATAAGTTGGTGTTGAGTCATCTAGGGGGTTAGTTACTCCTTGCAAGTTAGAGTTTAATAAAGCCTAGCTGAGTTGGTACTTAGTTGGGGTTGGTGTTCCATGTGAAATTGATGCTTCAATAAATTTGTTATTTATCTTATAATAATTTAGTAAATTTGAATATATCAGTGTGTTTTATTCTCCTTAAGCATTTCCCACATATGTGATGTGTTTATGTGTTTCATGCTCATGTGGATAGGTGCTTATGATTGTTAGATATATGTGCTTGTTTGAATGATTCATAATTATTTAAGTGAAATTCATAATAAATTATTTGAAGAATAATTCACCCCCCACCCCCCTTTAGTAATTTTAATTCAAAAATTTGGTGTCAGAGTAGATCCTTTGAAGTAGACCTAATAGCCTAAAGGAGATCTTAAAAGCAAGGATGGCTAGTCATCATGCTCAAGGTGGTTTCTCTATTAGTAAGCATCCATTATTAAATGGGACTAATTATGTCATTTTGAATAATCAAAATGATGACATATCTAATGTCAATGCTCCATGACATATGGTATTTAGTTGTGGATGGATACAATCCACCTCCTACACCATAAATTGATGCAATATGCAAGAAGGAAAGTGAGAGCAATTCCAAGGCAATGAATGTTATTCTATGTAGCTTATTAGATGTAGATTTTGTGAGGGTGATGCACTATAAGTCAACCAAGTTGATATGGGATACAAACTATGAAGAAGACACTAAGGTTAATATGGCCAAGTTATAGACCCACTAGAGATAGTTTGAATGTTTGAAGATGAATTAAGATGAAACCATTGCATCTTACCTATTGAAGGTTGATGAAGTTTTAAATGTCATTAGAGGATCAGGAGAAGAATTGAATTAGTCTAAAATTTTTCAAAAGGTATTGAGATCACTAACTCCTAAGTTTGATTCTAAGGTATCTGCAGTAGAAGAGATGAAAGATTTGGAAAAGCTATAGATGGTTGGGCTTCATGACACCTTGACTAATTATTATATGAGAAAAAATGAAGGAAAAACTCTCAATAAGGAAGAAACATTCAAATCTTAGAATAATTCAAAATCCAAGAAGTTTAAGGATGAATAATTCTCAGATGTTGATGATGATAAACTAAAATCCATGTTTGAAAGGAAATTGAGATTTGGCTCTAGTAAGTACAAGGGTAATTTACCCTTAAAGTGTTTCAAATGTGGTAATATTGGTCACTTTTCATCTAGGTGTCCTAATAATGATAAGACTAAGCATGATGAATAACATGATGAACATCATGGAGATGATAAGAAAATCTATAAGCCTAAAAAAATAAGAAAGATTTCAATAAGAATGAAAGTAAGAAAGGATCATTCAAGAACAAGATAAGTTTTTATACCAAAGAAGATAATAAATCATTTTATGTAAGTGTCACAAGTTCATATAATATTAATGATGATAGTAATGATCATGAACATGACAATAATTAAACCTTATTTATGGATATAGAAATAGATAATGAGGGTTGCTCAAAAGGGAAAGAACTTATGAATGATGAAGAATCAGATGAGAACTAAGTTTGGGTGAGTAACTAAGATGTAATAAGTCCATAAATACTAGGAATATTTTGAATAATCCTAGAAATTCTTGTATAGAGGACCTAACATGAGCTTGTAGTCATCCACTTTAACTACCACCTATAGGTCAATCTAGACCTTAGGAAAGAAAAGATAAATTGGAATGGTATTTGATGTACTCCCAAATTTTTAAAGGATAGATATATGGTAATTATATAATCAAATTTTATATCATCATTAAGAATGTGAATTAATCAAAGAGAGTTCTAATTTGGTAAATCTTACAGTCAGGATACTCAAATGGATACATAGAGTAAAGTTTTGGATGAATGAGGTGGATATGTGACCATAACCTAAAAAAATGAGAAAAATATAGAGTGAAATAATTATTCCATTGAATAATAGAATTTAAAAATGTCCTCACTAAATAAAAAAATTATCTAAGGTAGTGGAAAGCCTAAACAGACTGTTTAGGCCTAATAGGTCTAGATGATCAAACACACAGTCTTATATGACTAAGTGTCCTAATAAGGATAAGACTAAGTGTCCTATATTGTGAATAAAATGGTCTATTTAAGGTAATATTGGAACCTAAATAACTCTAATAACATGATTATTAATCTAATAAAAAATTATATGAAGTTTTAAAACCCTTCAATGGTGAGAAATAGCTCAAACACAAGCTTTTAGGGTCAGACTTAGTAGTTTGCCTATAAACCCTAGGCATGAGAAAATAAAGTATACAATAGGGTTTTTGAGATTAATGGTATATAATACCATTGAATTAGGTAAATATAAATTATATAGACCTCAATAATCTATTTGAGATCAAAACCATGCAATTTTTCCCTTTTTCGTCCATTTGACTCTCCTTACCTCACAATTGCAAGTTTATTAGCTTAAGAAGTAACTTCATAAGCTCAAAATCATACAGATAAATTTCATGGGAGCCTAAGATCATAATATATGTAATAAGGCCTTTTATAAATATTATTTTTGTATTTTTTTCATTGGTTAAGGCTCTAGGTCTTATGAATCACTATTAAGATGATAAACATGCTTTTTGGCTGCCTAGAGGACTAGAATTGACCTGATGGAAAGAATTAGATTCCAATGAGATTTAAATTATTTTTATTGATATTTAAATAACTTGGACATCATTACTCACTCCAATAATACTCTCACCATGATACTTACTTGTACTTACACTTGTATGGATGAATTAAATGCTATTTTTGTAGAGATTTGAGCTCAAAATAGGGTATTTAACCTCATAAACATAATAAAACCATTAGATAGGATGGATAAAGATACCTCCTCAAGTCCAAAAATCCATACATGTCACCTTGAAAGTGCTCCTACAAGTCTTATTGTTGAAGGCAATGTGAAAGGCTTATGAAAAACTAGGTTTTTAACCATTTCATGGTTCAACTACATACACAAGGTTTCAAAATATCAAATTTGACATGGATCATTTTCATGGGGTAGGAAAATTTAATAAAACACTTATTATAAGTTTTACATGCATGGGGGTTCATTTGAGACAAAACTTAGTTTTTAGACCTAGAGGCCTAATTTGAGAAAGAGAACAAGTGAATAAGTGTACTTACACTCAGGGTCTAGTCATGAAATTTGGCATAGCACTGTAAGGGAATAATGGGTAATCAAAACCATGTCTAGTTTTAAAAAATCATATGTAAATTTTCCTACACAATGAGCTTTGTCTGTATTTAGGGTTATAATAAATTAAAGGCAATTGAGATCTTTAGGTGCAAAATGAGATCTTAGTGAGTGTTTAATGAATTTAAAGGGATTAATTTAGGCCTGATATGACTAAGAGAGGTATTTCATTTAGATATATTTCATTCATGAATACAAAATTAAGTTTTGAGCTATTTTGGAAAGGAAGGCATAATGAGACCAAAGGGGTTTCAAGGCACCTAAAGAGTTATGTGATGATCACCATTGAGATTTAAATTTGGAGAGATCATAAGTAGATTAAAGGTGTCAATAATAAGGGTATAATTTAAATGAAGATGAATTTATGACCAAAGAGTGTAACTTGTCACTTTATAAACCAAAAGAAGGGTAGTTTTGAAGTAGACAAAGGTGTCAAGAGAGATAGAAACTCCCATGCCATTTGGAAGAGAATGCATCTTCAAGGAAGTAACACATATTTGGATAGCTACTAAAAATGTTTCTAACTAACTTCTTGATTGTGACTCTCATTTGATACTTGTCAACCTCTCTCTTTTACGTGTCCTTCTCTCTTCTATTCTCATTATCTATAAATTAAGCCTTGTTTGGATTTGTATTCATCCTCCAAGCGGGAATGGTGAAGACCTACCCATTTTTTATGCCTTTGATCAATGATAAAATACTAGGTTTACATCCTCATTTGAATGTATTTAGCATGTGTGCATGACTAGTTGTTCTCATCAATTATTTTGCTTAGTCTTTCTTGGTAGTTGTCCTTCTCTAGCATTTATATGACCTTGTTAAGATATCTAAACTTATACAAGGCCCTATCAGAATTCAAGGAGGTCCACAATGGTATCTACGAAGGCCATACTAGTGGGTTATTATTATCTAAGAAGCTTCTTTAGATAGGTAACTATTTTCCCAACATGGATCATGATGATTGTTATTATGTAAGGAAGTATATAGCCTATCAAAATCATAAGGATCTAATACATGCCCCATCTCAAGAGTTGAACATATAACTAGTCCATGTATAGGTCATGTGAAGTTTTAAAGTGGATTGTGAAGGTTGAGTGATTTTTATACTCATTAGTGTCATTACATGACCTATTGATTAGTCCTCTTATCCCCAATCACCTTCATAATGTCCATAATGAAGTGCTAATGTAAAGAGGTAGATTAGGAGTAGTGTTTGTTTAGGTTGGTCTCATGGTTGATGTGCATAAGTAGATCATTAGTAGTGGTCAATTATTTTAGTGCATCACCTTGATTAAATTAGGTTTATCTATATTTTATTAAAAATTTGATATATTAGTGAATGAGCCTAAGTGATATATCAAGGGGGGCTATCCCTATAACCTAGATATTCAATCCACCTAAAGGTCACCCACAACCTAGGATTATCACAATGTTACCCCAAATTTAGTAGGATCAAACAATATTCCAAGGGTGAAAATTTGAGTGATAATAATAATATTGTATTATTTTAAGGATATCATGTAATATATACTACACAATGAAAATATTATTACTTTTGATAGTCAAGATCTACCATAAAAAGATGCCATCAATCAAGACTTAACTTTATCCATACAAATAAATATTAAACATAAGAGAATCCAAAGGGATTGCATGAAATTTATATCTAATAATGGTATAATTATCTCATGTTATTATCTACATGAATCAAAAGTCTTCAAAAATGGTCATACAGGTGTTGAAGGTCATTTTCACCATGACTATGCTTTAAGGTAAAATGGCAGTTCTAGGTAAGCAAGTTATAGTGATGAGTTTGATACTGTATGTCTTGATTTGAATTGTATAATTCAAAATATTTTTTTTGGGTACATTTATTTCATATCCATTATTTATATAAGGTTTTTTATTTAGTTAAACTAGTGAAAAAGTTGAAGCAAAAATGACATGTCTAGCTGAGTGAGGTTTGTAACAAAGAAGGTCAACAAATTGGTCTAAAAGACCAATAGTTACCATTAGAGATTATGATATTTATATCTAAGTTTGTTTGAATTATGTTTTATTATCATTTTAATACATTTTAATTACTTTATTATTTTCTTTCAAGTGTCATAAGTTCAAGTTTCCATGAATATGTTTTAAGGCTAGTTAATAGTTCAGAGTGATCATTTTGCAGAGAAGAGGTTGAGCATATATATCATAATTTGAATTATATAATGAATTTTGTGATTTACATGAGGTCATTAGGTTTATTAATATGTGATTTATTGTTATTTTTATTTGTAAAAATTGTGTTTATGCATCAGTTATTTAAGACAGACTTTCTGTGTGTATGAAGGCCTATTGTGGATAGTGATTTGAGAAGGGGTTCAAGTGGTGGTTGGACTTAAAAGGTGTTGTGGACTTAAATTTAATTTGTATAAGGTATATTTTATTTATTTTTTAAATTATATTATTTTTTAATGAAGTGTATTTTATTTCAAGGGTTCATGAGGTAAAGTGTTGCCAAAGTAGGCCTAATTGAACTAGCTCTCTTTAAGGCCTAAAAGAGGATTTAGTATTTTAAGTTGTGGATGACATAATGTATTATTTTATTAATGTTTGAAATTTGTTATAATATTTATTTTAATTCTAATCCATCTATACAAGTATGTATGTCCAGCCAATAATAATATGAGTAAGAGGCTTGTATAAATATAAGGCAATTTTAGGCCTATTTGTGAGTGTAGAGAACAAGTGAATGAAATAGAATATTGGTAAGAATAAGGAGGTATTTTATAAAATAAAAGGATTTTAGAGGATCTATGATGAATTTTTTATATAGATTATGTGCATTATAATCAAGGTCATATGATGTAATCTATCTTGAAGAGACCTATTTGAGCAAAGAAGCCTATAAGGAAATTTGAGAGGAATAGAGTAGTAAGAAGAGATAAAGAAGGTGATAATCATATATTGTATGATAAATAAGGTTTTTTGAAGGTGATAAAAAATTTTAGGTGGTTGAATTGGTGTTGAATCATCTAGGGGGTTGGTGCTTGCCAAAACTTAGCTGAGTTGGTGTTTAACTAGTTGGGGTTGGTGCTCCAAATGAAGTTGGTGCTTCACTAAAATTGATATTTTGACTTATAAGACTATAATAAGTTTTTAGGGATCATTGGGTTTTATTACACTTTAGGTTTTCCCACATATATGGTTTTTTTACTTGTGTAATATTGTTTCATGCTTGTATAGTTGATTGTTTATGCATTGTTTGATCTATATGTTGATGTGATGGTTAATGTATGCTAAGAAGGAATTGAAAGAAAGTTTTTAAGACACTGATTCATCCCCACTATCAGTTATTATGATTCCAGCAAATAATTATAGTGGTGATAGATCACCTCTCTAAATATTCTCATTTTATTTCATTATCCCATCCTTACATTATTTTTATCATTACCCAACCATACCTTCATCGAATCTCCCACCTTTATAGAGTCCTACACTTTATCATATTTAATAGTGACTTAGTTTTAACAAGTCACTTTTGGTAGGAAATATTCAAGTTCATAGGAAACCAAAAAAAAGTGATCTCAAGTTACCACCTATGGATAGATGGTAAAACTAAAATTTTCAATAAATTATTAGAATCATATCTTAGTTTTTTTTATCTATGATCAACAACATCAAAGGGTCAAATGGTTACTAATTTAAAAATTGTGGGATAACACCACCTATCACACAACCACTTGGATTACTATTTATGAAGTTGTTTATAGACATAAAACACAATATATTCTTATGTATCTTCATGTAAGTGACCATATGTATATAAATAACACTACCCTCAACACCCCCAAAAAATTCTTCACCTTGTTAATGACAATTTCCAAATAGAACAAAACTACATGAAGTAGAAAGTGGATCAACATCATTCTGATGTAAATTCCAAGATATGATTTTACTCTAAATACAACCAAATAATAAATCCTCTCTCAAGATAGAATGGCATTATAAACTTGCTCCCAAGTTATATGGACCTTACAAGTTTATTTAATAGATGTCCTATTGTATACAATTTGTAACTTCCACCCTCTTCACATGTCCATCTAGTTTTTCATGTCTCATGTTTGAATAAATTTATTAGCCACAATGTCATAGATCAAATTTATTTCTTGAGATAAATGAAGAATGATCTCTCCTTCTTGAAATTGAAGCTATTCTAGAGAGATGCTCCATCAACTTCACAATTGTACCATCATCGAGGTTATAATCTAGTGGCATAAAATGTAACCAATATATGTAACATGGGAAACCATCCTTCAAATATAGAAATAGTTTCTTCATATCTAGCATTAAGGTAAAATATTTTTAAGGGGAAGGGAATGTTAGGAACCCTTCATCCTAACTCTTTATTTATACTTTTTTATTTATAATTATTGTCTTTAATAAATGTTATAGATGCATATACTTTATGTTTTCACTATAATTAATTATGAGTTAAAATTAACTACAATTACAATTTTAAACTATGTAAATCTGATCTAGTATGTTATATAAGACAAAATATTTAAATATAAAGATCTATAGAATTTATAAATTGCTAAAAATAGAAATAAGGGCTAGGGTGATGACCTTTCAATTGATTTATTTATAACTATGTAAAAAAATTATAAGTTGTGATTGTATTAAATAATTTGAAAAAATAGTTTCATTATAAAATAGAGGTTCCCTATCTACTAGGACAAGTTTTAAGGATGTGGATAAGAGTGTAATGCATCATTGTCTAGTACTAAAACTTTGTCCTATCAAATTGTGAACTGGATTTGAAAATTTAGGTTTGTTCACCTGCATTTGAATGTGATATGTTTCTATGAAGAGATCGATTTGACACACAAAATACCTATAAAATAATAATCCTAGTCCTATGTAATCACACAAATAATATAAAATACAAAATGAGAAAAAAGTGATGTGGGAATAGCTAAACTATCCTAAAAAACCCCCTTGTTGATTGAGTATTTCCTACATAGCCCAAAGAGCCTCATGCTGATGTAGTTCTCCCTTTAGGTAAGATCATATGAAATAAAATATCAAATTTTATTAGAATTATTGACAAATGCATACCCTAACTTGAAATAAAAAATTGTAGATATGGTCATGAGACTGTAAAATTGTATAAGAATTTCAATAAGACTCTTTACTTAGGAAATAGATGCTTTTGAAATCATAAAAGAGATGATTTGTTAGTGAGTGATAGGTAATTTCAAGTATGACCCTTTATGTGATTTTATAATGACATATTTTTAATATTTCCTATAATTGACCTATTGATAGGTGTAAGAAAGCTATTAAGAAGTACGTTGTTCTAAGAAGATAGTCATTAGAGCACATGGGGATTAGTCCATAGTAATGTATGGGTGTGTAGTGTGCCCATGTATGCCTAGTGTGCACTTGTCTAAAATTAATATAATATTTTTAAACAAGATTGAAAGTGAAGTGCATGCTAAATATAGATAAATTAGACTAAATATGGATAAATAGGGAACTTTAGAAGATGTTCTAGTGTTTTCAAGACACTAAAGACTTTTGTAGATATTATGAGTCATCTAAATGATTAATTGGCCAAGAAAGTAAAGGTGTTAAGGACAAAATTTGTCAATAATTTATGGGTTAATTTTAGGTGTCTAAATTCCTCTAGTGATGCATAAAATTACTATAGTAAATTAAATGAAAAACTGAGTGTGTATACATTCTTCAAAGAAGAAACTTTTGGATGCATCATGTCAAAATTATTTTTATCCAACATTTTAAACACAATAATCATGTCCATTCTTGGGGAAATAAATATAACGTTGAAACAATTTTGAGAGAAAACAAAGTTGACGACTACATAAATACATAATGCAACAATGAGAGGATTAGAAGGAGTTGGTTGGCTTCCTTATTAAAAGAAGAACTCCTCATTAACCACTAAAAGCTTAATAAAACAAACATAATTTTTTTTCAATCAAATTATATTTTTTTTAATTAAAAGAGGGATAAAAATATTATTAATGCTAGGGAAATAAAAGAGTTACATCATTTTGTCGAGCTCAACTAGTTGATCCAGCTTTTGGGATAATTCCAGAGGTAACATCCTATGGTCTGAGATGTTCCAAGGCAGCTCATGCTCAGAGGCCCGTTTGGCCAAGCAGTCAGCCACCCCATTCCAATCATGGGGAATATATAGAAAAGACAAAGAATCCAGGGAGGTACAAAGCTGGAATATCTGCTGCACCACTCTAGCTAGATGCCAATCTACCATTCCAACTTCCCATTTATTGAACATATTGACAACAATTTGTAAATTAGATTTGCATACAATTCTATTTTAGCCAAGAGAGCAACACTATTGAATAGCAACCAAAAGCACAAGAGCTTCCATGAAATTGTTGGTGTACCTACCTTTGTGAATTGAGAAGAAAAATCACACCTCAACGTGTTATTATGACCCAGCCCTCCAATCCTAACTGGTCTGGGATTTCCATGAGATGAGCTGTCTGAGTCAATTTTGAGTGTGCCAACCTTAGGGGGAGACCAACAACCTGTCTAATTGACAAGATTTGTAGGCTGTCAGTGGTCAAGCACAGGTGCATGAGGAGCAGTGGGGAGGCCTTTAGGGAGAATAGAGGTGAGGCACACAAAATTTTTAGATCCACCAAACTCAACTCCACCCCCACCTCACACTTGGCATGAAGGGTCTCAAGGATAGAATTCATGATTCTCCCCCATAGAACATTGATCTCAAAACTCACTTCCTTAAAAATTCATCTATTTCTTTCCAACCAGACATGACACAAAATAAGTGACAGACCAATGCACCAAGAAACCTACATGAATGAAGCTTGAGAGGGAGGATGTAGCCGGTCCCAAAATTTGGACAAAGAAGACACATGACAGTAAGGACGATCCCACACCTCCCACCACAAGTGCCATATCTATTTTGTAAAATGGCATTGGAAGAAAAGATGAGAGATGGTTTCCTCACTGCTATGGCATAAAACACATTTGGAGGGCCCATGAAAACCCCGTTTATAGAGATTTTCCTAGGTAAGGCACCTATTGTGAACCAGTACCCAAATAAAAAAATTACATTTAGGCCAAGAATAACTATACCAAACCTTATTCCCCCAAGGAACCACTGCTTCACCCAAGAGCTATTTTGTCAAAGCAAGGTACCCAAAAGACACAAAATACTTCCCTGAGTGATCTCCACCCCAAGCCAGAACATCTTTTCCTTGCAAGAAGCTGCACTCCCCAGAGGCCAAAAGCTAAGATAACTCCAGTTGCTCCTCCATAGAACCACCTGGGGGCTAGTCTAAAGCGTTCTTCCATCGATATCCCACTGCCGTGCCTAGCCTAAAAGCTTCCTTGTAATGATCTACCGTGTTCCACCCAGCAGCTATCAGAGAGTCACCAAGTCAATATAGATGAGGATGAGAGAAGAGAATGGGAGGAAACCCATCCTAGGAGTTGCTCTAGAAGAGAGCATCCATCCCCCTATTACAGATCCAAAAGAGACCTCTCTTCACCAGCTAAGCTCCTCATTTGAGAGTGTCCCACACCATCGAGCCTCTGCCCTCAAGGGGGAGTCTTGAAATATCCACCAACTCCTCCCCGGTGTAATATTTGAAAGCCAAAATATGGACCCAGAGATGAGCTTGACTGGAACACCAGTGCCAATAAAGTTTGGCTGCGAGAGCTTGACTGCATAGAATTATAGAGTGAAGTCCTAGGCTGCCTTCCTTTTTTGGGTGACAAACTGTGTCCTAGTTAAGCAGGCTCCATTTGGAGTTTAGCAGGTTGCCACTCTAAAGAAATTGGCAAGACAAAGCATCAAATTCCTTCAGGAAGTACCTAGGGGTAGCCTGAACCATACACCAGTAAATGGGAAGGTCTTGAATCACTGATTAGAGGAGAATCACCCTACCAACACTGGAGAGCCACCTATGAGTCTAGTGGTTAACTTTCTACCTTAATTTATCCAACACCTTTTGTAAAAAGAGTCTTAATTATCTTCCCACCACAATCAGAACCCCAAGGTAGGTAAGGGAGAGAGACTGAGTCTGGAATCTCAAGATAGCACTAATCCTCTATTGGATAGGCTCAGGGGTGTTAAAAAACACAATAGAGGACTTGTGGTCATTAATCTTTTGCCCTGAAGCTACCAAATAGGTGTCTAAGGTACATCGAAAAGCCTCAGCTTCCTAGATCTGATCTCTCCCAGCAAGAGAAGTGTCATCCATGAACTAGAGATGGGACAGAGCAAGTAATCCTTCTCCCCAGTGTCAGCCCTATAACACATGCTGGGAGACCCAAAACTTGATGAGGGACCCAAGGCCTTCTACCAGAATAATAAATAGATATGGGGAGAGAGGGTCTCCCTGATGAAGACCTCTAGAAGCACCAAATAGCTTAGAGGGTGCCCCATTAATAAGGGTTGAGAAAGAGGGCATCATGAAACAACTGAGCACCTAACGGATCCAATCTTGGTTGAAGCCAAAAGCCAGAAGAACTCTATGCAGGAAACTCTAGCTGACCCTATCATAAGCCTTAGCCATATCAAGATTAATAAACATAGCTCATTCTTATGAAGACCTCATGGAGTGAATTACTTTTGATGTTATAACTACACCATCCAAAATTTGCTTGCCAACAGTGAATCCCTCTTGCTCCTCAGAGATAAGCATGAGTAGGTGGATTTTAAGCCTTTCTGCAATGACCTTGGTTATAATTTTATAGACCACATTACAGAGAGCAATGGGTCAAAAACATTCCAGGTGATTAGCCTATTCGCGCTTTGAGATAAGTACCAAAAAAGTAGCATTTAGAGCTTAAAGCATTTCTTTGTTGAAGTAGGATTCTTGCACTACCTCCAAAAGATCCTAGTTAATGACATCCCAAAATTCCTGGAAGAATTCCACCTAGAACCCATCTGGTCCTGATGCCTTACCTTTCTTCATGCCAAAGACCACTCCCTCCACTTCAAAAATACTGATAGGCTGCATAAGAGATTCATTCATTGCTAAAGTCACAACAGAGGGAATACAAGATAAGACTGTACCTTTGGCAAGCTCATTAGGAGGAGTATCATTTGAAAATAGAGTAGAGTAAAATGAGATAGCTTCCCTAGATATGTCTTGAGAGGAGGTCCAATGCATTCCATCTGAAGTAATTAGAGAAGAAATGAAGCTCTTATTACATCAATCCTACATAGAGTTATGAAAGAAAGACGTATTCTTATCTCCCTCTTGGAGCCAATCAACACGAGCCTTTTGTTTCCAATATATTTCTTCTCACAGTTCCCACTCAGCCAAATCCATAAAATCTTGAATCTTAGCTAAGTAAAGATTGTTAGACAATCCCTGATCCTGGATTTGTCTGGTTATGACATCTAGCCGGTCTTGAATAGTCCTCTTCCTGATGTGGAGATTACCAAAACCATGGCTATTCCAAGATTTCAATTTCCATTTCACATACTGAAGATTCTTAGAGAAAATAAACATAGTTATGCCATAATTTAGGCACCCCTGCTTCCACCAGTGTGCCATTAAATCATGGAGAGAAGCTTCATGAAGCCACATCAATTGGAACTTGAAAGGGGGCTTCTTGGGGGTACCAATAAGTCCTGCAGACAACTTGATAAGCCAATGGTCAAACCCTCACCAGCCAAGAATATTTGAAGAGAGGGAGATGGCGCTAGAAGTCTAGTAGCAAGAGACTAGGAACATGTCCAAGCATTCTGAAATGGCCGCATCCCCCATCCTCCAGTTATTCCAAGTGAAAAGTCCATTGAGCGGCTTAACATCCAAGAGATGAAGAAAATCAATATTTTGTTGAAAAAACCCTGAGGAAGGTCCCAATTGAGTTAAACTGCCCCTCTTCTCCCCAGGCTGAGAATGCAGTTAAAATCCCTAGAAACAATTAGGGCAAGTAAGGGTGGCAGCTGCAGACATACCGAATGTGATCCCATAGCTTGAGTTGGCTTGGGAGATCAATAGGAGCGTACACATTGGTGACCAAAATCAGCTCGCTAGTCTCCATGGAGGAAGCAACCATTGAGAGAACTAAGGTGGAGGATAGCCAATGGATTGGAATTTTTTTTAGGATCCTAGCACATAGCAAGACCACCCAAGGACCCCAAAGCACCAACACACTACCATTGGCCCAGGCCCCAAATCTTAGGACAACAAGTGAACAAAGAGTCCATGGAAAGTTTGGTTTCCTGAATATAAAGAATATTTGGAGAATGGTCTTTCACCAGTTTGTGAATAGCCTTTTGTCTAGGGATGCTATTCAACCCCCTCACATTCCATGATAGAATAATCATTGGGTGGAGTGTGGGAAGTGTTAATCCATGGTCTTTACATCTCCTGATTCAACTAGAAGATCTCCTATGAGTTTGATTCTATCTTGATCCTTCTTGCGGTTAGCTCTAGAGGGGGTGGAGGAGGCTTTCTTAAAAGGTCACTGCAATAGACCAAGAGCTGAAGGAGGTGCCTTTTCTTTCCTGGGAGCTTCCACTTCCTTCACCAAATCTGCCCAACAAATATCTTTATCCTGTGGAGTAGGATCGACCACGAGGGCATTAGATTTTGAGGCTAGCTCAGGTTCCAAAATTTGCTTAGCACCAATGTCTTGAGGATCAAAAGGAATATATCTCATGCCTTCTAGCTCCAGTGTTCCACCCTGTGCCATTATAGGAATACCCTCCTCTATGACCATGTTATCAAAAACTTCAAACCTGTTGAATCCTGCATCACCTTGTCGATCTAGATGTGAGCGCTTCTACCCTCACCCTCTAATATGACATCAAACTGGGGTAAAACCATCTCTATCAAGACCAGTGAGGTCAGGTTGGCCTGGCTTTGAACTGGAGGGGTTTTGGTGAGCTTTCCCTTTTTCAACACTCTCCACTTGGTCATTTTTATTACTAGCAGGGTTAGGTTGTCCATTCCTCATACTTACATTGGCTAGCTGTGGGCTGGATGATCCCTCAGGATTACCCGGACCTTTGGGCACGTGAGGACATTGGCTTTAGAGATGTCCATAAACATGGCAAATGTGACACTGAAAGGGGATGGACTCATAATCAATTTGTTGAATCCAAGTTGAAGAGCCCAAGCAAATCTCAATCGAATCTAGTAAAGGGTTGTTTATATCAATGTCGACACAGATATGGGCATAAGTGATAACCTTCTTGTCCAATGATTGGTGAGCGATTGCAACTAGTTTTCTATTCATGGCTCCAATTTGTCATAGGATATCCTCCCTCTAGAATTCCAAAGGTAGTCTCGATAGGCAGACCTAGTCTAGAAAACTGGAAGGGAGATCCTCAATAGAGTTAAACCCCACATGCCAGGGTTTTATGAAAAGGTCAATACGGTCATAAAAATATAGGCCTCCCTCAAAGACTCTATTCCTATCAAAAATGCAAGTGAAATTTACCATAAAATAGCTGTTACTAGCTAGCATGATATCAAAATCTCCCTCAATCTGCCATGACCTATGAATCCAGGCTTCTAGAGCTGACTGGGAAATGTTAATTCCAAAGAACTTATAGATTAACGCATGTGAAGCTAGATACTCCACATCATGCTAAACTGCTTCTGAGGGGATGACTAAAATTGGCCTATCCTGGTAGCATGGAAAAAAACCATTAACTTTGTTGATCCTCACCCTCTCTCCCACATAAAATTCCTCTTTGGGCTTCTCCTATGCGCTATCACCAGACACGGCCCATCTAGCCATGGAAGTTTTGGCTCGTTGCAGGCCCTTCGAACCCTCGCACGCATCCATCATCCCTTCAATCAAATTATATTAACCAAGTGTTTTTATTTTATTATTTAAATAATTTATAATATTATGGTATGATTCACGAATGTCAATTTTTTTTGTCTCTATTTAGGTTAGTTGGCCTTTTTTAAATTTTGTTTGTTTCCCTGATCTTTATTTTATAATACTCATTCTCTTTATTTAAAATATTGGCTTGATCTAAAAAAATCTCATGTTTTGTGAGATGAGAGTGTTCTTAAAGGGTAGAATTTTCTAAGAGATTATGATGAATGTCTCTAGCATGTTATGTGAGCCTTGTTTGTAGTGACCTACTAGTTTCCCTAGTGTAAGGAACTCCACAAGAACATGGTATGATGTAAACACTTTTTTGCATTAAAGGATCCATAAAATCTTTGAAAAAGTATCAAT
This sequence comes from Torreya grandis, assembly GCA_037957365.1. NCBI lineage: Eukaryota > Viridiplantae > Streptophyta > Pinopsida > Cupressales > Taxaceae > Torreya > Torreya grandis. The sequence goes on along the minus strand of JARHVA010009213.1, from coordinate 234,868 downwards.
AATTTTTAAGCATGTTAAGAGGCTTGAATTTAGTAAGTATACCCACCTTTCTCATGATTCTTGAAAGATGTTTTGAAATGCCTATAACATAGGGAATGGTGATACTAGGAGAATATTAATTAAAACCTTCATCTCTATTTTTTGTGCTTGTTCATCTTGTAAAAGGACTTTTTGGTCTCCCATATTTTATATCCATTCTTCATCAATAATTTAATGAGGTAATATGTTTATTTTTGAAATTTCTTTAGATATGAAAATTTAACAGCCCTTGAAGCTAGAGAATAAAGGATAGTGGTTTTATGGAAAGGATAATGGTGTGATTCAATTTAAAGATACATATCCCTTTGATTTTTATTTCTATATAATTTATGAGATAAAGTTTCATCTGGTCTTTTTGAGATACAATTAAGGTAAATTATTGATCTCTTATATTTCCATAGTAAAATAAATTTGTTTGGATCTCTAATTTAAATGTACCAAAAATTTGTCAAACTCATCATTACCATGGGACCATTTTACATTGGTGTCATCTACGAATACACACTTTGTCTTTATCATGGAGATGTGCATGCCCCCTTGTGGAGGCATGTGGATAATTTATGAACATGTGGTGAATTCATAGTGATCAAGTCTTAATTTGAAAAAATAGTGAAGATGATTGAGTTAGAAATATTATATGTTCCAACCATCATAGAGTACTATGTAATGGTTGAAGAAATGGGAACCATAAAATTGTTTCACTAAAAGTGCAACCAAGATGTGGAGAATAACTAAGCTCAAACATGTATCACCTACTAAATTGAACATAATAGGTTGGAACCAGTGCATGACTCACTAAATTTCAATAAATACATGGAACATCACTAATCTCAAACATTGTCCACTTGAAAAATATGAATCACACCGCTACAAACATATCTATATTTGAGTAGTAAATTCTTAAAACTTTAAAAATAGAAAAAGATAATTCTAAATTATTTAGAATAATAGCTTGCACATGAATGCATATCATTCCCCATATACTATAGAGAGGTCCAATTTTATATTTTTAAAAACTATTTGAAATATTTTAACATGTCTTTACACAAGTGTATTTGTACTTAAGTAGCTATAAGAGTGGAATTTATAATCAAGCTAAATTTCCCCATAAACCATTTTTTTATTTTTGCATATTTTAAAATATAAAATCCAAGATGAATTGCTTATGAATACTTTAATATAATATTATTATGATGCCATCTTTGGACATAATAGAAATTGATTGTAAATCACTTGTCTCAAAATAAAAAGTGAGATGATTTTTGAAAGATGTAGTAATTTAATAGCATTCAAATGTTTGACTTGCATTGGAATCATAGAGATGTAACATTGAAGTATATTAAAATCTTGTATATTTCATTGCATGATGCAATTGGAATATTTCATTGAATCAATTTATGAAGCATTTAAATAACTTGGAAGTCTTATACATGTATTGTAATCATTGTTTTGAATAGATAAATCATTGAAGGAGATAGGTAGTATGTACATGTTATGTATCTTGGTACCATAAATGTATGTAATAAATACATAGTAATGCGTGATAAAAATCATGCCACCATAGTAGACAAAAATTAACATGTAAACAAATTCACATAATTTCATGCAAGAAGGCACAAATGCCACATACAATGGACATGTAAAATCTCACATAAAATTATAAATATTACATATATCTCACACATAAGGCCAAGGGCTACACACACATGGTATAATTATTCCATACAATAAATAGGGTGTATGTCAAACATACATAAGGCTAATGGCCAAATATAATAATTAATCCAATCAAAGTATGATTTTTTTTTATTAAGGGTAAAGAGGAGTTTTTTGAAAGGGACTCTACCATTATATACAAAATCCATAGTTTAAGCCACAACTACAAGAGATAATGAGAAAGGGCTGATCAACGAGATAAAACTAAAGCAAGGGTTGGGTTACAACTAACTCACAACCACATCAAAACATGGAAATGAAGACAAATTAAAAAAAAACACAAACATTAGGATCTATTGGATATTACCCTCTAAGGGTGACATTTCAATTGTCTAACATTTATTTTAGGGTTTGTTCCATATTGATTATCTCTTGATCTCTACCCTTGGATAGTTATTTTCCTCTTCTTGTATTCTTAGATAAGACTTCACCCTTATAATTATTTTTAATAAGCTACATAAATACTCCCATACTAGCATGACAATTTCTAACCATGACCTTACTCTATCCAAGAAGAGATTCAAGATCCTGCTTAAGAGACATGTTCTCCTCTTCCAATCTATTGACCCTTCCTTCCAATGTTCTCAAATGTTAGACCATTTCTTAAAAATTATGTTTGTTAGTTCTGCTTCTTTCATGATCAACCCTTTTTAATGGTTTTTTTGATCAAACATTGATCTTTATAAAACCATCTCATAAAATCTCTATATAGATCAACATCCTCCTAGATTTATTTTAGGCTATTATATTCTTTGACCATGGATTTCTCTCTCATCTTTCCTAAGTTTTATTTTTTTATTGTCATGCTTAATATATCTATTAATGGTGGAGGTTTCCCAAGTTTTTAGAAGGTTAATTCCCTCTATAGTCTCATCAAGCCTATCTTTATTAGTGCTTGTGTTAACTTCCTCAACATTAGATTGTTTACCCATCAATTTATTAGGTCCTTCCCTTTTTTATTTTGAGATGCCTCATTTCTCTATGATCTTATAAATTTATTGGAGGGTTATTTGATATTTGAGTTCTCTACTTTTTCCACATAGGGAAGCTGATCTTAACTCATCTTTTTAGATTTTTCATAATTCCAAAGGAGTATAGTCACATCTTGATGAAGTGGAAACCTCCCTTTCCCTTTTTGTGACTCTAAAACTAAAATGTCTAGTGAAAAAAGTATGTAATAGGGAATAGTAACCAATAACTAATGCTTGAAGATATTTATAAAAATAAAATGAAAGCTTTAAACATAATTCTACCTACCATTAAGGGTAATAAATTTCATAACCTCTTTGGCCACATAATTGAAGCGATGAGGGATGGAGCCTCTAAGATAACCATGCTTGAAAGTAATTAATTCCTCTCCTTCAACTAGAAATTTATTGATTTCACCCTTTGTATCTATGTTAGTTTTATAAAAATGATTTCCATCTATTTTCATTCTTTTAACATGGCCTATGAGCTCCTCGGTAACCTTGAATTTAATCTCCTAGATTTTGATAGATATATCATTCCACCCTTCGACAAACCTCCTTCATATATGGGGCCATATCTCTTGATTTTTTTAATGAATTTTATGAATCTTCCTACCTTAAGGGTATCCCATATCTCCAAGTATATCAATAATGTATCCATTAAGGATGGTTTAAATCTATAAATATCTCCTTCCATTCTATTTTCTCCCTAGTTCTATCTAAGTTATGACTGATTAAAGATGATTAAGGCCTCCTTGATGTCAATTAATATAAATTTGTGCTAGAAGGTATGAATAGTCTACCATGTAAGGTGTCTAATCATGATGAAATTAACACAACCTGTTTTTAAACAAGTTTGTCTATAGGCCACTACGCCATAATAATTATGCCCCTTTATAAAATGATAACATGTGACTCATAATTTATATGGATATGCTATGCCAAAAATATTTTTTTGAATAAAATTTTCTAGTAGTTTTCCCATTGGCCCTCTCCTTAAAGAACTCAAGTAGGGAAGAAAAATAAGTATTATAGCCTTCATACATCCTTTAACAAGGAATATAGCCAATCTAAGTATGTTATGTAATTAATTAATCATAGATAAATTGAAAATAACATATTTTATTCATAGGTATCTATGGCTTAATGTTATGAAATAGAATATGTGTCATGATACATGTAAAGTATGAGTGAAAAAAGAGACATGTGTTTTTGTTATATATCAACATGGAAAAGAGGTATTTAGATAAATAAAACATGTAAACTTGTTCTTATAGAATAATTAGATTCTCCCAACTGAGCAAGGTTGTTGGGTGGAAGGTTATCCTAATATCCAAACCATGTAAAAGTATACCTTAAGCTTGAAATATGATAGATATTTGAATAATTATTTTTATGTGGATGGTTATTTATTATTTATATAGAAATATGTCACGTTTGACACTTAGATACAATTTGATAAGCATTATGTATTAAAAATTTAATGAAACATGTTATTTATTGAGAATTAAAATAGATGATGTGCAAATATGTAATCTAGAAACATGTAAATATGCTTACAGGTCTTGATTTTAGATTTTTGTAAACATTTTGAGTTTTTTTGTATTTTTAGAGTATATGATTTATTTATTTATTTATTTATTTTACATTTTTAAAGGTAAAATATGCTTGATTTAAATTTTAAAAATAAGTTAAGCATTATAGTTTTTAAAATGGAAGGAGGGAGATATTTGAACAATCCTCAACCAGGTGCTAAAGCAAAATATGATAATAAAGAAGGCATATAAAATATACTTAATATAGGTGTTTATACAACATATATGGAAACCATGGCCTATAATATCATGTGAAATTAAATAAATGTGAGCATATAAGTATAAATTAGAGTTAAATCATAAAAATATGTGAAATAATGAGCAAACAAGTTTCCATGAAGCATGTGCATTAAAATATTATTAAGATAACTATCTTAGATTGTTTGAATTGGGTTGAAAAAGGTAAGGGAACAAGTTCACCAAAATGAAAAATATATCCAAGAGCTAAAATAAAAAAGGAGTAGATGTAGAATAATAAACAACATAAGTAAAAAGCAAATAAGTGATGTACAAGTAGGTTCTATGTAAGGAAGCTAATCAATGGCATTCAACCAATCATGATGTTGTGGGTGGTAATATAATATGTACAACTAATGATATCATCAATAATATGCTCATATGTATATATAACTCCTTGATAATAAGAAGAAAGTTATTTTACAAGAGAATAAGTGTCAATTGTAGAAGCTTGTGAATCTAAAGGAGAGCCATGTGTTGTAAAATAATGCTTTTAATCACTACTCATAGTTTTATAAACATGTGTACTCATTCTTGGGAGTAAATGATGTAAAAACCTATACTTATATAGGATCCTTCTAAATAAATTGTGATGTTATATGAAATGAATACCTTGTGCTATGTATCACTTTCTATTTTTCCATTAGATATCATGTGTTTATATCTAAGTGAACATGCTCATGTTTAACCCTATTTTGTTCAATAACATATGGATAAAATTACATATTTTCATGATCATAACTATGTAAATAAACTAAAATGTATTCATGCTCATATGTAGGTGAAAAAACTATTTTTTAATATGTTTATTTGAATGTAAATCATGCTCTTGAATAGTCATATAAACTAATTCATTACCAATTTGTTTAATAATTATGCCAACCAACTATTGTGGAGTAGCAGTAAGTAAAATTCAATCCATAATATATTCACATTTAATGCATAGAATTTTAACCACATAGTTATCATGAATATAATTTAGACATTTGTGAAATATATAAGGGATTGCTCTAATTTATAGTAACCAAGGTATCCCTGGTAACATATCAAAGACACATGTGTTTTAAATACCAATAAAGGAGAAGGAAATATGGTACATATCAATTGTAATGGTAATTTTATATGTTCAAGAGTATCATATATATAACCCTCAAAATTTTTAAAATTTAGATGTATGATGTAAGTCTTGTTATTTATACCCAAGAGAATGTATAAGTGTTATGGTGCACACATTTTCACTTGATCCATTATCAATCAAAAAATTATGGATTGGTTTTATGACACCATATGCTCTAGTTAATGATGCATTTATTTCTAAATCATCATTGTGATATAGGAATTTGACTCAAGAGAGGATGGTTAGTATGGGGTTAGTTTCAAAATGAAAAAAAAATGAAAGAAAGACACTAACTAGCATAACATCTCTAGGCCTAGACACTAGGGAGAGATTAGTTAACAAACATGAATAAAACACAAAAATAAAATGAAAAATAATCTCTCGTTTACCTTCCTTGGTTGCTCCAAAATGCTTGTTGTAGTGGCTTGCTCGACTTTGTGCTCATGAAGTCCTTGGCAATGGAAGCTTGTCTACTTCCATCTCTCCTTGGCACCTTTGGATTGGCTTGGATTTAATTTGACATGGGGAAACTAATTTAAATGGATTCTTGAAGATATTTTTGAATTATAACTTTTCACCAAAAATAGCTTAGAAATGATGTTCATGGCCTCTCTATCTATAGATTTTTTCAAATGTCTAGAATCAACATGAACTGTCCATCCTAAGATTGAGATATGTGGTTGAGGATTAATTCAATTTTTTGAATTAAATTTATAATTATCCTCATCATGACATTAGAATAAGGGTAAATTAAGAGGCATGAAGAGCATCATGGAAGTCATTGATGAGGCATGGAGGGCATGAATCCTGATATTTGTGACATTTAGGGCCTAAGGATGTCTTCCAAAGAAATGAGGTCACTTGATGATGTAGATATTCAATACACATCTCCAAAACTAATTAATCAAAAATTTTCCATGAAATTATTAATTATGCCCTAATTTGGTTTAATTAGCTCTTAAGCATGTTTAAGCACTTTATGCACAAATTACTCAAATTGATCAGAATACCTTGTTATTGGTCTAAAATTTGACTATATTGGAGTTAGAAGGTGATGTTATATGTGTTTGATCCATTATCCCCTTTAGGATGTTACTAAAAATAAATAACAAAGGCACACATCTTATGCAAGAGATTTGATAGGAAAGAGCAATTCAGAGTACCTAGGTGCAAAATTAGCATTTTGACTCAAAATGATCTGATCAAAGTTAGTTGGCCCATAAATTGCATTGCCCCATTTATGGATACCTTGGAAAAAATTAGCATTTGAATATATTATTTTGACATCATTTTGCATTTTTTAGTGTTTTTAGGCCAAATTGTGCATTTTGGGTGGAAATTGGTCAAAATCTTGGTTTGGGGTTATTAGTGGCTAGATTTAGGAGTCTATAATTTTCCCCTATTTGGGAAGGAATTACAAGCTATAATAATAGTAACATATTCTCAAATAATAAAAAGGTCTTATATGCCTATAGCTACAATGATGATAAACTAACTATATGATGCCCCCTCAAGGGAATAGTTGGCACAAGCAGGTTGGAAAATGGTCCCTCAATAAGAAGTTAAATGAGAGGACCAAAGAAAGGAAACATGATGGGGTGAAAACACAATGATACTAAAAAATTAATCAAAATCATTGAGAATGCAAGTGGGATGGTGTATAATTATTTGTCCAAAGGTGGTTATAAACATTGTACCTCGATAGTGGCAACATGGTATGATAATATAATGATTTACCCAAAGGTACTTATAATCATTAAGAAGATGGAGGTACCCTAGTTAGGATAGACAAAAAATAAAATAACATGCCGCTATATGGGTATAAAAAGGGAATTGGTGACAACATAATAATTTTCCTAAAGGCAGTTATAATCATTGAGAAATGCAGGTAGGATGGTGTGCAATGTTTTGCCCATAGGTGGTTATAATCATTGAACCCTGATTATGGATTAACATGATAAAATTGGTTGAGGAGGATGATAACTTAACATAGAGGGTAATGATGAATTGGAAAAACCTACTAGTAGGGAGATGCTTGTTCAAACTAATAAAGATTTAAATTCTTTCATGTTTAATTACTCTATTTGGGATATGATTAGGATGGAATCAAGATGTTGATGCTGAAGAGATGCTGCCATTACTGAATAGACTTCTTGAAACTAAGGTTTTTTGTAGCACATGTCATTAGGCATCATGGTATAACATCATGAGGACTTGGCTGAAATATGTATAAGGACTGACTCTCATAATCCAATACTCAATAGAAAACAATGCACCAATGATAGAAACCATGATGACAATGTAAAAATATGAATATGGATGGATTTAAGTATAGGTGTGGGCAAATAATCACCCAATGAACACATAAACTAAATCAAAGCAATAATTCTAAAATCAAACAAATAGGTAGACAAACAAACAAAATAAGCAAAAACAAACAAATAAATAATGCCATAGAAACCCTAAAAACATTGCCCCTATAAAATAGGCAACAACTTAAAAAACAAAAAAAATAAGGGAATAGAAGAAAAAGAAGGGGGTGGTCGAGCTATCTTCATATGGACTAGGCAAGTGGACTGTACCTACATAGTTTCATGGATGTAATATCCAATAAAAACTTTAGGCCAAATGTAGTTCTCCCAGGGAATAAGAAGAAAATGATAACTAATGAAAACAAATAGAATGGATGTGATATAATAATAGGAATGGTATTTCAAAATGGTAAGTACATGAGAGAAAAGGCCAAAAAGTATGGGGAAATTAAATGACAAGTGATTTGCTTGTAACTTAGTAAGGGTTCACATAATCCTTAAGGCAAAGAAGTGGTCAATGTTTTTGTTCTTTTCTAACAATTTTAGAAATGTTTTTGGAATTGTTTTGGAGTGTCTCAACTCAATCAAGAATGATGAGACACTAAATGCTTCAAGCTCACAAAATGATGAGAGAATTTAAACTAAATTTTCTCATAAAATGAAGATAGTGTTCAAACATAGGTTGCTCATAAAATGGTGAGAGTGTGGCTTAAGTTGCTTATAAAATGGTGAGAGCACTGGCTTATGTTACAAAATAATGAGAATATGGATTTTTTTGCTCAAAAAATGGTGAGAGCATTGGCTTAGGGTGATTGAGCTGACCTCAACAAGTATCGAGCACTACCTACATAGTCCCAGTAAGTCATTGTAGTTCTGCCCTACAGTGAAGAAATTTGATTAGTGTAGCAGTCAATTCAAACAAAATAGGCATAATTGGTAAAAAGGCATAATATAACATAGGAAGTGCCAAGTTGGTATGTCAATGTTTAATGTTGCTCCTAGTTTTATCATACGTGGTTATAACTAGGACACAAATTCATAGTTCAATGGTACTATTTTTTCTAAAGGTGGTTATAATTAGTAGCATGACTGGTGGTAAGAAAGGAATAAAAAATGAAGGATGAAACTATCAAAACATATATCATACTATCCAAGAATATGATCTCTATCTAAATTAATTGAACTAATTGATGAAAATGATTAGATACCGTAATGCTAAAAATGCATAAAAAATGGCAAAAAACCAAGGTCAAATAGGCTAGGCTCTAGAACACACTGGGTTAATAGAATGGAATGGATACAACTAATAGAATGATTAAGAATGATATTTGTACAAAGAATATTAGTGATAAAATGGCACAACTAAAATGGTCCTTAAAAATAATTCACCTTACCACTCAAGCATAGTGCTGCTTAAGATGAATAATATTCATTGGCTCAGGAAGTTCATATCCATCTAGTGTGGTAAGCCTATATGCTCTTGATCCATAATCTATAATAATGATGAAAGGTCCTATCTAGTTTAGTTTTGATTTTCCCTTATGCTTCTTCTCAGTCATGGTATTCTTTTATTTTTATTTAAGAACAAGATCACCAAGTTCAAATGTTTTATACTTAACATGTTGATTATAGTGGCCTTTGAGTCAATTCTGATATGCTTGAAGATTATTGAGTGCAACTATGCATTTCTAATCAAGTAGGTCTAGCTATTTCAAGTTAGCTACTCAATAGTCATGATCATTTAGGACATGCTTAAAATATATGCGTAGTGAAGGTTACTCAACCTCAATGGGAAGGATGGCTTCATTACCATAAATAAGTGAGTATGGGGTGGTTCCTATGGGGGTACAATGATTGGTACGATATGCTCAAGGGGTAGAGAATATTTGCAAGTGTCAATCATGACCAACATCATTGATAATATTTTTGAGAATGTTGACAATGGTTTTATTGGATGCCTTAGTTTGGCCATTACCTTGAGGATAATATGTTATAGAAAAATGTTGTGTGATATTATATTTAGTACATAGCTTATCTACATCATTAGTTTTGAATGATACTCTATTATTAGATATGATGTTATAGGGGATACCATAGTGACAAATGAGATGGTTGAAAATGAATTTGGAAGTTTGCTTTCTAGTCACATAAGTGAGGGGTATAGCTTCAACCCACTTAGTGAAATACTTGGTGGTGGTAAGGATATGTTTATGGATATTAGATGAAGTGAGGTTTATCTTCCCAATGAGGTCAAGTCCCCATGTAGAAAATGGCCATGGTGTCAACATCAGTTTCAAATTTTTTGTTGGGGTATGAATCAGATTAGCATACCATTAACATTTGTCACACTTTTTTATATATGTAGTAAAATCTACATCCATTATGGGCCAATATTAACCAGTACACAAGAGCTTTTTGGATAGGACTACCCTATTAGAATGAGTGCCAGATAATCCTTCATTAACGTCTCTTAACACTAGTGTAGACTCTACCAAATTTAAACAATGAAGTAGAGTTCCATTATAACTATGATGGTAAAGGGTGGATCCAAGTAGAGTATAATGATTGAAATGATGAATGAAGGATTTGGTTTATTTTTGAGATAGGTTAGGTGGTAGAACTTGGTCATGAAGGTAGTTTTAGAGGTATGAGTATCAGATAGAATTAAGACCAACAATATCACAAATCATGGCAATGATTGAAAGTTCATGAGCTGGTGATGACAAATTATCGATGAGGAATTGATACTCTAGCTTTATCTATTTGTCAAACTAGAGATCCAATAGTATCCATGGAATTTGTAGTTTTGTTACTAGCCCTTGGTATGTGCTTAAACTAAATATTGGTAACTTGTTGCTTAAGAGTGTTAACCATGGCTTTAGATGGAACCAACTTGTCATCTTTAGTCTAAAAATGATCTGTGACCTGATTGATGGTTAATTAAGAATCACCATAAACTTGGAGATGAGATATATTCCAATGCACTACTTGTTGAAGTCCTACAACAAGTGCTTCATACTCAACCATGTTGTTTGTACAAGGAAAGTTGATTCTAAATGATTTAGGGATTGGATCCCCATATGGTTTAATAAATAATAGGCCTACCCTAATCCATGTGTAGTAAATGAACCATCAAAATATAGTTTCAAAAGATGCTCCTCAAGGGTGTGTCAATGACAGTCATTATGGATTCATTAGAAAATTGAAATGTGAGTGGTTGTGTGTCTATGAGAGGTGCTTCATCAAGTTGATTTGTAATAACTTGTCCCTTGATTGCCTTCTGATTGACATACTCTATGTCAAACTCACTGAGAAGCATGATCCATTTATCCATTCTACCTCTCAAAAATATTTTAGATAGTAGAACTTGAGAATATCTACTTTTGAAATGACCATGGTCTTATTATTTAACATGTAATGGCACAATTTTTGAGCTATGAAGACCATGGCTAGACAAGTTTTTATAATAGGTGCATAGTTATGTTCATATGTAACCAAGGTATGACTTAGGTATTATACAACATGATATTTTTCATTGTCATCGTGTTGAGCCAAGAGTGCCCCTAGAGCATGGTCAGTAGCTGATAGGTATAACAAGAACGACTTTCTTGGTATAAGAGGTAATAAAATAGGTAGATTAACAAGATAGTCTTTGAGTTATTGAAAAGCTTTTTGGTAGTGATCATCCCAGTGAAATGTAACTCCTTTCTTTAGAAGGTGTGTAAATAGATGACACTTGTCTACTAACTAAGAGATGAAGCGTTAGATTGACTGAATCTGACCTTAAAAACTATGGAGTTTCTTTAAATTGGTTGGTGGTAGCATCTCAATTATGGCATGGACTTTAGCTAAATCAACTTGAAGACCTATAAAAGACATGATGAAGCCAAGTAATTTGAATTAAGTTACACTAGACACACATTTATTTGGATTGAGTCTAACTTTGTATTCCTATAATCTTTCAAATATCTTATGTAGCACTACTAGATGGTCAACCCTAGTTTTGTGATTTCCTAATATGTCATTGACATAGTCTTTAAAAATATCATGCATCATATAATGGAATATGATAGCCATGTCCCTTTGATATGTAAATACATCATTTTTAAGGCCAAATGGAATTACCTGATTAAAAAAATGTCCCCTATGGAGTGGTGAATGTTATTTTATGTTGGTCTTCTGGTGCTATTCTAATCTATTTGTATCTTGAAAGGCTAAAGGAGAATCATCTTTAGGACAAGATTTGTTGATGTCTCAAAAAATAGTATAGATTCTAATACCTTAAATATTTTTAATAATAGGTACCACATTAGAGATCCATTCTGAGTAATCAATAGATTAGATATATCCTACTTCCAAGAGTTTTTCTAGCTCTTTCTTTACCAATATAGCAATGTGAAGATGCATCTTATGTAACTTTTGTTTTATCAGTTTGGCATTAAGATTAACCACAAGATGGTGTGGAACCAAGGTAGGGTCTAAACCTAGTATGTCAGAATAGGCCCATGTAAAGATATCTATAAGTTATCTCAATAGAGATATAAAGATGTTATGTTCTTCCTTAGTGATAAATGTGCCTAATTTTATCCATTTTAGGTCTGATGGAGTCTCGATATTTACCTCTATTGTATCTTCAACTAGAAGGGTCAAACCATCTTCTAGGATAGTAGGTAATAAATTGAACTATTAGATTATGTTGGGGTCCTCTGTTAGGACTTATTCTTCAACTTTGCCTATGCATGATGAATTTGAGTCCCCCAATGGGAGATTTATCCATGTGACAAAAATAGTCAAAAATTCTTGAAGGATTTTACCAAATACTTGTTGTTTCTCAAATTTGAACTCAGATCCACATGTAAGTTCATTATTGGTTGTCTCCTAGTCTAAATTCAAAGAAAAATGAACACCCCCATCTAATGGTGCCTGAAACAAGTTTTCACCACTAGAATGGCCTTTATCTTTACTTTTTCCCTAGTTAGAAAGCACCTCAAAGAGGTTTTCACTTTGGGACCTCAATGTTTTACTTATTTGTTTTTAGCTAAGGGTGTTTACTTGCTCTCCAAAATAGGCTGGATGATCAATGTAATTGAGAATCCTGACTTGTGATCCCCTAATGAAACATTATCTCTAAGGCCTAAGAAGTCACAGAATGCCTCATCATTCTAGAACTCATCAATTGGTAGATTGGATTTTTTTTTGTCCCAATCTATCACTTGGGGATAATATAATGGTAATGGGTTATGATGAATAGCTAGGGTAAGGGTACAAATGGCATTGTTATCAAATAGGTTGGCTTTAGCTAGGTTATCAAAGGTGAGGCAATAATCAAACTCTACTTGGCTATCAACATCATCATCATCATTAGTTACTAGTGATGGAGTTTGAATAATATATGTGGGGCCACTCCCAGGTAGTTTAAATCCAAGTCCATAGTCTATCATACTTAGTCATGGAAATTGGCTTGATGATTCCTTGTTGATTTGGTTTGAGGCCTTTTCCTTCATAATTGTGATCCTCCATGATCCTATTGGGAATAGGATACTTTGTAATTTTATAAAAATCAGCATGGTCTTCATTGTATAACCATGATTCATCCCCTTCAAGAGGGTTAGGTTCTAGGCCTGAGGCTAGTACAAATGTGATAGGTCCCTTTTCTTTATTCTTTTGTTTCCAATATATATGTTTGGTGACTTTAGGTCACCCAAAGGTTTAGAGATCCCAAATAAGATTGGTAATATGAAATGTATCATGGGTCACATACTCTCTTGATCCATTATCCAAAATGGTGAAATTATTAGAAGCTTCAGGAGGTGGCATGTGGTAAAGGGAATCCAAGGTATTAAGATCTATGCAATTATCTAGTGAAGGATCAATAAGTATAGCCTTTCTTTTATTCTACTTGGAACTTAAATTCATGTTGTACTAATAATTAAGGCTTTGAAATTTAGCCTCAAGATGCTTATAGTGTTCATATAGGTGTAAGTCTCCTAGAATATTCATTTCCATCATTGAGTGGGAAAAATTGATACATTGGTACAATGTTGACATGACTGCATGAATCTCATGTAACCAAGGCCTACCTAGAAGCATATTGTATGATAACTCAAGATCAAGCACATGACAAAGTGTATCATGGGTCAAAGGCCCAATGATAACCATAAAACTAATGGTGCCTTATGATTCTCTTTCCTGATTATCATAGGCTTTGATGGTTATTATTTCTAGCTAAAGATCTACCATTGTGTACCCAAGAAGCTTGATGAACTTTAGAGACACTATGTTGAGGTTGGATCCATTGTCTATAAGGACACATTTCACTTTATGCCACTTTATATAAACTTCTATGTATAATGGATTATTATGAAGTGGGCCAAGGGAAGATAGATCACTTTAGTTGAATGTGACTTGTTGGGCTAGAGCTAGGTGTCCAACCAAAGCTTGAAATTTATCAAGGGATATGTCACTAGCAATAGTGGATTGGGTCAAAAACTCATTCAAGATGTTTTTGTGGATTATTGATGTTCATAGAAAATATAAAATAGAAATTTATTTTGGTGTATTTTGTAATTGTTCCATTATATCAAACTTCTTATCTTGGTCAGTAGTGAATGGTTTATTTTGAGACTAAATTATTTGTTGGATGGCATGCAAAGTGGTAGATGGTTGTGGGCCTGGGATAGTAATCTTGAACATCTAAGTTTTGATTGCACAATTTGGATTAAATACTAAACCATTATTGCTAACAAATGTTAGGAATGGTATGGGTCCAAATAGGACAAGTCTTGGTTTCCAGTGTACTCGCATGTGGTTACATAACAAGGATGATTTATCGATATAAGGTCCAAAAGGGGAAGTCCTAGTTTTCTAGTTTGCCTATATGCATTCCTAGGTCAAAGAAGGATTATCCATGTAATCTAGCTTAATGTTGTTGTTTAGCAGTGGTCTAGGATGATTAGTGCTTGGTCTAGGATTAATGGAGATGGTATTAACGATACCCCCTATAATATGACCTACAACCCTATTGTATTCATGTATAACTACATGGTAGGTTTGTTGGTAATTATCATTCTAACCTTGTTTTTATCCAATTTTATATTGTTTTGGGTTTTGCTATTATTTTTTTTGGTTCAACCTTTGATTTTTATATTATTGATTTTGCTACTACACTAGGCATTATTGTCATTGTTGCTGATCATTTTGTTGCTACTGATTGTTATATCAGGTAAGGGGGTTTTGATAAATCCAAAGAGTTTGATTAGAAGTGGAAGAAACATTATCCAATGTTATCTCCCTATTCTAGAACATATTCTCAATTAAATGATTTATTTGGACACATCTTCATAGATTATGATCATTGACCTAATGATAGTCATAGAATTTGCTTTCATGGTACCAATCAAGATAAAGAATACCTTGTAGATAATGTTTTGATATAGGCCAACTAATCATATTATAAGAAGCAAGCTTGTGAAATACAGACTCAATAGGGTCTTCTATATTAGTAAAGACATGACGTGTAAACATGGCTATCCTAGGAGGAGGGGTTTCCAATGGTAATGACTGTTATATTTATTATGTAGGTCTTGGTTTTTATGCTTGTAGAATTGGTTAGAGAGGTTGCTAAGTATGAGTAAGCTAAAAAGGTGGTACAAATTATGTTTCCACTATTTATACATGATGGGATTTAGTTACTCCATTTCCCACAACATTCATATTGCAGTTGAATTGCTTTGATCTTTCTTGATTATTGGCATGTGTCAATTGTGATGTTAGCACATGAATGGGATGTTGGTCATTTCCTTGATTAGTACATTGATTTTGATTAGTTTAATTAATATTGATAACTCTTTTATTGATGAGTGATTACTTAATCAACAAGCCTTTATCTATAATTTCCTTCAAAGTATGTACACATTATGATTCTAAATAATAAGCTTCTCACTATGCAATTTTTTGGTAAACACAGTGGCTAACCATTTATTTGGTAAACTATGGGTGAAATAGTTTTCAAGGGATCTCCATCATTATAAATAAATTTTAAAACTCTCACCAACTTTTCTTTTATTACGTTAAGTCCACTAATGAAATCTCATGCTCAAGATTGTAAGAAAAATGCTGCATAAACTTATCAAAAATATCATCAAAATCTGTTATTGAATTTTTGGGAAACTTTAAAAACCACTCCAAGACTTATCCAACTAAGCTCCTTCGAAAAATAAAATAAAATTTATATGTCACTATATGCCAATGGTTGACATATGATAAAGAATTTAGTTAAATGAGCCTTAGGGTCACCTTTCCCTTTATATTTGTCAAATTTTGGTGGTTTGTATCCTAAAGGAAATGGTATCTATAAATACTCCATGTTGAATGGGTAAGAGTACACATCATCTAATTTTAACTTTTTAATTTGATTACCAACTTGAATGGTAGTAATTGTATCCTTCATCTATTGTAATTCTTGAAAAGGGAAACTGGAAAGAACATTGGTTTGAGGGAGAATATTGGTTTGGATAGATGGTTGGGAGGTCACAAGTGGGACACTTTGACTAAGGTATGATAGTGATATCTATTAGGGTACATTGGTTTGGTTGGGGAATGGACCAAGAATACACATACGTGGATTATAATGTACTTGAAATTGCATAATTGGTTGTGTGATATTTTGGTTTGGGTTGGTGATAAAGGTTTGACTTGGAGGATTTTGTGATTAGGATGGAGGGATATAATTATACTATGAATATTGTGGTTGAAAAGGGACATCATGCCAACTAATCAAACCTTATTATTGAGTGGGGACTTGTGGTCTAAGACCTTGTCTCTAAATTTATGGCACATTTTGAACCAATGGTTGTTTAGTAGGTTCTTGAGAAACATGGGGACCTCCTTGTTATATGAATCCCTATATGGAAGTGAAAATAGGTTACAAATTTAGCATCTATCACTGACCAATATTGGGACATTATTGATTAGTCATTATTTGGTTTTGAATTGGCATATTAGTCTATGACTAAAGAGGTATGTTCATCATTACCTGGAGAGGTCGAACATTTATTTCCCTGATTGAGGTGACAATGCATTTTTCCCCTATTGTGTTGATATACTAGATTGTGTCTAATATTATGAAATACTACTTGTTGCATGTTGAAGAGGAGTAGGGTTCATTACATTATATCATCAAGGCATGAAATTAGTCATTATCTGATTACCTAATCTTATAAGTTGTACGCTTGAGGAAGAAACTGATTGAAGTTGGGATATAGAAACTCCTATTCCCTGGTATGATGATCTACTCATGGGATTAACTACATGCACATGTTATTGGCTAGTTGTTTGTGCATTAGTAGCACTTTTATTGAGATTGGATGTTATTTGCACATTTTCCACTACATTTGGCTCACTATTCTATGTAGAGGTTGAAGAAACTTCTTCAATAATGGGCATATTCATCAAGTTATCTCTTGAAGTGGTTTGTATGAATGGGTTGGAACTCAGATTCTCATGCCTAGTTAACTCTATCAACACTCCTATTGAATGAACTAGGTCAATAAGAGTCTTACTTACCATGTTCATCTAATTGAAATCATGTGTTCTATTTAGGTAGCTTTGATATGCTATTTACAGTTGGTTAAAGTGATCTTCCATGATGTTTTTACCTCAATTAGATATATTAGGGTCTTGATACATTCTTTGGACTAGATCCATAAGATTGCTAAAAGAAGCCTATTGATTGTAAATGATATTATGGGGCACTCTTACTAGACTTAGTAATTTTTCATATGGAAAGTATACTAGAAACTTAGCCCTACCTCTATGGCTCTAACTAAAATCTCATCTTTATCATCTAACAAATGTCACTCAAACAAAACTAGATCATACATGGAAGCTATATTAGTACAGTATGACTATTAAATAACTAACTCATCCACTATGGGTATTGTTGATAGGTATCATGTAGTTTGTTCTTGGTCTTATTCTAAATAAGGTGGTGTGTTAACCAGATAGTTAGCCAATGTATCTTGGCTTTGTACCCCTGATTGAGTATCACAAGAGGCATAAGAATCCATCTCATAAGCAATATTATCTGCATAGGGGTCTTGCACCATTTATTCTTACACAACTACATTACTAATCCATGGGTTGTACATGAGTCCACTAGGAGTGTAAGAATACATGTTGAGATCCATAGTCAATGTTTTGTGATAAAAGTTCAAAGAGTTATACAAACTCTAAAAGGGATAAAATTTAAAATATATGATGTTCCAACTTGGTCTAGATTCATCAAAAGAATCAAAAGGTTTTTGAAAATATTTGTGAGGAAATAAGCTAGTGTGAAGTATCTAATGTTTCACTATTCACACAAAGTTAAGTAAATAAATGGATTGAAAATCAAAATGCCAAACTCTAAGGTTGAAGTGCTTCAAATCAATCTAATCTAGGAATTTAAGAGTTGCTAGGTCTTTTGGCCAAATGTAGCATCAAAACCTAGGATCAAATAAGGCATGCACTAGGACTCTTGCCCAAATGGCATCAAAAGCTAGACTTTGAAAAATAGATGAAAGGTTTAATCTAATAGATTTGAAACACTTATAACAAACACTAGACATTTGATTCTTTGTCATGCACTTGATCAACTAGGTATAAGGTATGAAACAAAAAGAAATTTTAGATATAGTTTATTTTCTCATAAATAATGGTATAAAACATGGTTCTTTTGACAAATAAGCTAGAAAAAATTTAATAGTATAACTATGATAGACAAAATATCACAAAATTACACTTAGATTGGACTAAAAATGTAGGAACAAATTTTAACTCTATACAAGAGGGTCTATGAAAAAATATTTGAAATGTTTTAGGAAGTGCTATACTACCCAAAAGGTGTGGAAAATTTTTTTGTTTCAAACACTCTCTAAGGCAAAGACATTTTCCCATAATTTTGAAAACATAACACTACTTTTCTTGATTAAAAATGTTGTGGTGCATAGACTCAAAGTGCATTTTTTTAGCACAAAATGACTTTAGTCTATCAAGTGATGACAATTATTATGAGTCTTAAATGACCTTTAACCCAAATTGGAAATTAAACCTAAGTTATCTCAAGTTTAGTAGAAATGGTGAACCCAATTAACACATCAACCCTATGAACTTATGAAGGTGAAATTATGAATTTAGATTATAAGTGAAGGACTTAAAACAACTTTGGTAAAGGTCTATACTCAATTAGGCAACATCACTATGCCAAAGTGGATGATATGACTCTCAAGCTTTTAATGAACTTTGAACAAGGCAAATTGATGATCTCACATGGGCAACATAATGTCTCTTTGTTCAAAGTAAAATTAGAACTATGTGTTTGGTTTGAATTTTTTGTTTACACCAAGTTTTGACTCCAAAAAAGATTTTAATCTAGGACAATACCAACTAATTAATCACTTTTAGATCCTAAACTAAAAAATTTATTTGGTATTATTGGAATCCATCAATATACATCATTTAAGAGGATTTTAAGTGTTCATCCAAAATTAAATGCACATCATATAGTATGGTTTTTATACCCTACCCTTCTCTCAAATGACATTACTACATGGACCTTGAGGTGCACCTTATACCAACAATACTTCCATGTCAAGTGGGGATTTGTCTAAGATCTAACAAGTTTCTAAACATTCTAGGGGAATTACTTGTAAAATGACTTTCATGCTAAATAATACAAAATAAAATCATGGATTTTGTGTCCGTATAACTTGGCTTATTACAAAAAGGTCTAATCCTTTTTGTAGCCACTACATCCTGATGTTTACTCAGTGTATTGTGATGCTTAAAGTGCCACTGCATCCCATGTTTAACTCCAATTAGGAGCCAAATTAAGTCAATGTTAGGAGGTGAAACCCTAGGTCAAAACTTCCATAAATAACTCATGGAAGGTGATGAAGTCCCCCTCATAAGCCATGTTTTCATAAAAATGAAGAAAGCATGAAAGTAGAAAGAATTTAGGTTCATTTTCAAGGTCATCCAAACTTTGATGAGTTTTTGGGGAGTGCTCTAGATGACTTTATTTCTAATCCTTGGACTAGGTTACTTGAAATAGGAATGGAATTTTTGATTCCAAGGGTTCCCTAAAGGGGACAAATGGAAGAGCATACACACAACATCTCTCTTTTTACCAAACAAAAATTTAATCTAAACAACTAAGGAAATAAATAAATATTTAAAAAGGTGAGTTCATTTTTAAGACCAAATTTAAAATGATGTGGTGTTCATTTGACCCCTTGGTCTTAGTTTCAAACTTTTAAAACATTCACCATAAACATCTAAAATTTATTTTTTGTTAAAAACCAAAACAAGGTTCCTAATTAATTTTTAAGCATGCAAAAAGGTGATCTAAACATGTTTTTAGAAAATATCAAGCTTGGTCCTACAAAAAAATGTTAGCATGTCTTTTAGCTTTGAAACTCTTTTAAGTTTGAAATAATGAACTTTAAAAAAAGAGCTCTTGGGTTTGTGTTTTAAAAAAAACACAGTGACCGACATCAGTTATACAACCAATGATGGTTACATTTTCTAACTAATGATGGTTATCTAACTGACATCAATTATACCAATGTGACTGATGACAAGTATCCAATCAATGTCAGTTTTACTTAACTGATGTCAGTCTTATTAGATGATGTTGGTTATTGTGTAAACCCATGGCAAGAAAAAATGACAAAATAAAGTTAGAAAATCAATTTGTAAGAGTTTTAATGGTCTCAAATAAATATTTTAAATCTACAAAATGATCTTATTCATGTGTGGTATGCATCTTGTCCCACCAGGAATGCCATATGTGATCTAGGAATTTGACTCAAGAGAGGATGGTTAGTATGGGGTTAGTTTTAAAATGAAAACAAAATGAAAGAAACACACGAACTAACATAACATCTCTAGGCCTAGACACTAGGTAGAGCTTAGTTAACAAACAGTGAATAAAACACACAACTTAAATGTAAAATAAACTCTCTTTTACCTTCTTTAGATGCTCCAAAATGCTTGTTGTAGTGGCTTGCTCAGCTTTGTGCTGATGAAGTCCTTGGTAATGGAAGCTTGTCTACCTCTATCTCTCCTTGGCACCTTTGGCTTATGCTTTGGCTTGGATTGGAATCAATTTAGAATGGTAACACTAATTGAAATGGATTATTGAAGATATTTGTGCACTATAAATTTTTACCAAAAAATAGCTTAGAAATGATGTTCATGGCCTCTCTATTTATAGATTTTTGAAAATGTGTAGAATCAACCTGAATCATCCGTCTTGAGATTGAGATGTGTGGTTGAGGATTAATTCAATTTTTTGAATTAAGTTTATAATTATATTCATCATGAGATTGGAAGAAGGGTAAATTAAGAGGCATGGAGGGCATCATAGAAGGCATTGATGAGGCATGGAGGGCATGAATCATGATAGTTGTGGCATTTATGGCCTAGGGATGTCTTCCCAAGAAATGAGGTCACTTGATGATGCAAATATTCAATATTCATTTCCAAAAATAAGTATTCAACAAGTTTCCATGTAATTATTAATTAGTTTGTAATTTGGTTTAATTAGCTCTTAAGCATGATTAAGTACTTTGTGCACAAATTACTCAAATTGATCAGAATGCTTTGTTATTGGTCCAAAATTTGACTGGATTGGAATTAGAAGGTGATGTTAAATATGTTGGATCCATTATCCCATTTAGGATGTTACTGACAATAAATAACAAAGGCATGCATCTTGTGCAAGATATTTTATAGGAAAGAGCAATTTAGAGCACCTAGGTACAAAATTAACATTTTGACTTGAAATGATCTTATCAAAATTAGCTAGCCCATAAATTACATTACCCCATTTAGGGATACCCTAGCCAAAATTGGCATTTTAATATGTCATTTTCACATCATTTAGTGTGTTTTAGTGTTTTTAAGCTAAATTGTGCATTTTGGGTGGAAATTGGTCAAAAGCCAACTTGGGGGTTATTGGTGGCCAGATTTAGGTGTCTAAAATCATAAATAATTTTAGAATCATCAAATGTAATAAATGGGTGTGATGTTATATTGTTTTTAACTATATGAATTATGTTATCAAGTGGATGTCCATATGAATGTGGATGGGGATGAGCATTATATGCATAATGTACTTCATAATTTTTCTTGTTATCTTGCATTTCATGATTGGTAAAAGGCTTCTTATACATTTTGAGCCTTGCATTTTCATTTTCTTATGGCTTATCCTCCTCATTGGGTGTACCAATGTAAATATTATTTTCATCAATAAGGTCTTGAATTTTATACTTGAACTTTATAAATATATTATTGGAATTCCTGACACATTTATGATAATCGCAAAATGCATTTCCATCAAATCTTATTTATTGAAGTCTAGATGGATCTATTTTGAATGGTAAAGGAAGTGTAGACATTCAAGTAGTTTTTGTAGTAGCACATTAGAAGGTTAAAATATCCTTGATAATTTCCTTCTTGGTGGAGTTTTTAGTTGAATATTTTGTGGTGGTTGTGATATAGCTTTAATTACAACTTTAGCCTCATTTTTTATCTCATTAGTTTTTTATTATAATTAGGATTTCCTTAAAACATAATATTTGAAGAAGAAGGATCATTGGATCTATATTTGAGCTTATTCAATGTAATCAATTTTACCTCATGTTCTTTAATTGTAAGGCATAGTTCATCAAAGGAGTTAAACTTATCAAAAATGATATACTATTGAAGAGGAGTAAGCAAGCTTTGAGTAAAAATATCTTAAAGCTCATCATTAGCCTTTTTATTTTTATTTTTGGAAACCATAGTCTTGTATATTAGAACATACTCAATAAGTATCACACTTGGACCTTGTTTTAGTTTTGTAATTTGGGCATACAATAATTTTTCACCAATATTGACAAAAATATGTGCCAAAAACTATTTTTTGAAAGATTAAAAGATATAATTTATTGGATAATAAGATAATAAAATCATATAAGAGAATTATCTTTGATACTTCATGGAAAGAGATTAGTTAACAATTTGTCATTATCTACATAATCTAGACAAGCTACATAGAAGGCACACAAATATTATTTAGGAACATTTTTGCCTTCATAAAGAGGAAGCTTAAGATCTAAAAAACAACTGTAATAGGATAGGATGTTGTTTTATTAGCCAAAGTATTATACAACAAGGTATAAGAATCTATGGGAGGTTAAATAATCTAAGGGATAGCATGATAAATGGCTTGCTCAATATTAGCTAGGTTGGATTTCAAGATAATATTCTCAAGGAAAGAACTATTTGTAGTAATGTGTAGGGTATAGGTGGTATGAGTAGGAATAGGCATAGATAGCTGAGGGAAAGTAAGAGATGTTCCTAGGTCAATAGAGAGGGGGATAGAAGTGACTAAGGGTGTAGAAGTAGGGATAAGTTCAATGGTATAAGTAATAACATTGGAAGTAGGGGTATTTATAATATGAAATGGAAAATGTTGAGAGGATGAGGAGGTTGAATTGTCTTGATGCTTATCTTTAGATTCAATAAGTATGCTAATGATTTTATTTATTTCATGAGGGTATGCTTTAATATCTTGACACAATATAGATAGTTCATTCTCTTGATCTTTATCTACATCATTAAGCTCATTTGTATCAATGTTTGTCTAAACCTCGTTATTATATTCCTATTCAATACTATAAATATCATTTTTAATGAAAAATTCATTTTTATCATGAAATTTAATTGCATAATAAACCAATGGGAGCTCCATATATTAAAAAGGATTAACACTTAATCTAGCACGTCTTAGAGGCATACAATACAATACAAAGTAATAGAATGAATGCTTATGAATACGGGATACAATAATAAAATATAGTATATAGTAATATAATGTAATTAAGAATCAAGGATAAATGTTGATCTAGGAAATGTTTTGAATGATTTTTAGGCTCTTAGATATAATTGTTTGTTTATTGATTAGTGTCAGCCCAATGTTTCATAATACTAACTAAAAAGGTAAAACCATTCTTGTATCCCACTTATTTATTATAATTCCAATATTATAAATTTATTATTAATGTTATATTTAGTTTATTTGGTGTTTTATTATCTTATAATAGTCATTTAATTCAGTTATGTCTATTAATTATTTGGTCAATTTTAATCACTTTATGAGAAATTATTAAAAAATAGCTAGAATTGCAAATTAGAATCCAATTCACTAAATGTTTATTTAACTAAATTTAAATTTATTTGAGTAAAAATTATATTTTTAAAGTTATTTTTTAAATTATATTTTCATATTTCTATTTTTAGACTTTCCCTTTTCTAATGTTCATGTGTGCACACATTTTCTTACATGATGAAGAGGCTTGATGCATGATGTCTATATATTATTAGTGAGTTAAAAATTTTATATTAGAGACTATTTTTAGAATTATATGTTTAGGTTACTATAATAAATAAAATTTTCACCCTTTATAAGGTAATTAAAGCCTTCCAAATTTGATGTAACATGGAAACACATCAAGGTTGTGGGTACCCTATTAGAGAGGTAAATCTCTAGGTTAAAGGGATAGTTCCCCTTGATGAATCACTAATAAACCAATTGATAGGAAAAAGGGAGAGAAACTTATTATAATGGGGGTGATGCAACAAATATTATTTCAAAACTACCAACTATCTACTAGTGCACTTTAAACATGAGACTAACCTGCAATAAAGACTTCTCTAAATCTACCTCTCTACATCAATGTTTCTCATGAAGGTTGTGAAGAATGCTTGAGATAAGAGTAATAGTAAAGAGGTTATGACATGAAACTATTGAAAATATAACTCAATAAACACTTAAATCTCAATTACACACTTCACATGACCTAAAAAAAAGGATTCCAAACTGAACATGAATGCAAGAAATGACAAACATGCCAAGGAAGCAAAATTATCACATAGTAAGATCAAATAGTAAATAATAAATATTGAAACCATTTAATGAATGAGGTTAAAATATATTATTATCATTGATAAAAGGATAAAAATGGTCATGGATTCATCATACCTAGATGTAGGATACAATCATAGCTTATCAAGGCTCAATATATAGAGAAATGTGAGAGAGAAGGAGATAAGGGAATAGGGGAGAGATATATATATATATAATAGTGTATCATGATTTAAAAACAAGAAGAGAGGTATGAAACTACCCCATTAGGTATTTAAGGATAATTTTTGGTCTTCTTAAGATGCTCTTCTGCTCTAAGTGGCATGGAAGTTTCAAACCTTGCTTGACACCTTAACTATCTCTTCAAAATTGACCTTTACCTTGGATTTTTAAATGAAAAGTGGAATTATTTATGGTAATTTCATGATAATTTACATCCTTTATCTGATATTTAAACCTTTAAACTAATCTCTAAAGGTTCCCTTTGACTTGTCACTTCATTCTCTTGTTAGGTGTCTAGAAGTCTTTTTGTGTCACTAGGCCAATCTTGTTTACAAGTGTCAAAATGTGAGTTCATATTATAAAATTCATTATATCTACTTTTATGTCCTATTAAAATCATATCAGACCTGAGACAACTCATTTTGAGGTCTCAAACTACCCCCAATAACTCATTTTACAGCAAAAGGCCTCATTTGGCCTCATTCTTTGTAGCCCTAAAAATATGTAAACCTCCTTGTGTAGAATAATTTAAGAAGGATATTTGTAAAATGAGAACATATTTGAGGAATTGTTATGGATTTATATATCTATTCCATATTTTAGGTCTAACTCTAAGTGGAAGTGTTCTTTTTATCCCATTCTCTCTCTTCAATTAAGCCTCCTTAAATATAAACTATGTTTTGGATCTAGATCACTTCCACACATGTGAAACTTGTATTAAGTGTGTGATTAAATTTACCCATGCCAAGGAAAACCTCCATTCCAATTTTTATCTTTTCATACCATGTATGGATGGGTCAACCATGAAATGGTCAAAAACCACAATCTAGGTGCTTGAACAAGTTTGGGAGATAGTGTGAGAGTTTGTCAAGAAATTTTAAAGTTTAAATGATCAATAATGGTTTTTTTAGGTCTTAAAAATCATCCCAAAACTCATCATCCTAAATATAGGCCTCTTTAACTCTTTCTTAGGCCTACATATAGGCCATTTGACTTGCAAAACCATGCATTCTCACCTTCTTGACCAAGTAGCTAACTTTCAAGTCTTGTATATCATATTTAAGTACTTGAATAAGTTTAAATAATATTTTATAACATTTTTAAAGTCCCTCTTAACCTATTCACTTGATTTTGGATCCACTCCTTACTCTACATATTCACAAATATGCCTTTAGATATGTATTCTATCTATTTTGTATTGTCTTGTACCTTCACATACCAACCACTACCATGTAAAGGTGATAATGAGACTTGATAAGGTCAATATAGACATTTTGAGATATAAAAATATTCATTTTAGTTCATTTTAATGGTTTATTATTCCATTTGGTTACTAAAGAGTTTGTTGGCACCCTGTGAGTGCTTTAGGGTCTTAAGATTGATTCATAAAAGACAAGCTCTAGATGAACATATAAATTACATGAATTATGAGTGTATAGATATTGAATATTATTCCCAATATATTTATCCACCATGCATCTACTCATGAGAGATATGAGCTTGTTTAGGATACCCTTGGGCTAACAGATTGTGTGTTTGTGAGGTCTAGAGAGAGATGAGGTCTATAGATGGTGATTTGAGTTTGGTTTTGAGTTTACAATGACATAAATAGGTCTATTATATCCACAATTATTTTATCCCATGATTATCTTTTCACTTTATTATTTAATCCTTTTATATCATTCATTAACTCATGTTAGGGTTTAAGAACAAGTTAATTTTAGTGACCCTAACTAACTATGTTTGAGACTTTCCTCATATAATATAGGATATAATATCTAATATATGATTATTATTGGATTTTTAATCTTTAATAATGTTTTAAGTGTCAAAGTGTAGCCCTAATGAGCTAGCACACTATCCCTTCATGCAAGACTATGGTCTTGCATGTTCACCCAAAGTGCATAGCTAGGGACTAGTTCATATGGGTTACGTTACATAGTAACATATTAGTCATATTATTTATGTTAAAATTTATATTTTATTATAATTTACATATAAAAGGAGATAAAATAATTTAGTCCTTGTATTATTATGCTCAACAACCATAATTATGAAGATAAATGCCATGTAATTTAGAAATTATTACCTATAAAAAGGTAAACATTTACATAGATCTCATATGAAGTGACAACTACAAGTACTCAACTTAAACCTATTATAGATACATAAATATCAATAAACTAAAACATAAGCATTATAACTAGTTATAATATTCACAACTCTATATTGTACTTTAGTAAAATGATATCCAAAATTTATCACCTTATAATCCTTTCATATATGGGTATTTATATTTGTTTATCCCTAACCAAGTAGTTACAACATAAATGGCATGAGTAATTAGCCAATAAACTCTCTACTAACTGAGAGTCATGGTGTTCTATTAACTAGTTTCTCCTAAGGACACAAGCCTTTGCACCCCCTATATACTCATTTTATGATATATCTTTATTACCCTGTGTATAAATCTTTACAGGTTGATGTAAAAATTGTGATGTATAAGGTACTATCTCCCACTTCCCATACACTCCCTAAGTCTTTCACTGCTATTTTAAGCCTTATGCTGGGTTCCTTGTGGTTAATTCTCCTATTTGAATGGGTATTCTCATGATTTTTATTCCATTCCCTTATCCTTTCATTCCTTATTGGTTCCATGCCACAATCCTACTACACCAATTTAATTCTACACCCTAGTATCTTTATGCTATACTCCTTTCATGTTGTGTTGGTTTCATGCCAAAATACCAAAATACTTAGCCAAAATTTGGGGCTAAAATCACCACACACTATGCTCTTAGTCCATCTTGGACTAAGTCTTGATGGTAGCCTCCACCAAAAATTTAGGCCCCATTTGTTTAATCTTCTTCTTGACATTGTCCCAATGTGATAATATGTCGAGTAGATTAGAAATTATTTCTTCAATAGCCACTTTATATTTATTTAACTCCTTGGGTTGTCAAAATTATTATTAGCCATTTTAACCAATTCATCCAAAGATGTGTTGGCATCCTTATAAACTTCTTCCAATGTCAATACTTCACCGACAACCTATCCTTGAAAGGCTACAAAAATTGCATTCAATTACCAATGATACACATTTATTTTTTCTTCCATTTTTTTAACATCTTTAAATGACTTCGCACACTCAACATGATCCATTATTAAGAGGGAAACATCAACCATTTTCTACCTCTAAGATTCCTCCAAGATTTTATTTAGTCATACTAATTTTTCAAAAATTCCATCTAAGGTGGGGATGACTTCCCCAACTCTTTTGAGGGAGCACTTACAAACTTCTATAGCTTCAATAAATTACTTTTATAATGATAGTGTCTCATTCCTTGGAAAAAAATTACTCTTTTTAGTGCTTTAAAATTAGATTCACTAAGGTCTCTAATTTATTTAAGGCATCCCCAATAAGAAACACACCATCTTCTAGTGTTGGCTCTTAGCCCATAAATTGACTTGTACAGATTCAAAGTTTTAACCTTGGCCTTTGTGGCCTCTTTTATTTATATTTCAAAATATCCACTTCTTCCTTGAGTGCCTTTTGGGTGGCAACCTCTTTTTTATACATAGCCACCACCTAGCCATATTTATTTTTTGCATCATGTGCATCAAAGTCTGATAGTATATTTTGGTGTGTGATTTCAAAAGCCATCTTCACAAATGTAGTTCTATCTTAGACATGGGTGATATATTAGTGATCAACCCATATTGTGGTTGGAAACACTAGAGTTTTAGGACCTAAGAGGAGGCTATCTTGAGGGAACTCAAAATGTTATTCCTCATTGTACATATCCAATAGGTAGTACATCTATCACCTTGTGTCAAGGGTTACATCTTAGGGGAATAAGGGTAGCCATAAATATATCATCCTATCAAGTATTAACATTTGATACTAGACATGTAGATTGGTGGATTCATCAATGGAAGGTTCTTCCTTAGACCCAACATGCTCCCTTCCCTTATTCATGTCATGTTCCAATATCTCAACCTATGTATTAGTAGCTAAAGAAGTTCTACTGATATCCATTTCACTCATCTACTA
Organism: Torreya grandis; assembly: GCA_037957365.1. Classification (NCBI taxonomy): domain Eukaryota; kingdom Viridiplantae; phylum Streptophyta; class Pinopsida; order Cupressales; family Taxaceae; genus Torreya; species Torreya grandis. The sequence continues at coordinate 205,657 of JARHVA010009213.1, read as the reverse complement.
ATATTTACCATTCCTCTCTTTTTCAAATGGACCCCCAATGTCTGATGGCGAGCCTTTTAATTTTTCCTCCTCCTCTCATGCTAAGTATGGCGTCTTCTCAGAATTAGAGTCCTCAAACTCTTCTTTCTATATTACAGGTTCTTATTATTCTAGATATTTCTTTGTAGTTCTTTATGGTACAACCCATAATGGTGAAGATACCCATGAAGTTTTAAGAGATGAATATGGGTGTGGAGGAATGTGTGGTGGAGAAGGTGGGGGTGGAGGGACCTGGAAAGGTGAAACTTTAGACGGAGAAGTTCTCAAAGGAGAAGTTTAAGGAGGAGAAGGTCTAAGTGGAGAAGGGAAAGGGGGAGAAGATCTAGGTGGACTAGGTTGTAGTGTTTGGGAAATTATTTACCATTTTAGAGGATCCTACTAAAAACTTATGCTAGCATCATTTCCATCCTACTTATTTACCAGAGGAGGTACTGGTGGGAGATTTTCTTATGTATCTTTTGTGCCCATTAAGCTCTTCTTCTTGGGTCACAACATATAGAATATATTATATACCCAGTCTCCTAATGTATATTTGAACTTGATGTAAATTTTGTCATTCTCTCTCTTTTCCCTATATGCATTCTTTCCTAGATAGGTATACATCTTCTAGAGGGTGTGAATCTCCTAGTCAATTTTGTCTACCTCCAAGGTGATAGGTTGTGCATCGTAGATGTAGTTCATAGAGTCAATGAAGTACCATTATGAAAAGGCATAAGGTAGATTAAATCATGTAGAGAGTTATCTAAAAGGGAACATTTTGATGCACACTAATGAGAAATGTTACTTCATAGTGAACTGAGCTTGCTCACCAGACAGGGTAGGCAAGTCTTTTAGAATGTGCCATTCATTCACAAATGCTTCCTTCATTCCATCAAACCAAGAATTCATTTTTATTATATATGTGGGGTTGATATTCCCTAGGAATGTTGACACCTTATATCACTTAGTATGGGACTTCTGATCAGGTGGGTATGCCCACTTTAGTTCTCTTGTGGTGTAATTGGGTATATTGATCTTATAGAAAACCATCAATAATAAAAATACTCCCCATAAAAACCTATGACTAGGTATTTGATGGGTCTTCTCCACATCCTCAACAATTTTATGGGAAAATTAAATATCCCAATTATACTTCAAGCCTTTATTAACTTGGTGGGAGATGTAGAGGTGGTCCATATCTACCTCTTTCCAATGATCAGTGTCACCAATCTTGGTCATTATGATGTGCACCATAACCTAGAGGGTAGGATCCTATAGGTTATTCATATGCATGGTGTGGCACTAACTTTAGTACATCACCATCATGTATATCTTCCAAATCTCATTAAATTCCTCCAAGTCATATGCTACATCCATTCCTAAACACTGCAACCTCAACACCTTCATTATCCTCTCAAGCATGATCTTCATGTTGCACCTAATGAAGTAAAGGTAGTCCTTATGGATGCATAATAATATAAAATTTATTGCCTCCATGGGTTTTAAAAATTAAGGAAGATTGAATATTTAGAACAACCACATAGCATCCAAATAGTTAAAGATATTGAGGTCATACACTAATTGGTTCTTGGTGTTTTAGTGCTTAATTTGGTAGTCATTTTTCAAATCAATCTCATTTTCAAGTTTATAGTGGTTATATTTAAATATTGTACAAGTGGGTACCTTTGGGACCTATTTTTATGCATGAAACATTGTCTTTGGGTATTACATTTCTTTAATCATCAATGGTGGGGGTAGAGATGATTGTGTCTTCTTTGCTTGGTGCATCGTACTAACCTATTATCCTTATGCATGTTGTGCTTTTTCTTCAAGTGTCTCTTCCATGATTAATACTACTCCCCCCCCCAAGTATTTTCTCTTCCTCTAGTATCATTGGCAATAAATCAATACTTAAGGTCTTCTTCTTAGGTTACATCACCCTCCAAGGAGCCCAAAGGTTGAGGCATAATCATCCAACATTCCCAAAGGAATACATGATTATTATGTCAGTGACTTCAAATTTTCTTGCTTCATTGCCCATTAATAATGGACATATACCTCTACAACCTAAAACTACCATTTATCCCTATCATGGTCATGTTTTAGAGTTTTCCCTATGTTTTGATTGCATAACTTGATGCTTGATAATAATATATGTTTATAAAAACTTTTTGCTAGTCACTTATTCTAGAATCACTATGGCTCAAATCATTCTTCAACACTATAATCATAAATGGAAGCAAAGTTAAAATGTTAAAATGAGCTTACTTGTATTTTTATAGGCTTGAGGGGGTTATCCCAAATTTACTACCCCTTTTATTTCCATCCATCACTTTTTATCATTAATGCATTTTTAACTGCCACCATTCTTCAACCATCACTTTTTGCCATAACTGTATTTAGCGATATTATCTTTTCACGATGTTGGCACATTTATTTCAACCACTATTATTTTTAAATTAATGACACATCATATCCCATGCCTTCCTTTGAAGTGAAAGATAACTATGTCCCATGCTTTTCTTTGGAGTGGAAGATACTTGTTTGTTTATTTCAAATTTTCAAACTATTTGGCAAGAACACCCTATCTTAGGGCTATGTAATTTGTGTTCCTTAAATAACTTATACACCTTAAATAAATTTCACACCTTAAGTAACTTGTGTATGCATTTTTAATCATGCATACATATATATTTTAACCCACACTAAAATTTTGTCATGGTCCTCCATGAAAATACTAGTACAGAAACTTAAGCTATTCTATATTAAAGAAATGTTGCACATAATAAAGGAAACACTTTTATTAAAAATAAGAAATTTTATAATAATGGAATAAGACTTATTATTACAAAATGTTAACTATTCAAAGGTGAAATATAGTTAGAACTAGCTTCCATTGTAATGCCCAAGAAGAAATTGACCATCCAACCTTTGTAATCAAAAAGCATTGGTAGGTCAAATTCTATGAATTACAAAAGGACCATCCAGTGAATTCAAAGTTTTTTATAATGGTGCACAAAATTTGAGTCATATAGTAAGACTTTCATCTTAGGGGTAACTATTTTATTCTTTATGTTTTGATCATGCCTTGCTTTTTTCTTGCACTTTTCCACATATTGACTTGAATGAACAAGGAACTAGGATTCCTCTAGCTATAACAAAGTATCCAAGTGTACCTTTAGGGATGACTACTCATCTAATTATCCAATGAGTGTAATATGAAGAAATGGTACCAATAATTTAACTAGTAGGACTACCTCTTTACCATATACTAAATTAAATAGTGTGTTATTATTCAATCACTTATAGGTTATTTGGTTAGCCAAAAGTACCATAGACACTCTATCATCCCAATTAGTTTGTCTAATATTAAAAAACATTGATAGTGTTGTGCCTAAAATTTTATTGAATGCCTCAGTAGTTATATTATCTTGGGGATGATATTGTGTTGTTTTGTGATGAGCAATCATGAACTTGTAAAGTAATATGTGAATAGTTTTATTTAGGAAATGGGTGCCATGATCACTAGTAAAACTTAATGGGCATCCAAACCAAATTATGATATGTTCCCAAATGAAGTGCATAGCAGTAGAAGAAATACAATCCCTTGTTGGCATAGATTTAACCCATTGTGTGAGATAATTAGTTGTTATGATTATATACTTAGAACATGTTCATCTTCCAGTTTGATTGATGTGGCCAACAAAATCAATGGCCCACTTTTCAAATGGTTCTTGAGATAGAATTGGATGTAAAGGCATGACATCTCGATGATTGGGTTTCAACAAATGCCACACTTCCTAACATATATCTTAGCATCTTGAAAAAGGGTAGGCCACCATAATATGACCAATAGAACATTATGCACAATAGCCTCTCTAGTATAACATCCACCTAAAATACCTTCATGAAATTATTGGAGTACCTAATAATGCTCATGTTTCATAACATAGTGCTAAATAATTTCATCTCAACCAAGATTGTAGGGGTCCCCTCATATGATCTAAAAGGGTACAAGACTGACCATAAGTTGTTTATGGCCTATGGAGTTAGATAGTCAGGTACTGAGCTAGTAGTTAGAAAGGTTGTAATATCTCCAACTCCTCAGGTACATGAGTAACATGAAAGATTTTAACATTAGGAAATTCATCTTTAATATCATGTGATGGTTCTTCATAATCAATTTAAGAGAGGTGATTAGGGCCATACTTAGTATTTCCTAATTTGACCATGATAGAAAATTGAAATTATTGAAACAACACTATCTAATGGTAGATTCATCCATGTAGTACATGTTTGTTTATTAGATACTTTAAATATTCATGATCTATATAAAATACAAAAGGAGTTGCTAATAAGTATTGCCAAAAAATTTATATGGCATAAAACATTGACAATACTTGGTGTTCTATGGTAGTGTAATTCCACTCAACTAGAGTAAGTTTCCTACCAGAAAAGTAGATCAAGTGATCAAGGTGACCCTCACCTAGTTGTGTAATGATTACACCAACTTCCATTCTATAACATCAACATGGACATGGAATGGGCTTATCCAATCGATGAACTAGAGGATCAGATTAGTAACTAATTTGTCTTTTAAGGCCTCAAAGGCTTCTTGATAGGAATAAGTCCAAAATAAGTGATCATTATGTTTTAAGAGTTCTTATAGAGGCATGACAATCTTTGCATATCCATAGATTAATTTATGATAATAACTAGTATGTCCTAGAAAGGCATGGACCTCACATTGAGACTTGGGTGCTGGGAGGTGAATAATGATAGATAAATTCCCTAAGTATACCACAATACATCTTTACAAATAATATGTCATATAAAAACACCATAAGGTGTTGAAAATATACACTTGTTTAGATTTAATGATATTAATAAGACTCAATATTGCTCAAGCATGATCTGTAGATTAGAGCAATGGTCCTTGACCAAAACATAGACTATCTAGTCATCCAAGTAGACTAGAAGAAACTTATGGATGAAATATTTAAAGGCTTCAATGGCTATATGTGAGAACATAGCTGGTATATTCTTCAACCCAAAGCACATGATAGTATATGCAAAATATCCCCATTCAAGTAGTGAATTTCATCTTTGGTTGATCCTCCTCAATTATTTAGACTTGATGGTACCCCAAAAATCCATCTATGAAAGTATATATTTCACACCTAGCACCACCTTCAATTATTTCCTTTATGAATGGTGTTATGAAAGGATCAATGATGCAAGATGCATTAAGTATCTGATAATCAATGAAAATTCAAATGTATCAATATTTATTTATACTTATCACCATGGTACTAACCTTCTTAGATTCATTAATAGGGGTGATCACTCTAGTGTGCAGCATACCATCCATTTTTTCATTTACATGCATCCATAGATTCAAATTCATCTTATATGGCCTTTTCCTAACTGGTCAAGTGTCATCAACCAGTTTAACATACATATTACCTAGGGATGGATGAAATCCTTTCATCTCACTATAGATTCTTGGAAAGACATCTTGGTATTCTTTTAACAACTCAAATATTTTTGAAACTTCTATGTTAGTCCAATAATTACCTATAGTATCTATTTTTGGTTCTTCCTCTATGTCAATATTGCACTAGACAATTTGAATTGGCCTAGAGTAAGGGTGGTATATATCAAGACTAGTATCATGAACAACTCATGTGCCATAGTCTGTAGAAACATCCCAATGATTTAACAAAGGGTCAAGTGGTTTGGATCCTTCACCTTATTCTACTTGAATTACTAAATTTTGTTTCCCTTGGCATATCTCTTCACATTGATATTGATCAAAGACTAGTTCTAGAATGAGAACAAGTTGTGTAGATGGTTCATTGAAGAGAATTAGAACTTCTTCTAGGAAATTATGGATACTCCTCAGGTGATATTCAATGGGATTAGTGTCACCAATAACTAATTTATGCATGGCCTAAAAAGTGAGGCATAAGTCTACTTTTAGAGAAGAATAAGACAATGTCAAGTTCATTTTTTCCTTCAATAGATGCTAAAACTAGGTACTCATATGTTATTCTTTATGAACATACCATGATCTTGCCCAAGTTCATAAAGTTTCATATAAATCATGTACCCAAAAGTATTATGGTACGTAAGACTCTTCAGTTCTCCATATTGACTCATAGGCCTCTATATGGTGTTCAGGTGCTTGTACTCTATTATAGTTGATTGTTCCCTTGACTTGATAATCATGGTGGAACACGTGATGCAAAATAGAGCATATTTGATCCCATTAGAGAATTCACCCATTATGGTTTCACCACCACCTTGAAGTTATACAATCAAAGAGGTGAACCAAAGATCGTATAAAATCATTATCAGAGTGATAAAATTCTTTAAGGTATTGGACAAATTCATGGACTTATATTTGTTCATGAAACTAAGGTGTTGTATCGAGTCTTTCCAAAGGTGCATCTATCATTGTTTCCCTCATGACTTAATTGGTAAGAAGGTGAAAAAACATATGGTGCTTATGATTCTAGGATGGAATGTTCTCTTGAATACCAATGGCACTACACACTCTTCTAGTGAGGTCATAGTCACTATGGACCCAATAATTACAAGCATTACTTGTAGTAATAAAAAGGGATTGAGTGTCAGTCCATTAAAGGATACCATCAAGAATAGGATCACATTGCTCACCATATTTGTTAGTGACATTATATATGTGGTTAATATCCTCTTCTACATTAATAAGTTCTACGTATGGGGTCCCATGTGTTTGATCTAGAGGAATAACAACATGTTGATTAGTGTTTTCAAAACTGATGTAGCATTTATTGAAACTTAGGTCTATATTGTTTTCATAACACTAGGGTCTCCTCAATAGAGACTAGGAATTCATCAACCTCTACTAACTTTAGAACTTCAAAGTTAACTTTGAACGTTACTCCAAGGATATCCACTATTTCATTTTTAAGGATGCCAATTGATAGAGCATTAGTTTTATTAGCCATAAACAATATGTGTAATGATGGTTGTAATGATAGACTAGCCATTTTATGCCATGCATCCTTAGTGAGGATGTTAAATTTAGTGTCAATATCAATTACAATGTCTTGAATTACCCAACTATTGATGGTAACATTCACTAGTATTTCTTTATCCTCTGAAGGGATAGGAAGAATAGGGATATATTGCCATTGAGCATGATTTAAATGATGGTCCTTAGTTTGATGAGTCATTTGAGGTTGAGCATCATTTGGTGTTTGTACCTAATTTTTAATCCAAATGCTTAGTTGTGGGATAATGTCTTCATCCATCATATGCTTGTAAATCTCTTGAAAATCATCTCACACCAAATTTTGAGGATCAATTACATTCTACATATCATCATGTTATGTTAATTATTAGTCTTTAATAAATTGAATTTATCCTTGTATTTATTGCATCAAAATCATAGTTTCATAGAGCACATCCTTCTATTTCTAGGCAACAATATACTTCCTTGCCCTAGGATCTTCACATTATACCTTCTCACTAAGAGCATATATAGACTAATATTGTCCTCCACTACGCATAGTAATATTCACCTATTGAGATATTAGGGTGCTTGAATGTGTGTGCTAGGGTGGTTTCTTAATGCTAATCATACCTACACCTTTTTCATTTCTCTCTTTAGTGATGGCCATGTATAAGTCAAGATATTCTTCCAATCGATAGTCCTCTTTACAAAAAGCACACATTAAGTAAAATCAGCAATCCCATTGTTAGTGGTCTAAGGATACACACTTTAAAGATGTTCTTGGTGGGAAACAACCACTTCTTTGTCCTCATCCTTTACCTTTACCATGATATCCACCATTATCTTGATTTTTAGACACAGTGGTTTGATACGTACCACACATGCATAATTCATGGATATCACTAATTAACTAATAATTATTTGTGTCGTGGGTGAAGACATTAAATATATTTAAATATTTAGACACCTTAAAATGTGTAGTTATCTACAAGAGAGTAATGCACATACATCATTCTCTTCATGGTATATTTCACATGACTATTTCAGTACAATGCAGATGCTTTTATGTGGGTAGTTGCTTCAATTCTATCATTTAGACTCACACTCGATGAACCAAAAACCATTATGAGTATCATGAATATTGTTTGCAATTATTTTTTCGAGTTTTGATGCCATTGAATATATTTTGAATTACATGAAGGGTCGATCTATGTGTCAATACTTCTAACAAACTCAACATGGAGGGTGGATTCTAAAGCTTCATGTGGGATAATAAAGGTCTTATGGGATATTTTTCATCAAAATGGAAGTAACAAACCTCCCATGAACCACTATGAATGTTGAGAAACATTCATTTCAAATGATAGCTTTGATATAATTATTTTGAAATGTGCATCATATTCTTATACACTTTTAGTGAGCCCCTATTTTATATCTTTTAACAATGCAATAATTTATTTCTCAAATTTAAGAATGTCAAATTACTAAAGGAATGTCATTTTGAGATGATCATAATCATGACTACTTATTGAGGGTTTAAATTTATATACTAATTATGCACTCTTTCCAAAAGTGTAGTTATGAATTATGTCACCTTACACTTAGAAGAAGTGATGCCTCATGATTTCCAAATAAGTTTGTACTTATGGACATGTTCTCTAGCATTATCTATGCCTTGATATTTAGGTAGGTAAAGCATCATTTTATAATATACTATCAGTAGCTTAGGTGCTTTTGTTAGCGGTTGTTGAGAACCCCCAAATCCTATTCCTTAAAGGGTAAATCCATCAATTCCTCTTGTACCACCTCTTAGCCTACCTCCATTGCCTTGATAAACAATGCATAAGCTATTGGGCATGGTAGATAGTTAATTAATTAGATTTAGGCCCATAATCTATCCACTCTGAATGCTAGGTCTTCCAAGAATCCCCAATTATGCCATGAAATTCCCTTGAAGAGGGAAATAAAGTGTTAATTATTAATGAGTTACAATTATCTCAATTACCATATCCCTTATATGATCAATTTCTAATTCCATGCTATATGTATCCCAATTGTGTATATGTAATTCATCTGATTTGAAAGCATGATCATGTACTATGGTTGGGGAAATTAGTTAGTTCAAACTTATTTCTTTAGTTTTTTCTATTTAGCTAGTTTCTCCTTCATATGATAAAAGTGGCATGGGGTATGGTTTGAAAGTGATGGGGTCTTTTATGTGTGTTTTCACTTCCCTATGGATCCTAACAGTACTTCTTGAGTTCTCCCTATCCTTTCCTATGATGCTTACTCCTATTATCCTCTACCGATATTCATCATATTTCCACTTTTGCAATGCCTACTAACTGGATACCATTCTAAACCTAAAATCCTTTACCAAAACTTATCTATTCCCATTCCAAATATGTGACTCATGCAAAGAGGTATTTAGCTCTCTATTGGCATAGTTTCAACCTCACAGTCAATAAACTATTTCTTAATTTTTAATTAGAAATGTTTAATATATCAACCACATGGTTCTCTAAGGAAATGGAACTTAGATTCTTTAAGATAAGAGTATGTAGTTACACCATCCTCCAGAATGTATCTATTCAACACTCCTCTCCACCAAATGTTAATAGCTCACATCCATGATATTTTGAGTCATGCTAAATATATTTGTCATTCTAACATCCAAGACTATCTTCTCCCAAAGTATCATGATTGATCTTGAGCATACGTAGATAGCCAAGTATGCAAATGAATCAGGATTTCAACAAAGAATGTTTCATATAATGCACTATAGATATTCTTCTTTACCCACTGATGTATGGAAACTCTTAGTTCAAGGTAAAGAACTAAAAAATTATCCTCAACCCCAGTAATCCATTGCTCAATACTCTCAAGGGTGATATATTAAAGTATCTTCCATTATTGTGAAGAAAGTGATATGGGTCTTGATAATATAACCAAAATGTTGGGTTTTTATTCTTTAATACTATTTCAAGTGCTAAAGTGTAGCCCCAATGAGCTAGCACACTGACCCTTCATGCAATACTATGGTATTGTGTACTTAGCGGAAGCATGTAGGTAGAGATTGGTTCCCATGGGTTATGTTGCATAGTAACATATTAATCATATTATTTAGGTTCAAACTTATATTTGATTAAAATTTACATATAAAAATAGATAAACTACTTTCGTCCTTGTATTATTACACTCAACAACCATAATTATGTAGATTAATGCCATGAAGATCATAAATTGTTAATTTAAAAAAGATAAAAGTTTGGATAGATCTCATATGAAGTGACAACAATAAGTACTCAACTTAAACCTACCATAGATACATAAATATAAATAAATTAGAACATGAAAATTAGAACTAGTTATAATATCTACAACTCTATATTGTACTTCAACAAAATGATATCCAAAATATATCACCTTGTAATGCTTTCATACAATGGTATTTATACTTGTTTATCCCTAACCAAGTACTTAAAACATAAATGACATGAGTAATTGGCCAATAAACTCTCTATGAAATAAGATTTGTGGTGGTCTATTAACTAGTTTCTCCTAAGGACCTGAGCCTTTGTTTCCCCTATATACTCATTATATAATAGATACTTGCTACCATGTGTCTAAATCTTTTTGGGTTTATGCAAAATTCATGATGGATAAGATTTGGATGGCCCTTAAGAATCACTCCTTAACTATCTCATGATTCCCATGCACTTCCTAAGTCTTTCACTACTATTTCAAGCCCTGTGCTCTTGGTTTCTTTATTGTTAATTCTCCTCTTTAACTAGGTCTTCTCATGTTGGTGCTTCCATGCCATGTTACTTTCATGCCTTATTGGTTCCATGCCATGGTCCTACTGTGCCAGTCTAGTTCTGCACCCTAGTACATCTATGTTATACTCATTTCATGCCATATTGGTTCTATGATAAAATATCAAAATACATAACCAAATTTTGGGTTCCAACACTTATCTAAGGTATTTATCACCTCCTTAGGGTCATCAAGGCTCTCATATCAACTCTAAATAACCACCCTTCTCATGACTATCCTTGTAGGTCTATGTATGTAGTTAGGCTTGTCTTACTAAGCCTAAATAGAGTATATCTACGTTTCTTCATTTTCTTGTTGGGTTTGAGGATATTAAGGATTTATGATATCACCATTAACCATTTAAAATTATTTAACTCTTATCATACATCCTTTCTTCACTCTAGATTAGTAATTTTCTCCTAACATGGTAGACAGGCCTATAAGTGCTAAACTAGATGTGTATGGAGAGTTGAAGTGAGTCTTGTAGATAGTCAACATTATCTTTGATCTATATTTTGAATATTTTACCTTTATATAAATCCATACATTATCTAATACCTTACCTAAAATCCCATTTCATTGGTTGGAGGTGGCACTCTTCTCAATTTTTGAGAATGGCATGTTCTTTCTAGGAAATTGTAGGTGGTCATTAGGCGATTAAGTGCATTTTGAGTCTCAAGGTACTTAATAAAAAACACTAAGACAATTAAATAATTTGTAATAGTATGAGGGTTTATAAAATTTACTTGACATTATCAAGATATCATGACTCCATTAATAAACAATCTTTTTCTTACACCTCTATAAGCCTAGTTGTAGGTGTCAGTGTTTAGAAGGTTGAAGTGTCAAGCACTACATAGTGGATTTTATTAAATTAGGTCATGGCATATTTAAAGTTATGAAACATTATTGTAAATTATCTCTCACTATACTATAAGATACATTGGCCTTTCCTTATCACTTTCAAGGTTATATGCTCAATCTTCTCAACTTTATTTTAGAACTCAAATCACCTAGATTCCTTAATTAGTATATGAATTGATTTGTAACCTATAATTATATATGGAGTGATGTTTATAACCTTTTATGACTATTTTTAACACCCCTACATTTTTTTTGAAATCTATACTTTCTGCCATAGTGATGACCTAGTCATGACATCTAAACCTATAGTCGAGGACCTAGGTCAATTAGTAGTATATTGAGATGCATATTTTAAATTAAATAAGTTGATAATTATTGGTTTATAAATTCATATTTATATTTTAAGTGGTTTTAAAAATCATAAATGGATGAATGAATAAAATATGCATATGTATTTATCATTGCTGAATGTTTGTGATCAATCATTTTTTTAGTTGATTATCAATCAAATTACAGTAAAACATTTTCAGTTTGAAATGGTAATAATTTATATGGTTTTATCAAATTAAATGAATTATATTATTGTTATTATATCATTCATATATCTACATTTATCCTCAACTATGAATTTTATATGGATTTATCATAACAAATATTAGACCAAGTTTTAGTTGATAGTTTGATCAGATTGTGATAATTAATTTGATATTTTCATTTTATAATGGTAATGTGAGACATAGTTTGATCAAGATGGAAATGTATTATTTACTTGTTATAATGGTTTTTAGTTAATTCAAATTCATTTTTCAAGTATATACATGGATTTTCATGATGAATATGACATTATATGAGTTATTGTATAAGTGGAAGTTGATATTAATTTTGAAACTTAAATTATTTCTTAATAATATTAAATCATCCTAAGGGGTTATAAGTTTTAATAATAAATGACATAATTATGATAAAGGTATCAATCTAATGTTATATATCCTAAGGTTTTAAAAATATATAATTAAACCTATTGGGATCTTAAATGCTCATGGTGATTATGAGGGTAATTTGGATGAGTTTATTTTGAGACACAATGTTTGCATGGAATAAGATGATTTGTTTATTTTCAAAGGATAATTTTTACCCAATAAAAATACTCATTAATGAATAATTATCAATTTTATGTTATCAATCTATTTGGAAAACTTCATGGCATGCTTGTTGGCAAGGTGAGTTAATGTGAAGTATGGTAGATGCTTCAAGATCAAATGATGGTTTAAGGAATTTAATGAGATGGGTACATGCCTTAAATATCAAAAAATAATAATCATGTTATTAATCATATTTTTTGTCACTAAATTTTATGGAATCGATAAGTAATTTGGTGGACTGCTAAGTGTTAATCTTGATTTGATGAGCCAATGGCAAACATGCACGTAGGCACATGTAGTTACTTCACATGACTTGGTTATAAGTAGTATTATTTTCATTAAATTTTTCATTATATGAAGCTATATTTTTAAAGTGACACTCTAATATATTTGAATTTTGGAGTTTTAAACAAGAGTTTGTGATCGGAAATTTACAAGGAAGTGCATATAGGTATGCCAATAACAAATTGATTAAATTTTGAAGAAAAAAATGAGTTAGTTTGAATGGTTTCATGGTTTCATGGAAATAAAGCTTGTTTTTGGTATGCATTTTGATAATATTAGTTGTCTATTTAAATCACTGTATGTTGGTTTGGAAATTTTAAGATCTTAGAGTTTTGATGGGTTGTCATATTATCTCTTTGCATGACATATCGATTAAATGGTTTTAGTTTTTGATAAATAGATGTTTATCTTAGAGGATTATAAGATAAAAGATATTTTTTTTAGTGTGGTTTGAAGTATGGTATTTTTTATAATAATGAGGCTTTTCTTTCTTGAATACACATATGGTTTTGATTTTTGTTGATGGACTACAGTGGTGCTTCAAACATACAATTTATAGTTTCAAGGCTTTGTTGAGACTTTGGGTTTTGTAAACATGAAATACTTATGGTTGTTTCATGAATATTTTTAAGGGTTTAAATTGTTTATGTTAGTCATGTCAGTAAATAAATTAATTTTTTTGGAAGGTCATTCAAACATGCAAAAATGACTATTTAATGATGGTTTTGTTTATATTCTGGTATTTCTAAAAACTCAAGTTTCATGCATACATGAGTTTTGAAGGATAATTTTTTCATAGTAATTTCATGGAAATATATTATGTTGAACTATATATAAAAGGATAATGGAGATTATTGTTTGGATTTACAAATCTCAAATTTAGGTATTTGATGGTTTTTGTTATATTGATATAATTGGGTGTTTCAGTATGTTGAAGCCATAAGTTCATACATATGTTTAGGGTTTTATAAAGGATTACTAGAAATTTTGATGGATTTTAAATATTTTTGAGTATAATATGATGGAATGTTTTGGAAATGTTTCCATGGTTATTTTTGATTTGCATGTATTTTATTGGCACAAAAGGATATATTTTGGGTTTTGTTTCAAAATTGTGAATATGAAAGAACAATAAAATAAGTGATTGATAATTTTATTGGAAATATATTATATGTTTTTTTATTGATTTTAAAATCATGTGAAAGATAGAATGATTTTTTGTGATATTATAGTCATGGTTGCATAAGATGTAATGGTTTAAAAGTGGTTGAAAACTTGATGTTTCACAATGGTTTTTTCATGTAATTTTGAGTATATTATTTTTTTAAAATTTTGACATATAGATTAAAATGGAATACAAACTATAATTTTTCTAGTTTCATTTTTAAGGGAAGTAAGGTTGTTGAAAGTTTTATAATTCTGTGTAAGATGGTTCTTAGTTTGTAATTATGACTTGGGCAAAGATTTGGTATCGTCAAAGTTTATTTATGAAAGGATTTGATGGCTTAGTTTCTTTGTCAAATTAAGAAAATATGTGGTTTACAGTTTGATAAATACATCTCATGAATGGAATTTGTAAGGATTTTTTCTTACAGTGATGATTGAATGGTTCAGTTTTGGAAATCTATGTAGTTTTTAGTTTTTTAATGATATATATTTGAGATAATATTCACACAGTGAGAACATAACTCAATAAAATATGAAAATATATATTGAAAATAAAATTATGAGTATATAATTTTATTTTATAATTTCAATTGGAAATTATGTGACATAACTAGTAGACTTCATATGAATATGTAGTTTAGTTATTAAAATCAATTGAATGATCATTTGATGATAGTGATAATTTTTGTGACTAAGGATTTGGTATGTTAAAATACAATTAGTATTTGGTTTCATATTTATTATATACATTTTAATTTTCAATCATAAATAATAACCTTTGAATATATTTCAAATTGTTTATAGGATGTTAGGTTGTGATCAACCTGGTTCAAGTAGAGATAATGATAGCATAAGTTGGGGAAGGAATCAAAATTCAGACATGTGAATCAAGAAGTAACCAATAGATAATTTAATATAGGGTATTTTATGGTTATTATATTTGGCCCTAGGTATTCTAGTAGGGGAGCTAGGATGTAAATCTATTTTGATGCCACTAACCCTAAATTCTAGAGTGTTTTAAATAATTTACCCTTCAATCTTACAAACCATAGGGGTAATAGAGGATTTTGTGGTCATATATTTGGTGTTAGGTCTTAATCCCATTGAAGTTATTTCCATTAGATGTAAAATAATAAAAACTAATTACCTATTGAGTCACCTACCCTAGAGATAATCCATCATGTTAATGGAACCACTCAAATAGACACTAAAATAGCCCATGCTAAGAACTTTGTCAATCTAGACTTACCTTCTTATTCTGATGAACACACACCATCTCATAGATATCTCATTTTAGGGTGTAATTAAGATGATTTTGAAAGAGCCATTTACATGATGCAAAAAACTATTTATGGAAAAACCATTTCTAGTTGTTCATCTAACCACCTCCAACAAGTGTTCATATAGCCAGAATGAATCAGACAGTCCTATTGAGATCAGATTAGTGAATAATATTAAATTGGAGGTTTATGATAATAAAAGTAAGTTGGGAACTAAGATATTTAAATTTCTATCATTTGAGATGGAATATAATGAGTGTATGAATGAGTAGGGAAAACTAGTGAATGAGGTTTTATCCAATTCTGATGAGTTTTGGATGTTAGTAGGATAAAATTTCATTTTAAGTTGATACTTTGAATTTTATATTTGATACTTTGATTTTTATATTTTGATATTTTGGTTATGATGTTTTTATAGTACAGTAGACTTTAAGTTTCTGATATATATAATATAAGTAATTTTGATAATATGTGTTATGGAAATAATATAGATAAAAATATCACTGTACTTTTATTTATCTAATTATTTATTGAAATATGTATTTATTATTATTATTAATCTATTAAGGTTCCCCACCTATTATGAAATACCCAATCTATATTTAAATATTTGATCTATTAAGACTTTTAAGTCTTAAGTAAACCTTAACTAATAACAATCTATATTAATTGACTTTTAAGAAGTCAATTAGTTAAGTTATACAAGTAAATAACTAATGTTAGTTAAAAAATGTTTTTCCAAACAAATTTAAAACATAAAAGGAGATCAAGGATTCATTTGAAGGAGATTAACAACATAGGTATTGAAGACTTATACATTGTAAAGTCACTCATTTATATCTCTTTCTTCTATGCAACTTCTCTGAGATATCATGACTTTTGTAAATAGACCAAATGGTACTTTATCTAACAGTTGAGTAATTTTTTTAGGAAACACATGTATATCCAATTTTTATATTATCATTTATAATATAATGTCTAAATTTTGTCAAGTTTAACATCTTTTAATTATTGTTCCTTGCATTCCTATGTGTAGAATCTAGGTATTCAACCCTAATAATGATGAAAAAATTGTTGTTTACAACATTTCATTGATCTATTTGATTGTTAAAATTATCTCTCAAGGTATTTTGTAAATAAATATGTTGATTTATCAAATATAATTGATTTATTTTTCTAAGATGACTCTCTTTGTTGAGACTCGCATGATTTTGTCTATTTATAATTTACTTTGATTTTGACTTTGACTTAGTTTAATTTAATTTTAGTTTACACTTTACTTGTTCTAATTTATTTTCTTTTTTCTTTAGTTTTAATTTATTTTGTATTTACTTGACTTTTGTTCTAGATTTTCTATCTTATTATCTATTTCTTAACTTAAATAGATTAGCTCTATTAGTTTCTTAGTTAGATTAATTAAATTAGATTAATCGGTTTAGATTACTTTTATTTCTTAGTTTAATTTAGATTAGTATATTTATGTTTTAGTTTATATTTAATACTTTTTTCTTTAAAGTAGTTTGTTATCTTATTCTTAGTTTAGTTGTTGTCCTATTTGTTTTATCTATTTTGTTGAGTTATTTTTTATTGCTTTCTTTATTGAATATCTTTTAGAAATTGATTTGATTCTTAATTATGTTTTTATTTTCTTGGTGTTAATTGGATGAAATTATTGAAACAATATTATTACTTAAGAATATATTATATAACTAAATTTGGATCAGACTTCTTTCCTTCAAGAGGTTGTCTTGTTCAAAGACTTTCTCTATCAGATAGGATATATTATACATTCATATATGAACTGATTCATTATTTGACAAGTGGATTTCTAAATTATAATGGAATATTTTATATTTAATAATGTATTTTTTATTTCCTAGAATATTTAAAAACACCCCTCACATCTTTAGGATCGTAATTGAATCTTCAAAACCTTACTATTAGACTTGTATGATTTCAACTTAACCTTCCCAATAGGTGAAAGGGTTGATTATTTGATGGTATAATTTTCATCTTCAACATAACCAATTCCTCTTGGAAAGACAATTTATTTTAATCCAAGATGAAGAACTATAAGTCTTCCACCTGTAGGTCTTCATTTTACTTGCATAGGCTATTATAGATAATCAACTTCTTGAGTCTTAATGCTTGAATATATATAAATCTTCTCAATTATCATATAACCTAATTAAAAAACATCTAGACCTTTTAGCTAATCATTATAATATCATCAAATTGTACCTATTCACTTGTACAGACCATGTATATATTTAGTTTATATGCAAGGTTTGTGTATGAGAGTTGGAGCCTCTTTCTTCACTCATGCTTCTTGATGAAGAATTAAATTTTATCAATGTCACATGGTTAATTTAGATCATGTAACCATTATCTCCCTTGTTTAAAATTATTTATAATGAGACCTAAGATAATTGAATGTGCACTTATAGGTCTACAACCTGTGACCGACTAAAATGCCCTTATAACTGTTGTTGGAGATATATACTTAGACCACTAATGGTTCAATGGTGTCATTTCATGGTAATATTATCACTTAAACCTTAACCCCTTAAGTATATGTTTCAACTCTCCTTATTTAAGTCTCTTTATTCAAGTGGTGACCCAAATTTGAGGTGAGTCTCTAGATTAGGGCTAGTTCCTTTGATGTACCACTTAGGATTGGACATACTACTAACTTTTTGGGGTGAAAATGGAGATAAATAATTGAAAACAAATCCAATATATTGGATTTAATAAACCAAATAGATGGTCTACTCACACAACTTACAATGAACTTGGAACCAAAGAGAATCCCACACATACACTTCATCCAATTAAACACTCCTCTTCTACATCAATGTTTCAAGCATGGGGTTTTGAAGAGAGCTTATGGTAGGAGGACTTAGGAAATAGGTATTCTAGAAAAAATAATTAATATGCTAATAACTATACCTAAAATCCACATTAGAAACTTCTTAATGACCTACAAAAGAGATTTTTCAAACTACACAAGGCAATAGGAAGGATAACATATCAAGGTAAGTATAATACACTTGCATAAGACCAAAAACCATAACATGCACTTAGTGAAATAATGAATGAGGTAAAATCAGCATTATTTATTATTTCAAGGAAAAATTTGAGTAGGGATTCACCATACTTAGGTGGAGATATCTGTACAACATCCAAAAAGTCTAGTATCTATAACAATTGTGAGAGAAGGGAGAGAAGGTGAAGGTGAAGAGTCACTAGGAAACTTTTCAAGCAAGGAGAATGAGTTAAAATAATATGGAATAAAGATTGAGATAGGTATTCCAATAATAAAAAGGAAAAATGTCCCTCAAACTCATCTAACTCCTCCATTTGTGGTGTAGATTCTCTCTCATGCATAAGAAACTATCTTCATGATTTTCCCTCATTAGACTACCTCATCACTATGTAGGGTCAAGTCTAGTGATTTATATGAAGGGGAGGGGTTACTAACAAGCCTCTACATGCATTATAATGGTCCCTAATCATCCAAATTCTTCTATCCATGAGAAATCATCTCTAACATTTATAAAAGACTCTCTCTCTCATGCACCTCTCACACTTGTCACACAAAATGCTTCTAATTCTTCAATCTAATCAATGAAAAAGGAGGAATTACACCTTTCAAGAGTTTCCATGTCATCAAGTTCATGAATTAATCCGTAAAAGGCTTTCCAATTGGAGTTTTACCATTTTCACTAAGTGTTCACTACTTATTCACTATGATTGGTTGAGATGAAGAAGGTAAAAGACACACTTAGGAGTTTATATAGATATATCTATAGACTTGAGGACTTTTAAAAATTTCCAATCTCTCTCCTAAAAGTGCTTACATCTTTTGAAACTTCTCTATACCTAAAAAACACATAAATATGTCAAAATAAGCCATATTGTACCTCTTTCATACAAGTAGGGTACAAATAAATCACATGGGGTAGGTATTTGGAGAGTCCTCTATAGATTAAAGTCATCTCCCTAGCCTTAATCCCCATATAGATACTCCATTTTTAGTATCTTCTCCATCAAGTATGAGAGAGGGTTTGTGAGGGTTTTAGAGTAGTTTAGGTCTTAGCCTTTATTCATATAGCCTAGACATTATATTTCTAAAACAATGACACCTATGGCTTCTTAAAGACTCTTTCTAACATTTTTGAGTACCTTAAATCTCCATGAAAAGTATCATGGGAGTTCTAAGCATTCCAAATTGGCCATTCGAGTCATCCTTGAGCATTTTACATGGTCTGGGTACCTTCAAGCCAAAAAATGGATTCTTGATGGATTTATATACATAATTAATGTTGAATAACCTCTAATATCATACAATAAACATGTATCACATGGTCTTAATTTTTTTTAGTTCCAATAATGATGATGGACTACTTCTAGGTACTAGGCTTAGACTAGGTCTAGTAAGCCTTACCTACAAATTTGTGGTTTAGACCTCTTTGTTGAAATTAAATACCTTTGAGATGGCTTAAAAAAATAAATGTTACCTTTATGAAAATTCTCCAAAGAATTATAATGCTTTCCCAATGCTAGCGTTGAAAATGACTTTCTATTTGGGGTTAGGCTTGATCATACTTAGCTAGGGCTACTTGTAAACCTTATAGTTTGGACTACCTTGTATAGTTTGAAAATTTATTACTTGGTTTCCCATGTTTTTTAAGTTTTATTTCAACTTATCCAATCATATTACAAGGTCTCTACACCTTTGGATCATCCTCCATCTTTAATTTTAAAAATTGTAAGGTCTATGCAAGGGAAAAGTGACCCCTATCTAAGATAAAAAGGGGAAATTAACCTATTTAACTTAAAAATTAACCATTTTATGAGATTATTTAACTCATAAGGATACTCTATACCAATTTTTAGTTTTTTAATGCATGGTTTGACCATCCAAAACTATAAATTTCCCAAGCAGACTTTGCATAAGGAAAATGTACATGGGTATTAAATATTGGCTATGTTTTATGAAATTGGAGGCTATTTATTTTATTAATATAATAATATGATGACAAGGACATAATGAGATATTTATGATCATGGTGAAAAAAACATTTCCCATTTAAGACCCACTTTTAACTCCCATGTTCTCACTTCACATCCTTTAGTCGCATGACCGTGTTTCTACCTACTATGACTAAGACACCTACCTGTAGGTGTAATTCTTATCCTTAAATGAGTTTTTCCTTAATTTTAAACTATATTTCATGAAACATGAGAATAATTTATCCCTTTTTTTGACCTTAAACTCATTTGCCTAGTCAAGACTGAGCATGATTTAATCATGACTATGGTTAAGATAACCTTGTTTAAATTCCTAATTGTAGATTAATTTTAGTGGTTGGGCTTAGTTTATATATTATAGGATCCTCCTAGACTCCCATTGAGATCACCAAGTGTCTCTTGCACTTATACTCACATGAATGCCCCTAGATCATCACTAAAACATCAAAAATAACTCATTGTCTACTTATCTCAGTTGACTGAGACATTTTGCCCCTTTTGAGCCTACCTCTAGGTCACCATGAGATCATTTAGATCATGTTTTAGATATAATATTCAATTCATGTTTGGTGGTTAATTAGTACTTACCTTCAACTTGACTTGTTAAAAACTCCACTTAGACACCTCATTTGTAACCTTATCCTTATGCTCAATTGTAGGTGTTTATTTTGCCCTCTGTATGGATAGGGTATGAGCTTGGGGAATCAAATAGTGTTTCATCCTCCCTGGAGGGTCATTGGAATATGTAAGCTCATTAGAAACATTATGAATAATCTCCATGCATTGATAAGGTCTCATTTACAACTTGAGTAGAGAAGAATATGCTTTTAGGTTTAAACTTGTAGACATCATTGAAATAATTCAATGTGTTTATGAGCATATTTGAGGCCCTCAAACATAATTTTCCACTACTCATATTTCCCTCAAAACTTACAAGGTCATTTATATGGTATAGGATAGTACATGAATACACAAAGATTTCTCAACTCTAAGCTCCTCACCTTTATTTGGATTTCACAAAAGTGCCTGATGCACTGTTCTACCATTTTGGGGAGAATGGTCTTAAACATAGTCTTTAATTTGAGAAGGACTAGTCACCTTGTTTTGGTCATATTATAACCTCAAAAACATACTAGGATACCTTCCAAACTATGAGGTTTCTTAAGATAAGATCCATTACTTACCAAGTGCTTCAAAATATCTCTTTCACCCCTAATGAATCAGCTGTAGGTGGATATTTGGCACACCAATACTGAATTAAACATGAACAATGGGATACTATATATGCATATGGACCTTGTATGCTTCCCTCACATATGTGAATACACCATCTAGTAGTCTTGGAGGATTATAAATATATCAAGCACTCTCACTCCCAAGGATGACATCATCATGGGACTTAAAGGTGAGTATTTCTCTAGTGTATAATAGTTAGTATGATCTATAACCAAGGACAAGCATAGAAAGGCTTATTAAATCCTTGAGACTTCCAAAGCCAAGATAATAATGGAAAACCTATGGAGAGGCCTTGTGAAACATATAAAATAATCAAAACCATCAAACCAAAATAAAATATTTATAAACTAATTCAAACAGGGACCCCTCATGAATGCAAGAGCATAAGATGTCTAGATTCTTAGCAATGGATCATAAAGGAGGAGCCATGAAACTAAAACTTATTTCCATGAAAATGAAGTTGACTAAGAATCCTATCAAACCCAAAGAGAGCTCCTCCCAACTCCACCTATATGGACTACACCAAGCATTTTAAATGAACTCTTCTTAGTTTGAAAAGGCAAGAAAGAAGGAGAAGAAGAAAACTTGATATATCTAATGAAATATCTACACACTAGGCATGAAAGAGACCTTAGGAAGCTGAAGAGACACACTCCCACATTTTAAGTTGAGGATGGACTTTCTAAGTCTGTACAAGTGCCATTAAGGAGCTATTTTGGAGGATTTTTCCATATTTTCATGAATGAAACTACTTATTGAATACCATATGACATATTATAACCTTATCCACATTTAAAACTTGCTTTATGACAAATTTTCTTCCATAACCAATCCGTAAAAGTCATTTAATGAGCCAAAAATGTGACAAAAAGGTACTTTTGGCATATGAAACATAAAAAAGGGAAAATTTGTGACTTAAGAGAACTTAGAAAATTTAAATGACCATATTATGACATTTTCAAGATAATTTGAGCATTTGACCATGTTTGACTAGAGTTGACTTTATTGACTAGATAAGTACAAAGAAGCCAGGCTTTGACCAAGGCTAGAGCAAGGATGGGTGAGGTGTTTAGACACAATTGAGACCCTTTTATACATATATTAACCTTTTTAAAAGTTTCAATATGTAGGGGTTGACCCAATTTGACTAAAATTAAAATTTGGTCAAAACTTTTAGTAATTCTTAGGGGTAACATGCTTGCCTATGTTAAGGACCAGTAGCCTTATCACATCCATTGGGAAAAGGGAGTCAAATGCACTCTAAAATAATAGGATCAAAACTTTAACTGGATAAAAATATAGTTGATTGACCTCAAAACACATAAAGGAAAGATAACGCACACCAAAACTAAGGAAACACACAAAGCAAAGGCACACTTGTGCTACTAAGCACTTAGGGAACATAAGACAAAGTAGAAAACAAAATAATTATATAAATTTAACTAAACATACCTCCCTTCCTATATCAAAAGGAAAGTATCTTGAATCTCCTTCTTCATGAGATGAATGGGGATGCCAAGCATACTTGCTTTTAGATGTAGTACTAGATGGCTCATGCTCCTTTCTTGCTCCTTGGCTTGGTATGTATTGTGATGGAGTCATATAAAACAAGTCTCTAAGGTAAATTAACTCTTCTTGACCTTGGAAGATTCCACATAATACTTATCCTTTGTCTCATCATGGCAGATTTACATTCCCATAAATAGAACAACCTCTTAAATGTATTTGTCTTCTTGAAAGGTTTAAATATATTTTATTTTGTTACAACCTCTTAAAACCCTTAAATAAGTCTTGTATCATGAAATTATAGGATTTTTTAATTTTCAAACTTATTCTTGATGTTTTTTAGAGTAGCTTCACATGTGGTTCTAGAATCAATCTTTGAACCTGCTTCAAAAGATTCCTAGTCATCATGGTTTAGAGCCATTGATGATGATACCTCTCAACACATACTTGATCCTCAATATCTTATGTTTGTGTTATTATTATTCTTTCCTTCTCACCATATTCATATTATTTGAACATTTTCATGTATGTGTGACACATGTCTTCTTCTTGAAATATATCATCTTGCTTACCATGTCTTGTAGTCAGCTCTAAGGGAATTATAGGCCCCATCAAACCTTAAACTTCATTAAAAATGTATTCAAACATCTACCAAAAGTCATCATCCTATTTTTGTTTAGCATCATTAAAAGGAACAATAAAAGAAACTTCTTCTTCTTTGGAATCCAAAAGAACTTCCTCCAGGACTTCTACTTCACTACAAGTAAGGTCCTCTTCTCCATAATATCAATATAATTTTTATTCACAAGGAGTTAGATCTTTCTCATAATTAATACAATATAGAATCTCCATATCCTTCTCCCTCTTAGTGGGGCCAACACTAGGCCAAAACCAAGAATTTTAGCCCAAGAAGTCTTTAAAGGAGCAATGTATTCCTCACTATTAGAATCTGATTTCTCCTCGATCAATTGATCCATATTAGCTTCAATAACTTCATTTGCTTCAATATTTCCTTGAATAAATAGGATATTATACATTTTGAGTTCCAATTCCTCAATTATTTTGGCAAGGTTTTCTTGGAATAGCTTCTCTTGAGGGGGTAATAAGATCTTCATTAGGAAAGGAAGTAGAAGGAAGTTGAGATGAAGGTCAAAAAACTTGTTAAGGAAGGGTGGGATGGAATTGAGTAGGTTCAAGTTTCCTTTCACTTCCAACTTCTCCATTTAAACTTTCTTTTTCCTTATTTCCACATGCTACCACTACTACTTTCCACTTTGGGAAGTTAGGCTTAGAGGTTTCTCTATGGGGTTGAGATGCAAATCAAGGGCTAAATGATAGGCTTAGGAAACTTGGGATTTCCTTAGGCTTATCATCTTGTATCCAACTTGGGGAGGTAGGCTTAACAACCTCACTTTCTACTACCATGATGGATTGTGTCAAATTTTGGTTTACCAACTCAATCTCCTTGTCAAGATGGGCCTCCAACATCATCTTTCTTCTCTCAAAATATTTTCCAATTAGGTTGTGATATGGATCAACTTGCTCAAAAATGGTTTCCTCCTTCCTTTCATTGATCTCTTGGATGGACTTCCAAGAAAGGAAACTTTGGGGAATATATGAAGGACTTGGGGAATTTCAAAACATGATTAGATTAGTATTTTGAATAGGCATATTTGACACACTTGAAGGCTAATGTGGGGTGCATTGGAGCTACCAAGACTAAGCTGGTTCATGACATTTCAACCTCTATTCTATGTGGAAAATTAGACCACAAAAATCAATTATTTCACCCATAATACTTTCCCAATTAGATTTCTCAATGGGCATCCATTCTCTCTTGACTATCTCTAAAGCATCCCTCACACTCTTGACATAATCACTATGGATGACTTGACCATAGATATTTCTAGTACCAAGGTCTAGCATATAGTCCTTATAGCTAATGAGAGTCTTATTGAAACTTGCAATGGATTGACTTGGAGAGGAACTAGGTGAATTAGGTGAAACATAAGCTTGGGATGGCTGATTACAAGATTGATGTAAATCATAGCAGGGTTGAATATGGTCATATTTAGATTGATAAGATTGACCAAGGAATTGTTCATGTTGATAGGGGATAGGCAAAGATGGATATGTCTCACCAACTTGTGTTAAGACAAAGTCAACATCAAAATTATCCATGAATAAATCATGAGAAGTGTATATAATAAGAAAACAACTTCAATTATAGTACCTAGACTGCTTAACCATTATATTTATGCTTGGAGTCACCATTGGTGCTTAGTGAAATTGCCTCCAAAGGTTGATATCTTTAGGAAAACACCAAAAATACTCAAGGAATGGACTACTTAGTCCCACTGGGGATGCCAAAAATTATTTTCACTTGAAATTTCACCCCTTAATGAGATGTCCCAACTCTCCTTGTTCAAATGGCACAAGGGAAACACTTTAAGGTTGTGGGTGGCCCAAATTTGAGGTAAGTCTCTAGATTAGGGCTAGTTCCCTTGATGTACCACTTAGGATTGAACCTACTACTAACTTTGGTAGGTGAAAAGGGAAAGAAATAATTTAAAACAATATAATATATTGGATATGATATACCAAATATATGGTCTACTCACACCACTTACAATGCACTTGGAACCAAAGGGAATCCCACACATACACTTCATCCAATTAAACACTCCTCTTCTACATCAATGTTTCAAGTATGGGGTCTTGAAGAGAACTTATGGTAGGAGGACTTAGAAAATAGTTCTTATGTAAACACTAATTAATAAGATACTCACGATACTCATAATCCACATTAAAAACTTCTTGCTAACCTACAAAAGAGAGTTTTCAAACTACAGAAGGCACTAGGAAGGATAACATGTCAAGGTAAGTAAAATACACTAACACAAGACCAAAAACCATAACATGAACTTAGTAAAATCATGAATGAGGTAAAAATATAATTCTTTATTAGTTTAAGGAAAAATTTTACTAGGGATTCTTCATAGTCAGGTGGAGAGATATATACAATAGCCAAAAGGCCAATATTTATAGTAATTGTGAGAGAAGGGAGGGAAGGTGAAGATCAAGAGTCACTAGGACACTTTTAAAGCAAGGATAATGAGTAAAAATAATATGGAATCAATATTTATATAGTTACTGTAATAAAAACAAGGACAAATATCCCTCAAACTCATCTAACTCCTCCATTTGTGGCATAGATGCTCTCTCATGCACAAGAAACTATCTTCATGATTTAGCCTCATTAGAATACCTCATCACTAATTAGGGTTAGGTATGGTGATTTATATGAAGTTTAAGGGTTATTGAAAAGCCTCTACATGTATTTTAATAGTCCCTAATCATCCACATTCTTTTGTTAATGAGCAATCATCTCTAACAGTTACAAAAAACTCTCTCTCATGCACCTCTCACACTTGGCACACAAAATGCTTCCAATTCTACAATATAATCCATGCACAATGAGGAATGACACATTTCAAGAGTTTCCATGTCATCAAGTTCATGAATTAAGACTTAAAAGGATTCCCAATAAGATTTTAACCATTTTCACTAAGTGTTCACTACTTATTCACTGTGACTGGCTCAGATAAATAAGGTAACAGACATAATTAGGAGTTTATATAGATACACATATGGATATGAATACTTATAATAAGTAAAAATATCTCTCTTAAATGTGGTTTCATATTTTTAAACTTATTCATACCTATAAAACACATAAATCTATCAAAATAAGCCCTATTGTACCTCTTCCATACAAGTAGGGTACATCTCAGTCACATGGGGTAGGTCTCTGGAGAGTCCTCTATATATTAAGGTCATCTCCCTAGCCTTTACTCCCCATATTGATAATCCATTTGTAGTATCTTCTCCATTGAGTCTGAGAGAGGGTTTGTGAGGGTTTTAGAGGAGTTTAAGTCTTATCCTTTGTTCATATAGACTAGACATTGAAGTTTTGAAACAATGCCATGTATGGCTTCTTGAGGACCCTATATAACACTTTTGATCACCTTGAATCTCCATGAAAAGTATCGTGGGAGTTTAAGCATTATGAACTGGCCATTCAAGTCATTCCTAAGCATTTTTCATGGTCTGGGTGCCTTCAAGCCAAAAAATGGCTTCTGGATGGATTTATCTTCATAATTAAGGTTTAATAAAATATAATATCTGCTAATAAATATGTCTCACATGGTCTCAATGTCTATTTAGTCCCAATAATGATGATGGGCTACTTCTAGGTATTAGGCCTAGACTAGGTCTAGTAAGCCTCACCTACAACTTTGTGGTTCAGACCTCTTTGTTGACATTCCATACCTATGAGAGGGATTAAACACATCAATTTTACTTAGATAAACATGATTCAAATCATTATAATTATTTCCCAAGGCTAGAGTTGAAAATGACTTTCTATTTGGGGTTAGTCTTGATCATGCTTAGCTAGGTTTGCCTATAAACCTTGTAGTTTGGACTAACCTATCTAGTTTCAAACTTTCATACTTCATTTCCCATGTTTTTCCATATGTATTTCAACTTCTCCAATCATATTACAAGGTCTCTACACCTTTGGCTCATCCTCCATCTTCAATTCCAAAATATTCAGGGTCTATGCAAGGGAAAAGTGCCCCCTATATAAGACAAAATAGGGGGAACTTACCCTATTTTACTTAATAAATTAACCATTTTAGGATCTTATTTAACTCACAAGGATACTTTTCACCAAGTTTTATATTTTTACTACATGATTTGACCAGCCAAAACTACAAATTTTCTAAGCAAACTTTGCATAAGTAGACTATGTGAGGGTATTAAATGTTGACTATGTTTTGTGAAATTAAAGGATCCTTATTTTATTGATATAATAATATGAGGATAAGGAAATAATATGATCTTTATGATCATGTTGAAATTTTTTTCCCATTTGAGACCCACTTTAACTCCCATGTTCTCACTTCACATCTTTTAGTCTCATGACTGTGTTTCTTCATCCTATGACTAAGACACCTACCTGTAGGTGTCATTCTTAGCCTTAAGTGAGTTAATATTTTATGTTAATATATATTTCATGAAACATGAGAATAATTTATCCCCTTTTTTGACCTTAAACTCATTTTCCTAGTCAAGATTGAGCATGATCTAATCATGACTGTGGTTGAGACAACCTTGTTTAAATTCCTACCTATATATTACTTTTAGTGGTTGGGCTTAGTTTTGATATTAGAGGATCTCCTATACTCCCCTTAAAATCACCAATTGTCTTTTGAAATTATACCCACATGATTTTCCCTATAACATTACTAAAACATCAAAAATAGCTCACTTTCTACTTTATCTTAGTTGACTGAGACATTTTTCCCCTTTTGAGCTTGCCTATAGGTCACCATGAGATCATTTAGATCATGTGTTAGATATATATAATATTAAATTTATGTTTGGTGGTCAAATTTTACTTGCCTTTAACTTGACTGGTAAAAAACTCCAGTTAGATACCTTGTTTACAACCATGTCCTTATGCTCAGTTGTAGGTGTTGATTTTGCCTTGTGTATGGATAGGGTATGAACTTGGGGAGTCAAATAGTGTTCCATCCTCCTTATAGGGTAATTTGAAGATTTAATACCATTGGTAACATTATGAATCATCTCCATTCATTGGAAATGTCTCATTTACAACCTAAGTGGAGAAGAAGACACTTTTAGGTTTAGACCTATAGACATCATAGAAATAATTCAATGAATTTATGAACATATTAGAGGCCCTCAAATATCATCTTCCACTATGCATTTTTTACTAAAACCTTTCAAGGTAATTTTATATGGTAGTGGTTACTAAATTAATACACAAAGGTTTCTGAACTCTAAGATCCTCACCTTTATTTGGATTTCACAAAAGTGCCTGGTGCACTATTCGGCCATTTTGGGGAAAATGGTCTTAAACACAGTCTTGACTTTAAGAAACTCTTCAACTTATTTTTGTCATATTATAACCTCAAAAACATACTAGGATCCCTTACAAACTATGAGGTTTATTAAGATAATACCCATTACTTTCCAAGTACTTAAAAATAGTTCTTTGACCCCTACTGAATCAGCTATAGGTGGATATTTAACACACCAACATTGAATTGAAAATGAACAATAGGATACTATATATGCATATGGACCTTATATTATTTCCTCACATATGTCAATACACCATCTAATAGTCTTAGAGGATTATAAATATGTCAATCACTCTCACTTCTAAGGATGACATCATCAAGGGACATACAGGTGAGTATTTCTATGGTGTATAATAGTGAGTATGATCTATAACCAAGGACAAGATTGGAAGATTATTATTGAATACTTGAGACTTAAAAAGACAAGAGAACAATATAAAACCTATGGAGAGGCCTTGAGAAACATATGAAATAATCAAAACTATCAAACCAAAACAAAATATTTAGAAACTAGTTCAAACAAGGACCCCTCATGAATTTAAGAGCATAAAAATATACCTTTCTTAGAAATGGTTCATAAAAGAGGAGCCATACAACTTAAATTTTTTTCCATTAAAATGAATTTGACTAAGAATCCTCTCAACCCCCAAGAGCATTCCTTCCAACTCTACCTATATGGACTGTACCAAGCATTTGAAATTTACTCTTCTTGGCTTACAAAGGCAAGAAAGGATTAAAATCAAAACTTGATTTATCTAATTAAATATTTGCACACTAGGCATGAAAGAGACCTTAGGGAGCTAAAGAGATACACTCCCATGTTTTAAGTTGAAGATGGACTTCCCAAGTCCATAAAAGTGCCATTAATGGGATATTTTGGAGGAGTTTTCCATATTTTCATGCATGAAATTACTTATTGACTACAATATAACATATTATAACCTTATCCACATTCAAAACTTGTTTGGTGACAAAATTTATTCCATAACCAATCTGTACAAGTCATTTAATGAGCCAAAAATGTGATAAAAAGACACTTTTAGCATATAAAAGATAGCACAGGGAAAATTTATGACTTAGGATCACCTTAGAACAGTTAAATGACCATATTAGAACATTTTAAAGCTTTGAGCCTTTGAAGATGTTTGACCAATGTTGACTAGACAAGTACAAGGAAGGTAGGCTTAGACCAAGGCTAAAGCAAGGATGGGTTAGGTGTTTAGACACACATGAGACCCTTTTAGACATATAGGAACTTTTGAAAAAGTTTTAATATGTAGGGGTTGACCCAATTTAACTAAAAGTCAAATTTGGTCAATAGGTACCATGCTTTCTAATTAACAATTGAATAGAGATTGATAATTAGGCCTATAAACAACCATTTATGGATAGTACCATGATTCCAAAGAGAACAAAACATGATGTCTCTTAAAAGGATATTAATAAGGAGCCATATTTATAGATATGACATATTAATCATGGGAGAGTGATTGGATTTTCCATTTACAATGAATTACTTGAAACCTTTGAAAGTGATAGTCCTTCAAAACAACCAACCACTTGTAGCAATGTGACTAAAACTTCATACACTTGAGAAATTTTCCTCTTATTGAATACACTTGAGAAGGTTGAGTTACTTGATGAAAAACACTTTTAAAGGGCCAATTTTGACCTCTGAAAACATCCCACAAAACCATTATTGTCCACTAAATTTTAAAGTGGAGAAACATGAGCAAAATCAAACCTTGCTTTAATGGACAAGGTATAATGAAATATTATCACTCTTAGTGATTTTTCATAAATGATAAGCCATTAATATAAAAAAAATCCATTAAATTGAATATAATTAGGACCCCTAACAATGGCCAAAGATTCATCTTCCAACTTTCTCTCTCTTAACCATACCATGCATTTGATTTTTACCTTTTTAATCTTGTGAAGGAAGTGATGGAGGAGAAAGAGTGTATAATGCATCTATTGGACCTAAAATTTGATCCAAATCTATAATATTACCTTTATAATCCCAAGGGACACCTATGCAATTTTTTCTTCTTAAAATGAGTTCAAAAGTCCATACAAGAGAGTGAAAATTGTGTTTAAGTGTTGAAATCAAGATTCTGGCCTCTTTTTTACTTGATGACATATGTGGTAGTTATGTAACTACTATAGGGTATTTATAAAGTGTTATAATATGTATTATTCTCTTGGGGATATTTGGCATTCATGAAATCTAGCAAAAATCACCTCTTTCCTTATAAAATAGTACCTTAAAGTCAACAAAAGAACCTTAACTTCTTCAAATCAACATGAAATATTTATTAATAGTAATTAAGGAATGAAATTACTGGATAGACACCTAATGACCTATGACATGACTAAACTAGTACACATGAAGATAAAGTATTACCTTAATTTCTCCAAATAAACCTTAAATAATACTAAAAAGGCTTTATAAATACCTTTTAGAGACCATATAAGGCATGCCAAGACTTTGCACCAGATTATCAACACATGAAACTCAAGTTTTCACCTATAGGCTTTGACATTTTGAACTTTGGGGTCAAAATTGGTCAATAATTTAGAAATTCATGGGTGTAGCATGCCTTTTGTGTAAGATAGACTAGTGGTGTTATCTTTACATTAGGCAATGGAGTCATTTGCACTTAGATTCAAACTTGACCATACCTTGACCATGAAAAGACAAGTTTATTTTAACTCTAAACACACAAAACAAAGACAACACATACCAAGAAAAGGAAAGAAACACACATATCCTATTATGATCTTAGGTAACACAACAAACAAGAGAGCAAACTAGTTATATATAACTAAACTAAAATTTTCTTCTTCCTCCTAGGTCAAAGGGGACACTTGTACTATCTCTTACTCTATGAGTTGAAAAATAACATGAGGTGATATACTTATTGGATCTTGATCTTTTTGTCTTCATCATTCTCTTGCTTGACAATCCTCTTGGCATGCTCTTAAGTGATAACAACTATAAACCAATCACCTATGAAGGTGAAATCATCTTGTACTTTAACAACTTTATTTTTCTCTCTCTTGATTTTACATGTCAACTCAATCATGACCACTTCTTATTCCATAGGGTCAGCCTTAAACTTGGTACCTTGTCTTTCGAGTAAGATATCCTCAAAAACATTTTTACTCTGACCAACATAAGGTGTAGGCCCTTGAAGATCCTCAAATTCATTGCAAACCTCCCTATACCTCTTCCATAAGTTCTCTTGGTACATGAATGAATCATCAAACTTAGTCTCTATTGGATGTTCCAATCTAATCTCTTGTTTTTATTGAAGAATGTCCTCATCATATATTTATTCACCATGGTCTTAAAAAAGATTGGCTCATTAAGAACCTTACATTCTTCATCATCAACTTGGCCTTGTTCTCCTAGAGGTGAAAAGTTCTCAAAACATTCATATTATTTGAACATATGTAAATAGGTCTACTACATGTCCTCAAAATATCCTTGAACTCATTCATTGGCCAAGGTGTAAATCTTGACACTTTTCTCATAAAAAGCTACAACATCATCTAGATCATTCCTTTCTTCATTTATGAAGACCGATTTGTGGATATCTTCACCAAGTGGAGCACCAATGGTTAATTATTAATCATATACACTATAATTATCTTCTTCAAAATATTTTTAAACCACACTTATAGATAAAATCACTTCTTAATTTTTTTCCCATAGGATAGATTCTTCTTTAAGAAGGGATTGGTGGAAGGGTGATGGACATGTTCATGAGTTTGAGAGGGGGTATTATGTATGGTGGATGGATCATGAATGGGATTGGAAATATAGGGAAAACTCTTATAACTTAGGGTTCTATATATGGTGTATTCTTGGAGGTAAATAAAGTTGAGTTGGGAAATGGACACTTCATTGTCTTCAACAAGCACTTCATCCTTCTCATAGCTTTCTCGAGTCTCTTCAATAGTTACAAATTTATCTTCAACCTTGTCAATCCGGACCTCCTTGTTTTGAAAACCTTCTTGGATATAACTCAAATATGGAAAATATAGAGGTTCTTGGGAAGATGGAAATGGGTCTTGAATGGTTACAAGGATTTATTTGATTGTAATATTTTGATCTTGGCTCTCTTCAAGTCTCTTTATCTTCAAATCCAACTCTTCAATTTTCTAATCTATACTCCCTTGGAAAATATTTTTTTGAAGGTAGTTAGTGGCTTCTTGAGGTTAAGGAATAAAAGAAGGCTAATATGAGAAACAAGAGGAATATTGTGGAGGGATGGGAGGGACTTGCATAGGTTCATAATATTATTTGACTTTAGCTCCCCAATATATGATTGTTTCACCTTGATTAATCCATGATTTCACCACTTGGTTCTAGTTTGGAGTCTTGAAAGAATTCTTTGGGGGCTTCTTGAGGAAGATAAGTATAATTTTGGATCTCAACAAATGGATGATAAAAAACAACCTCCTATTTATTTTTAATGCCCTCTTGGATGGAATTCCAAGAAGGGAAAGTTTGAGGAACACAAGAAGGACTTAAAACACTTGAAAATTCACTTAGAAAGGTTTCTTGGGGAATAATGAATGGCACATATAAAGACTAAGGTGGTGTATATGAAGACACATGAGGTTGATGGAGTTGGACCTATTATTCATGGACTCTTATCATATCTTTTATGATTTTCATGAGACCATACATCCAACATCTCACTTGATAGGCTATGCAAACTTTCTCTCTCAATAAGTTTCCATTCTTCCTTCATTGATTGAAATGAGTCTCTCACATTATGAATGAGATGACTAGGGATATCTTGACATACTCCATTTATGTGTTAAGTACTATCATGTACCTCTCATAGCCTAAGATTTTTTGCTTCAAACTTGAAATGGACTAATTTGAGAAGTGGTTGTGTTGGTTAGGGACATCTTGATTTTGAGAAGGTTGCTCATATGACTGGTATGACTCATTATAAGGTTGATAAGGATCATAGGATTGAGATGGTTTATAGTGAGGTTGATAAGGTTCATCATAGTAATGATAGGGAATACTATAGTCTTGAATAGATTCACTAAATTGAATGAAATTGAAATCTAATTCAAACTCAACCATAACAACCTCATCAAGATAATGAAAAAAAGTACAACTTACTTAAACAAGTGACTAGGATGCTAGAACTAGATGATCATGCATGGAGTCACCATTGATGTTTTGAATAGCTCCAAAGATTGATATGTAAATAACAAAACCAAAAATCCTTCCACTACTTTAGACCTTAGTCCCATTAGACATGGAAAAATTATTATCAATAAAATTTTCACCCTTTGGAAGGTAGTTCAAGCCTTCTAAATTTGATGTAACATGGAAAAACCTCAAGGTTATGGGCATCCTATTGGAGAAGTGAATATTTAGGTTAAAGGGATAGCTCCTCTTGATGAATCACTTAAGATCAAACACTAATATACCACTTTTTATGAAAAATAGAGAGAAACCTATTCTAATGGGGTTGATGCACCGAATATGATTTGACCACTACCAACTAGTTGCAAATGCACTTTAAACATGAGACTATCCTGAAACAAACACTTATCTAAATATTCCTCTCTACACCAATGTTTTTCATGAAGGTTGTGAAGAATTATTAAGATATGATGATTAATCAAGAGGTCATGACATGAAACTATTGAAAATATAGCTCACTAAACACTTAAATCTCACTTAGACACTTCACAAGACCTATAGAAAGGATTCCAATCTAAACATGAATGTAAAAAAGGATAAATATGCTAAGGAAGCAAAACTATCACTTAACAAGATCAAAAAGTTAAGCATACATATTGAAATAGTAAATTAAAGAGGTTAAAATAGATTATTCTCATTTATCAAAGGCTTTAAATGGGTAGGTATTTACCATATATAGGTAGATGATATAATCTTAGCCTATCAATGCTCAATATATAGATAAATGTGAGAGAGAAGGAAATAAGGGTGTAGGAGAGAGAGAGATGATAAGTGTATCATGAGATAAAAACAAGAAGAAAGGTATGGAACTATCACATCATGTCTTCAAGGATAAGTGTTGGTCTTTTGACTATGCTCTTCTGATCCAAGTGGCATGGAAGTTTTAAACCTTGTTTGACACCTTACTTATCTCTCCAAAACTACCCTTTACCTTAGATTATGGATTGAAAAGTGGATTTATTGATGGTTAGGTAATGTTGAGTTACATCCTTGATTATATCTTGACACCTTTCAACTAATATTTTATGGTTCCCTTTAACACATCATTTCATCTTCTTGATATGTGTTTAAAAGTCTCTTTGTCTCACTAGGCTAATCTTACTTACAAGTGTCAAAACTTGATTTTATCTTCTCCAATTAATTATATCTCCATGGATGGCCTATTTAAATCATATAATATGTGAAAAAACTCATTTAAATGTGTTAAACTACCCCTAATAACTCATTTTTCACCAAAAGGCCTCATTTGGCCTCATTCCTTATAGCCTTGAAAACATGAAAATATATTTGTTTAAAATAATTTACAAAGTATATTAGGAAAATTATCACATATTTAAATACATATTATGTATTTACATCTCCATGACAAATTTTAGGTCCTGAATCTAAGTGAAAGTGTCCCCTTTAGCCCATTCTCTCTCCTTAATTAGGCCTCAATTAGGTCTCCTTGCCTAAAAATTGAGTTTTGGCCCTAGATAAATTACAAAAGTGTGAAAATTATAGGAAGTGTGTGATTCACTTTACCCATGCCAAGGAAAACCTCCATTGAAATTTTTATCTTTTGAGAACCTATACAAATGGGTCAACCATGAAACAGTCAAAAACACTAATCTAGGTGCTTGAACAAGCATGGAAGATATTTTGAGATTTTGGAAAGAAATTTTAGATATTAAGTGCTTTTAAATGGTGTGATTAGGTATATAACATCATCACACAACTCATCATATTGAATATAAGCCTCTTGAAGTGTTTTTTAGGCCTGCATATAGGTCATTTATCTCACAAAACCATGCATTCTCACCTTCTTGACCAAGTAACTGACTTAAAAAGATTGTATATCATCTTGAGGGACCTAGATAAGTGTAAATAGTATTTTATAACATTTTAAAAGTCCCTCTTGACCTCTAAACTTGATTTGGGAGTCACTCCTTACTCTGCACCTTCACAAACAAGACTTTAGATGTATATTCTACCCATTTTGTAGAGTCTTGTACCTTCACATACAGACTAATACCATTTAAATGTACTCATTAGACATTATAAGGTCAATATAGTCATTTTTAGATTAAAATAGTTAATTTTAATGCATTTTAATGTATTTTTCTTCTATCAATTTACTAAAGAACTTGTTGTTAGCCTGTGAGTGCTTTAGGGTCTTACGAATGATTCATAAAGGAAAGGATCTTGATGAACATAATAAATGCCTTGAATAATGAGTTTATAGTGATTACATCTTATTACAAATATATTGATCCACCATGCATCCTCTTATGATAGATATGTTAATGTTTAAGAGACCCTCGAGATAATAGACTATGTTTGTGAGGTCTAAAGAGAGATGAAGTCTGTAAGTGGTGATTTGAGTTTTATTTTGAGTTTAAAATTACATAAATATGTATATTAAATCATTTTTTTTTTTACAATGATCCTCTTATCAAATTTATTCTTCAACCCTGTTATATCATTCATCAACTCATGTTAGGGTTTAAGAACAAGTCAATACTAGTGACCCTAGCTAACTATTTTTGAGACTTTTATCATCTATTATAGGATCTAGGACCTCATATATTCTTATCTAAGGTCTTTATAACATAATTATGTTCCTTAATTATCTCATCTCAAATATAAATAACCACCCTTCTCATGACTATCTTTGTAGGTTTGTCTATGTATTTATATATACTTTTTCTTCATTTCATCATTGGGTCAAAGGATATTATGGATTTATTATATCACCATGAACCATTTAAAATTATTTTATTATCCTTATACCTATTTTCTTGACTCTAGACAATCAATTTTCTCCTAACAAGGTAGGTAGGCCTATGGGTAGTAAATTGCCTCTGTATGGAGAGTTGAAGTGAGTCTTATAGATAGTCAAAATTATCCCTGACCTCTCTTTTAGATATTTTGAATTAAAATGACTAAATATATTATATAAAATCTCACCCAAACTCCCATATCATTGGTTTTATATGGCACTCTTCTCAAGTTTTGAGAATGGTCTATTTTTTCTAGCAAAGTATAGGTGGTCATTAGGTGCTTGAGTGCATTTTGAGTCTAAAGGTATTAAATAAAAACCACTAATAAAATTCAAGACTTTGTCATAGTTTGAAGGTTTATAAATTTTCCTTTAAACTCTCAATACATCATGCCTCCATAAATATTCAATAATTTTATTACGCCTCTATAACCCTGGCTCTAGGTGTAAGTCTTTGTAAGATTGAAGTGTCAAGTCCTGCATATAATTTTTTATTGAACTAGGTCATGGCTTATTGATAGTGATTAAAACTTATTGTAAATTTTTTCTCACTATACTACAAGTTACATTGGCATTTCCTTATCACTTTACAAATCTATGCCTTTTTTCATCATAGACATGACTATGTGCATGAATATTAAGGCTATATGCTCAATCTTCTCAACTTTATTTTAGAACTCAAATCACCTATATGCCTTCATGAGTCTATTAATTTATTTTTAAAATAAAATTATATATGGATTTATGTTTATAAAAAACTCCTTTTGGTAAGATAATTTGTTTTAATCCAAAATGAGGACCTACAGGTTTGCTGCAAGTAGGTATTCATTTTTCTTGCATAGGCTATTAGAGATATTCAAATTATTGAGTCTTAATTATTGAATATGTATCAAATATTATAAATTATTATATCACCTAATTCAACACCTTTTACATCTTTTGATTGAGAATTATACCATCCTCAACTTGTACCCATTCACCTTTACAAATTATGTAAATAATTAATTTATATGCAAGGTTTGTCTATGAGAGTTGGACCCTTTTTATTCAATCATGATTTTTGATGTTTAAATAAAGTATATAAAGGTCACATTGTTACATGGTGTACCAAGTCTCTCCCTTATTTTAAATTCTTTATCATGAGACCTAAGATCATTGAATGCTCATTTACAGGTCTACAGACTTGTGACTAAAACACCCTTATAACCTTTGTTAAAGAGAATATTCTTATACCACCACTTTAATTATATTATAAATTTAATTTTCAAATGTTTTAATATCATGCTACTTTGTTTCTCATTGTCATTTGAAAAGAGATTGACAATCAGTCCTGTAGAGAGCAATTGATAGATAATACCATGCTTCTAAAGAGTGCAAAGCATGATGTCTCTTGGTTGGTAATTAAAAATGATCCATATTTAGAGAGATTAAATATGAATAATTTGTATATATAGGGTATTTTTCATGGAAAATTAATTACTTAAAACCTTTGAAAGTGACAGTCCGTCAAAATAACTAAACACTTACAGTAGGGGTGACTGAAACTCCATACACTTCAAAAAATTTCCTCTTGTTGAATTCAACTGAGAAGTTTGAGTTAATTTATTAAAAAAATTAAAAGGGATTATTTTTACCTATGAAAACATCCCAAACAACCATTCTCATCCATTGAAGTTTGAAGTGGAGAAATAGGAGCAAAATCAGACCCTACTTGAATGGATAAGGCATAATGACCTACTATCACTGTTAGCAATTGTTCATAAATTATAGGCCATACACTAAATTTAATATCATTATGACCCATAAAAATTGTCAAATTTTTATCTTCCAACTTTCTCTCTCCTAACCATAACATACATTTGATTTTTGCTTTTTTGAGCTTGTGAAGGCAACAATGGAGGATACAAAGTGTCTAATGCATCTGTTATAACTAAAACTTGATACAAATATATAATGTGACCTTTATAATCCAAAATGACACCTATACAATGTTTTATTTTTAAAATGAGTTCACAAGTCTGTACAAGAGAGTGAAAACTACCTCTTACGCATTGAAAATCAAGATCCTAACCTCATTTTGACTTTATAACACATGTGGTAGTTATGTAACTAATCCAAGGACCTTTTAAGTGTTATTTTATGGATTATTATTTATTGGATATTTTTGATGCATTAAATTTATCAAAAATCACCTTTTTCCTTATTAAACATTATGTTAAAGTCCACAAAAGAACCTTAACTTCTCCAAATAAACATGAAATATTTATTAAAGGTGTTTGAGGCATGAAATGACTTGGATAGACACCTAAGGAACTATGAAACCACTTTAAAAATATTAATTGTACCATTACATGACTAAACTAGTACACACAAAAACTAAAGTATTACCTTAATTTCTCCAAATAAACCTTAAACAATGCTAGCAAGGCTTTATAAACAACTTTTAGAGCCCATATAAGACATGACAATACTTTACACTTGGATATCAATACATGACACTCAAGTTTTTCCTATAGGGGTTGAAATTTTAACCTTGGGGGTCAAAATTTTTTAAAAGTCATTTTTTAAATAAAGTTCTTAATTTTGCATTAGCGTGCATGCGAGTTTCTTATAATTGTCTAGTTTTAGCCTTTATTATTAATAAAAAATTATGTAAAAGTGTGGTGCAATAATTATTTTTGGAAATTCATGTTGCATATTTTTATCATCTAATTTTTATTTTATGTATTCAAAAATGAAATTCAAAAATCATATGATTTTGGTTTTAAAATTATTCAATACAACGTTTGGTCAATAATCTCACTTACAACACAACTAAATTAACAACTAGTAATTATGAGATATATTAGTTGATACATAGATTCATTTTAGATTAAATGAAAAATTATTTACACTCCCTCCATATATTT
Organism: Torreya grandis; assembly: GCA_037957365.1. Lineage (NCBI taxonomy): Eukaryota > Viridiplantae > Streptophyta > Pinopsida > Cupressales > Taxaceae > Torreya > Torreya grandis. The sequence goes on along the minus strand of JARHVA010009213.1, from coordinate 165,440 downwards.
AATATCTTAATTTGGTTTTATATCCTCATTCAACAATTTTTAAAGGGTTTCAAGCCATTAATAGAAGAATCAATAGATTTAATGAATCATGCTTCCATGAATATTCATGTTTTCAAAGGTGATAATTTTGAATATTGGAGAGATAAGTTTATGAGAATTATTATATTCAAAGGAGTTTTAAATAATGTTATATATGAGTACACATCATCTCAATATTGGAATACATTGACTCAAGATCAGAAAATATTAAAAAAAGATGAATAAAAGAGGAATGCACAAGCTTTTTTCTATATTTCAAGTGTCATAAACCCAAACATCTATCCAAGAATTGTAGGATGCAATAATGCCCATGAGACATGGAATACCTTGTAAAATTCATATCAAGGATATACTAAAGTAATAAAAACAAAACTCTAAACTCTTAAAATAATTTTAAATTTTTAGAATGTTAGATAGTTAAGGAGATAAAAAATATTGCATAAAGGTAAAGGACTTAGTGCATGGAATGAGGATTTATGTAGAAATTATCCATGATAGTGTTATAGTAAGAAAAAATTTAATATATTTAATTAAAAATAGCTGAATATTTTGATAACTATTGAAGAGTGAAAGGATATGAACACTAAGTGTTGATTAGTTAGTGGGTTCTCTCTTATCCCATGAACATAAGATGAGACTATATGTAGGAGATCAAGAACATTCACTTGAAACCAAGGAAAATGTTTGAAAGACCAAAAATCAAAATCAAAATCAGAATCAAAATCAAGGGAGTTTTAAAAAAAAATCAAATTTGAAGGTAAAATCTGAAGCTTACTTCATAGGTAAAAACAATGAATAATTTACTTGTCATTACTACAAAAAACTAATACACATGATAAAAGATGGTAGGATACTAATATCTAAGAATCAAGATAATCAAGAGTGTAAAAAGAAGGAATTATAATAAAAAAAATTAATGTTAAATAAGACTCAAATTATTATCTCACATGTAATTTGAGGATAGAGAAAGTAAATAATTGGTGGTTTTTTGATTAAAGTTACTCAACTCACATGAGAAGCCACAAATATGCTTTCAACAAGTTAGATGACTCCTTCAAAAGCTATGTGAAATTGGAAGATTGAAATTCCATACAAGTTGAAATAAATGTTAGCATACAAATAACCACAAGTTAAAATAAGGGTGAAATAAAGGATTTTTATTTTTATCCGAATTTTGATCCTGAGAGTATTGATCACAATTTCATGTGATATAGTGATGAAAGAAAAACATACAAGTTTTATAATCCTACTAGTAACTCCATAATTATTTCTAGGGATTGTAAATTTTTTAAAGATTATATGTATGTTTATTCTAATTATGTACCTATATAAGTCCTAAGTAAAGTATGGAAGCCTCTTAAAGTTCAATTTTAGGGCTTACTAAGTCCTGCACATCTTTTTAGTTAAACTAGGAAACAATATTAACTCTTCCCAAGAGACGCATCTTCCATTATTGACATAAAATATAAAGCTATTGGCTACAGATTATTTCATTTTAAATAGGTTAACTTTAGTCTAGATTTATATGGATTTATTTTAAATATGTTCACTTTAGTGAGACTAATGTATTGTAAGGGTTAGTATTCATTATATTCCTTAACATTCACTTAAAAAAAGATAAGTAGTGCCTATATTTATAGTAATGCATGCACAATACACATAACACAACAATTTATACTGTACTCTTCTCTTTCATATATATTAATATAACCACTAAATATAATTATTTATATTCTCTCTATTTTATACCAATATTTTATAGGTTACTCTACTCTGTAACCCTTATAAAATTTATCTCTATTTTCTTTTATTCTTTATGGCTCTATCTATTATAATTTTGTGATATAAATATCAAGACAAAATAACATAACTCAATGGTCATGTATGTGTGAGACATACTATTTATCTAATCAGGTCTTCCTTTATCTCTACAAAGCCTCCTTTCTTATTGTAGCTCTAGTAAGTAAAATCCTTTATTCTATTGTCCTAGATGAGTGTTATAATACTATGGTAAATAAATCAACTCTAAAATACTTATGGTTTGGTTATTCAACTGATAGATAATCTTACTGGCATTTTCCTAACTTTTATATCTTTGTATCATCCTCAAGGCAACTCTAAGTGTTAAAAGGTACCAAAATTTCCTCAATCCACCTATATGTAACAATTATTTTGGTTTTGCTAGAGTATAGTACTAGAGATCATAAATTCAATGCCCTTTCCTTGGAAAGATGTTGTTGGTACTTTCTTACCATAGTCTATCAAAATTTTACCAATACAAAATGAGCTTTTTGGCCTCCACAATCATATTCTTTATGGTCACATTTTCCTTTACAACCAAGATTATGTTATTTGGGAGAGGAGATTTTTCCACCTATTCTAAGTAATTAGTATGCATCTTAATTCATAACTCCATTTTATCCATTTATTTTACTCACCATAATCCTCCATTTATTCAGAGATAGATATTCACTCTCTTTATTTATCCTTGTAATGTTCATGCAGGGATATCATTTTATCTCATTATGTAGTGGAAGGTATGTGCTAAGGCATGTGTCTAGTTGAGGCTACACTCAACTATTTTTTTATTTACTCCAACTCACATTTATTATCATTTGTCCATAGGGGCTAGCAAGATGAGTAAGTAAAGTAGGTAGCTACATATTCTAATTTCTCATTCCTATTCCCTACTTATTCCTTGTATGCTTCTTTATTTGACTAATTTTCTCCCATAAGTGGCCCTAACAAATATTCCTTGTATTCATCTTTAGCCTCAATTATGATGAGGCCTCTATCCACTATGGCTCTAGCATGGTTAATGATTTTTTTCACTATTTCCACTAGGTGGTGTTATATTGGTAGTTATTTCTAGATCAAACTATGGCCAAGTAGTGGTCAAAGTAGATAATTTTTTCTTAATTCCTTTCTCCAAGTTGACACACCATGTCATCCAATACCATATAACACTTTGGATGAGAGTCTAACCTACCTTTTATTTATCAATTGGGTGTTTTTGAAGTTCTAATTCAATTTTTCCACTTTTAACAAGCTATAGAAAAATTTATGGCACTAGGATGGTGGAGGTATTTTATTTGTGCTTTACAAGTTCTACTTTAATTTGTGCTAGTGGATCCATATGAGTTTTTTTAATTATTTAGATTACCCAAATTGTACTCAAAGTGTTTTGTATGGAAACTTGGGTGGTATCCTTAGCTCTTGAACTTCTCTCCTTTACATTCCCTTCCCTTATAGAGCCACTTTTTATTTTTGCTTCTTATTTTATAGCTCATATTTATGTTGGTCCTTTTATTATTTCTATTTCATCTTTACTAATTTTTATTGTTCTCTCCATAAAATTTAGTTTTGTTTTCTTATTGAATTTTACTTCCCTTTTCTTGTGTTTTTATTTTTTGTTCTTATTTTATTCTTTATTCATGTTCTTTAGTTTTATTCTCCTCTTATTTTTTAAGTTTTTTATATTTTTCCTCTTCAACTCTCTTCTCTTCTTGTTCTTTTTTATTTTCTTCCTCTTATTTACTTTTATTATTTTATGCTTCCTTATTCTCTACTTTTTCCTTCTCTACTTTTTATTTTTCTAATAGTTTTTTAGCCTTTTGGGTGGCTTATTTTATAATTTCCTAAATTTTCTTATTTTATTCTTCAAGTTTATGTTCCAGTTGCTTACATTTTTGAATTATTTTTTCCTCTAGTTCCTTGGATTTTTCCAATTTTTTTATTTTTATAAGGCCTCAAATAATATATTCATCTTCTACTTAGATCTTAACTCCATTTTTTGGACTTTTCACAATCTTTCCTGGTTAGTCAGGGATATTTGGGAAACTATAGTGGTTTTTTGTAAAGTTTCCTCTTTATATTTCTCCATCATAACTTTATCTTCTTTAATTATTTTCTTGGTTTGAATGAGGATGGTTTGAAATTATTTTAGAAGTCTATTTATAACATCATCTAAATTTATGGACTTAACTCAATGTAGTCCAAAATTGCCCTTATCACCCTACTTTGTCTAACATAATCCACATTTCTATGTAAGATCCCTACTTATTCACCATTTGTTGTGACACATACCGATGAGGGTGTTCATATCTAAGAACTATATGGTCACTTATTTCTCTATATCTTCACCTATTTATTCTTCATCCACTTTCTCTGAGGACTCTAATTTTGTCTCTATTATCACCATTTTGGCTTTAGATTTGGCTACTTTCATTTTTTATTTCCTTTATGTTTTACCTATGATAACTGGAGCCTTAACCTTTTAATTCCACTTATCTTTAATATTGTTTGGTATGTAGTAATAGATGCAGTAGGGGATTTCTCAAGTTTTTATATCCACTTCTTGAGTGCAGTAATAGGATAAGTATCCACTAGGTGATAATTTCCTCTTCTTGAGTGAGTAAGTGCATACCCTTATTTTCTATATCTTATTATTAAAACTCTTTTCCAATGGTAGAGTCCTTAACAATTAATGTAATCATATCATATTCTTTTTATTCCTCATTAAAATCCCTTAAATTGATAACTTGTTTTTTTGGTTTGGAGGACTTGTTATTACCAACTTGAGGCTTGAGTGCTTATGCTCCCCCTAGTGGAAATGGATCCTCAATTATTTTAGTTTCCACTTGTTTCTCTTATTATTGAAAACCTTCCCATAGCTCACTAAAAAAAATTACCCTAGGATCCGGTGGTAGACTTCTAGACCTAATGATGACTACTTCAACTTTCTCATCGATAAATTCATAAGGTAGAGGTGGGAGAGGTAAAAAAAAATTAGAAAAGGGTTAAATAAAAATATTATTTATGTATAACACAAATATAACCTCTATAAAATATTTTTGATCAATTTCCTTAGAGATATAGAATTTCCCCTTTACCATATTCCTAATTATCTTCTCCCATTGCAAATTTTTTTATACTTGTAATGTAGGCATACCTTTCATTACATCTAAGATTTGGGCTATTAAAGGTGTATCTAATTTCCATTATATCTGCTCCTCATGCCCCAAAATCATCTGCATGAAATACATTTCAAGTAATAATAGTAATGAAGTGTAACAAAAGTCATGAATAGTTATTCCTTTCTTAATTTTACTCAGGTTCTCTAAGTATTATTCATGTAGTGTGATATCCAAGTCATACTGCATTCCAACAGAGAGTGTCATAGGCTATCTAGATGTTCCTTGTTAATATATAATGATGTATACTTATGTAGTAAACCTTCTAGGCAATGGATTTTATGGAAAATCTGAATTTTGAGTCCTTCATGCTCTAAATTGAGAGAGTTTTATAATTCACTTTTATTCTCATTATTATGGAAAGGGAGGTGATACTCAGATTTTTATTCCCATCATACTTGTAAGTGGAGTGCCCTTCATGTACGATATGGTAAATATTTGTATCACCTATAGTGTGATGTGGTATTATTGATATAGATGGAGAATATCCTCATGTACCTTAGATAAAAATATAAAAATTGATCCCATGCATCTAGTTTTAGATTTGTGATGACTTTGTATTGTTTTTTGAATTCTATTTATTGATTTTCTAGGTTTACTTGAATCATTACACTTCTTTCTTCCTCCATAGCCATGTGATTAATTTATACTAAATGTGTCTTGATATATTTGTATGAATCCTCTACATGTGTGACAGGGGTGGGAACCTTTGAAAATGTTCCAAACAGGTCTAGTTTTTAAGACTTGAAGCACTATTTTAGATAATATAGACTTATCAACAGTCCAAATTTTTAAAAACTATTAGAAATAAATTAGACTATATCAAGATTTAGTTGGACTTATTACAAATAAGTCACATCTATCTAATGTATTATAATAAGTCTAAATTATTTAAAATGATTATAAATAATTAGGAGTCCAATTTTTAAAAACTATCAAAAATAAATTAGATTTTATGAATAATTAATTAGACTTTTTAAGAATTAGTTAGACTTATTACAAATAAATTACATCTATCTAATGTATTTTTAATAAGTAGAAATTAGTTAAAATAATTAGAAACAATCAGTAGACCAATTTTTGAAAACTATCAAAAATAATTTAGGATTTATTAACAAAAATAATTAGACTTATAAAGAATTATCTAGACTTATTACAAATAAATCACATCTAAGTGTGCGAAATAGTCAAATCACACCATTAGAAAGATCGTGGTCTTTCTATCTTTAATAAAATTGATAAATATATTCAAAATAGTTCATAGACTGTGCATTTACATATAATAATCTTGGGAAGTTTCTTCATAAGGAAAGATAATTCATACATAAATTAGGCCAAGCACATTGAAAATAACCATTGAACATAGTCAAGTTTTTATCTTAGGTTTTGATTAAAAATATAATTACATTGTCTATATAATCATGATGCCACATGTTGATATGTGATTAGGCCACTTGGGATGATTGGGATGACACATGTCAGTATTTGATTAGATTTTGAATAATTTTTTTGGTCTTCAAGTGACATCCCTATGACCTTCAAATTTTAGCTCATATTGTGCATAGGCCACATGTTGATCACTAAAAAAATTGGTAGTTCACCCATGTTAAATTTACTCTTCATGAGAGAGTCCTCTATATTGTGCTAAGTGGCATGATCATGGGTGATTAGCTCATTCAACACCTCCTAGATGTTTATATAGTCTTATATATAATTGAGTTACCAAGATTGTGACACATGTCATAATCTCATGTGATTGTAATGCTCAAGAATTTTTTTAACTATTCATCCTCATGTATAGCCAAGTCACTAAGATTATGACATGTGGCATGATCTATGGCATTTATAATTTCACACTTTGATTTTTGGTAGAAAGGTTTTCTTAGTGTTGAGTTACCAAAGACCATTTTATGAGACTTGAACTATGAAGTGTAATTTGAAATTTTGAAAAGTTAGAGACCATTTATTGATACACAAATGTCTAAGAATGAATATTTATTCACAAATGGAAAATGGCCAATTCTAATTGTTGAAATGCAAAATTATTATGAAAAAAGCTTAAGACATTTTTGTAAAACTTTAAAAATGAAGTGGAAAAACATGGGACACAAATGCCAAAGTGCAATTTGTAAAATGCAAATGTCAAAGTGGGACATTCTAAGGCATAAAAACCAAATACCATTTCACAAACACAAGAATGCTAAAGTGTATTTTTTAATGAAAAAAATCCAAAGAATAAATCCTAATGTGAAAATTATGAAGACCATTTATCAAAGACCATTTTGAAGGATGAAAAATGTGAAGTGTAATTTGAAAAACCAAAAAGCTAAAGTCCATTTCATGATTCACAAAATGTGAAATTGATACTTTGAATACACAAAAGCTTAATACCATTTTTAAATAATTAAAATGTGAAGTGAAATTTATAATTCAAAAATGTCAAAGACTTTTTGTTGATGCACAGTAGCTTAAGACTAAATTACTAAAGTAGAAAATATAAAATATAAATGTTGAAGTGTGTTTTCTAAGACCCAAAATATGAAGACCTAATTTGGAATACAAAAAATGTGAAGTGCCATTCAAAATAAAATAATATGGAATATCCTTAAGTGAATCCTAAAAAAAATTTTACATGCCAAAAATATGCACTAAATTTTGAAAAAATTCATTCATACTTCTGATTCCAAAATTAAGGAAACAATATTTCAAATTGCCAATGTCATCAAAGAAAACAATAGCTCCCAATCCTTTATCACTATTTTTGAAAGTGCTTAATGTGATGATATGTTCAAATAGTATGTTACAATTCCTTTTAAAAAATTAGTGAGAATAAATGTATGACCTCTCCAATTTTTATTTGGTATCCAAGAGTATTTGATACTATTTATAAGAATGGATGGTAAAGAGGTGTCAATTGGGTTTGGATTCCATTTATTTTCCAAACAACCTGAATAAATTTATGATTATTTTGCACATTTTTTCCTTACATTAACTAGGATTAACCAAGCTATTTTGACACTTTATTATATATCTCCATTTATTTGCAGTATCTCAATATTGATTCCATCTCTAGTAACCCATATTGTGTAGTTCATGCCTATAGAATAATCAGGTCTAGCAAATAACATGTCTTTATTTTTCACATCTTGAGTTGGATCAAATGATTTTTTTATAATTTTTATTCTTGAACCAACATATGTATCTATAGATGCCACTCCAAAATCAAGGTCCCTATCATGAACCATTTTGTACATATCTCTATGCAAGGGTATGTCATGGTGAGTTCTAAGCCAAAAATATCATGTATATTCAAATTCATAAAAGAACATGTCTTATTTCATTATGTCATGGATATTTATGGAATTAATATGATAGATCTTTCCACTTACTATATTTGGTCAAACCAAATTCATTTAATTGATTTACATATTTAATCAAATTATCTTTAATTCCTTTTTCACTCATTTTTCACTTCTATCTGAGACTTTTGCAACAATGGAATCTTGTGAATTTTATCTATTTTTCAAGTCTTTGAAAAATACTTTCATCGAATTAACTTCTATAATATTTGGATCACAATTTTATTTTATTCCCCATAATTTAATCAAGGGGGGACCAATTTCTATCTCTTATAGATTTTTTACATCGCATAATGGCATGACCTTGTTCCATGCATAGAATAAAATATTGACCTTTTTTCAAGCCTACTATTTAATTTTTCCCTTTAATTAGGTAACTCTTAACATAGTCTTTGAAATCTACTAATTCTCTAATAAAATATGGCATGAAGTTTCTTGTATTTTCACATGTCATATAACTATCTATCATCTCTACCACATTCTATACATCTTTGCTCTTTATACATTCAAACGAGGTTCTAAACATGATGTTGATGTCCTCATGTGTATGTCCTACATGGATAAATCCAACCTTGACATCGAGGAAAATAAATTTTTAGGAAAGGAGAGGTAAATATTTCAACACAAACCTATATAAAAAACATGATTTTGTGAATTTGTAAATGTAATAGAATTACATTTAGTTCCATATAAGGTTAGACATTTTTTATTATAATAATAAATGGAAATAAGTGCATGTTCTTATTTTCCCCAAAATAGTTGTTTAGTTGAAGGTATAACTTGGAAGGAAGTTTATTGAAGGTACCAATTGATTGTGCTTCTTATATGTATTTCTTGCATTTAGGGTTGTAGTTATTAGACAAAAGTGCATCATACAATGAATATTTTGAAGATCCATGTTCATATAGTAAAGATCCATAAATTTCTAGCATTTTTGTTTCTATATCCTTCAAGCACTTGTTCAATGAGGTGATATTAAAGTTAGCACCTCTAAGAATATATAGTAAAAAAATGTCCATATCCACCTACACCATGACCATGTGTGATAATCCCTACCATTGAAAAGTTTATTATTTTGTTGGTAGTTGATTTGAGTTTTATCACTATCCTTTGCAATAATGTTTTTTGACATTCTGCCTTGTCATGAATGACACTGAGGCATTCTTCAGGGTATTTATCTAACATCCATTTATGTCTGTAATACATTTGTCTTGTATAAAGTATTTAGTTTGAGTGCATCATGAATTTTTGATCATTATGATCTTCCTAATATTTATATAGGGACCCAAATCATTTTTTTTTAATTCAACAAGATACATGTTTTATGCCTAACAAAGTCATGAAACTTGGTAATGGTCACATCATAAAATTGTTTCTCTACATGTTATTTAATTTTTGTTGGGATATTAGCTCATATTCCAATATTTTAGGTGTGTATTAATGTGTCATCTCATAAATTATTGAGTGAAATATGGTAGAATATGTCAATTATTTTATTATATGTTGTCTATATCTACCAAGCATGTAAGTCTTCAAGAAATAATTGCAAAATCATCCACCAATTGGTCCAAAAAAATTTTAGCTACCATTGTCTTCTTTTGTGGATTTTTTCAAAACCTCCCTACATGAAATGAATTTTGTTCCCCATTTTTGTGACAATTTTGAATTAGAAAAAAAAAACTTCTCTTCAATCCATATATTTTAATCCAATATTCCAAATATATCTCAATACCCTAAAAATCAATGGTAGTTTTATTTTTATTTTTCTTAAACAAACTGATAAAAATGGCATCCAAGACATGTTGCCTCCTATTTGTTGTGGTGGAATCAAACAAATTTATCCTTGTAGATTTTACCATCTCAAATGACAATCTTGACTGAAAATATTTTTTGGTACAAAATTTATTTGCATAAACTTTTGTAATCTCACTTTCTATGCTTGCATAAAAATCCACTTAGTTGAATGAAATGTTTGGCTAAATTATTTTTTGGCCTAAGTAGTTGTAGGCACGACTTAATTTTTTTGGATGCTTTTGTTATAGGAATGGCATGCAAGGAATGAATTTAGTATCCATTACTTCCCAAACATTTCTAATTTATTTCTCCTTTGGTGTCATGTATTGTAAATTAATTTCCATACATTCAATGTCCACTATCTTGTTGAAAGGTCATCTAATGATATATTTTTTAGTTATCTCTATACTAAAAATATTACAATGTTGTAGAATGTGCCTTATGTAAATTCCCATTTCATTTTATACCATTGGGATAGGAATGCAACTAAAAATATCCATTATTTGTACAAATTAACATAACCAAAAGTAGTTTTGTCATCCTTTGTAAGAGTTTTACATTTGTGTAACAAATGTACCCTTTGCCCAATAAACTCATTTCTCAAGATATGAAATGTGGTAGGATAATCATTATATCAAACCAGTAAATCTAAAAAGGAGTTTCCTTGTTGTAATGGTTGTAGATACATAATTTAAATGAAATTATTTTGTCCTTCTTCCATGTCATTCTCTATATAAAACTTGTTTGTAATGTGTTACATCATTCTTTTGCTCCATATAGTAAACATATCAACTAAATCCCACAAATTATCCACAAAATCTCCAAGAAATGGAAGTGGTAGAGTTGGATCAATTTTTTTTCACATGTACACTTACACATTCAATAGGTATTTTATCAATATGGCATGTGGAAGTGAGATTTATGCATTCCAGAGAGTTAGCATCTAGACCTGGAGCTTTATGTATTTTTCCTTCACCAACAACCTTAACATTATTTATGAGAGAAACATAGTCTCCACATTGGAAAGCCATTGATGTATGATTTTTTAGCTAGGGAATTTTTAAAATACATGAGAATATTTTATAATCAAATTATTTATAAAATTAGTCCAATTTATACCTATATGTAAGAGATAGATAAAGCTTTATTTATACCATAACATAAGTATAGAGATATGCTAAAACCTAAAAATTGTTAAAAAGGTAATGTATAACACATTTTTTTAATGAAATTATTTTTTTCAATACAAAAAATAAATAGCTTTTAATATCATATGCTTCATACTTCAATCCTCATTTCATCCTACTTTGAATGTATCTCCTAGGAAATACCTTTCAAACATGCATACCTTTAAGGGTATCCTTAAAGGTATTACAAGGCCCTTCAAGGTATGTTTTAAGGCATTATTAGGTGATAATTTTAAGGGCCTTTTAATGCCTTCAAGGGTACCCTTATGCATGTTTGAAAGGTATCTCCTAGAAGATACCTTCAAGGTACCTTTAAAGCTACTATAATTCCCTTCAAGGTATCTCCTTAAAATCACTATTGGGTGATACCTTGAAGGAAAATATAATACCTTTAAGGCTACCTTTAATGTATCTCCTAGGAGGTACCTATTGGACCCCAAACACACCCCTTTCAAGATCATCTCCTTGTAAGAACTATTGGGTGATACCTATTGGTATCAATAGCATAAAATAGGTTGCATGTTTGTGTTGGGCCCTAAATTTTGGTTAAGTAATTTTTAGAATAACTGGTGTGGAGAGGCACAACATAGAATATTGAGGCACATAAGACCATGGTGTGGGAGTCCATGGTGAAAAATAATAAATTATCAATGAATAAATGTGCATGTTAAATATAGAAACTGAGAATGAAGGACTCAAAACTTAGCCGAAGACTTGGGGATCACATAGAAAGTAGAGAATGGTGATGGAGTGATTCAAAAGGATGAAAGAGAATAATTCAAACATGAATCTAACACCAACCCATAGGAAGATAGGCACTTGGTGATGAGTATTTGAAATGGAAGAGATAATATAGGGGTAGAAAGTCTTGGGTCCTTATGAAATTAATATAATTAACTTCCATGACTCAAGTGTGTTGATGATGATTGGTAAGTCACCATGAGTGTATTTAATTATATAACTACTTGGTCATGGAAAAATAATTATAAATACCCATAAAATTTACTTTTTAATTTCTTTTTTAGTTGGATATTATTGATAGAGTTTATATGAGTGAGTTTCATTATAACTATAAAACTATGTAATCTTTGAAGATTTCTTATCAATATGATAAATGAAGCTTGTGTTGACTTAATATTGTTATTCAGCTAACTATGGAGATAATTTTTTAAGTTATCATGTATGTTGTTGTTTATTTAATTGAGTTAAGGTTAATAGTTATTGTTTATGCCTAATTTTTCATTTTGATCATTGAGAAATGAATGTGTGTTAAGACAGATTATAAAATGAGCTTAGTAATGTGTTTATGTTTGAATGCCCCTACTTATTAGTACACACTTTTTAAAAAAAATCAATATAAACCAATACCTTAATGTGTTATTTAGGTGATCAGATGATAACTAATTCTTGTATTAAATTATAGCATGCAAGCATGTTCTGATCTTAATCACTTTGGCACATGCCTAGGGGAAGTTATGCCTGTGTAAGGAAAAGAAACCCAATAGTTTAGAAGGTATCTCCTAGGAGATACATTCATGGTACCCTTTAAGGTATTATAATTCCCTTCAAGGTATCTCCTTGAACACACTACTGGGTAATTCCTTCAAGGTTCTTGTAATACCTTTAGTGGTACCTTCAAGGTATCTCTTAGGAGATACCTTTTAAACATGAACAAGAGTGGATTTTTCCTTCAAGTTATGTTCTAGGAGATACATTCAAGTTACCCATTAAGGCATTATAATTCCATTTAATCAATATCCTAGGAGATACCTCAAAAGACATTGTCATAAATTAAAAGGGATATTGAAGGTATCTCCTAAGAGATACATTTCAAACATGCATATGAGTACCCTTGAAGGTATTAGAAGGCCCTTCAATGTATATTTGAAGACACTACTAGGTGATATATTTAAAGGATTTGTAATAAATTCAAGGGTACCCTTATGCATGTTTGAAAGTTATCTCCTTGAAGGCACTATTGTAGTCAACATACCCCCTTTTTTATAACAAAAGTGTGTCCCACCTTGATCTATGAGACAACATTCCATGTTCTAAAAAACATTTACTGCATTATATTCTAATGTTTTGAGCAATCAACATGTGGTTCTATTCAATCTTAGATACCAGGGTAATTGTGTTTATTATATCCTTTTAGGTTTTACCTCATGAAATGATCTTCCATGTGCTCAAGAACTATCTTTGGTTTTACTCTAATGTGTTGATATAACATATGTTTTTTTAGTCCTAGAAGCTAAAATGGTTCATGTGTATAAAACTTGTACATCTATTTTGTTATATATTTTAGAGTTCTAATTTATACATTTTTGGGTCTAACTTACTAGGGTTTTAATTTATACATTATTATTCCCTTATAGTGTTTTGGTCTTCATCATTCTAGTGTTTAGTATTTACACTTCACAGTTTAAGTTTTATGAATCAGACTTCAAATTTTTTATCTTGGGTTTTACACTTTGGCATTCTATTTATTATGAATTGATCTTCAAACTTCGTATCTTGGATATTAATCTTCACATTTCACATATTTTAAAATGACTTCATCGATTGAGTCATTCACATTTTATACCTTCACAATTTGTACATTGGGTTTCGACCTTTGGTATTTGAGTGTTTCAACTGAGGCTTAGGGTTTAGGGTTTTATTTTTTTAGGTTTTAGGGTTTAGGGTTTAGGGTTTTTAAATACCCTCACATTCTATGTTTGTGACAAGGGTGAAAATTACCAAGTCAACTCTCAAGTGAATGTCAAGTGTTGATAAATAATAAGAAGGTGGATAAAGTATGCAAAGCATGAGTAGGTTATACCTATCCTATATTGATGATTAGGAATTATGAATGTTCAAAGTGTAGATCCATCTATAAACCCATCAAGATGATTGAAAAAATGTGAATTAAATTCAAGAGTTGATGTGATCCTTTATGTATTGATGTCACACGAACTGTATTAAGAGAGTCTTTCACTAGATACTTGTAGCTCTCGAAAGATATAGAGGCTTTTTATGTTGGGCATAAAATTGTAACATGGAAAAATGATAAAATGATTATAGACACACTCTAAAAATGGATTCAACCTATGGAGAAGATAATTTTTAATAAAAACACCCCAATTCCAACTAAATAGTTTAGAATGGGGATTAAGATTGGGATGACACTACTGAATTGGTTTTATGGCTATCCTTCCATTTGCTATATTTCCCTAAATTGGATTCCATTAATTGACATCCTATTGACCTCCCAACTCACCATATTAATGGGAGATATTGTAAGAATTTGAATCCAAAAATAAATACAACACATAGACAAAAGGTCACTAGGTTATAATTTTGATATGTTGTCTATCTCATAGATGTAAGATTATACCTTTTGATAGTATTAAAAAATAAGGTATGTGATTATTTATCATTCATGTATATTTATTTTTACCATCAACATTTATTATGCATAGTAGAAGAATTGTACACACAAGTATGGGAGGAAATTCATGAAGAGATAATGCCTAGAATCTCTTATTACATCAATAAAAACACTTTAGTCTAGGGTTGATTATATTATATACCCTGATTACACATTAATAATGATATAAGGAAATAATATCAACACTCCCTATTTACCTAGGTTTGTCCCAGACAAACTTGTAGAACATGAAATCGCATACCAAATTTGGCACAACATTGCATATGACCTAAAGGATAAGAAGAAAGGGACATTATTTGAGAAATAAATGATCATAGTCCAAATGATGTATTATTATAGAAGGTGATTTGGCACCATTACTAGATTGAGATAATAATAAGCACTTCCCAGTTATCCTCATAGAGATTGGGATCTATGGAAGAAAGTATAGAGGAGTTTGATAGGGTTAGGCATCTAGTACAAGCATGTTTATTATGAACATGATGTTATCTTTTAGAATGCAAAATATTATTAGGTAGTACTTGAGAGATCATTATTTGATGGGTTGATTGATTAAGTACTTATAATTATTCAAAGCAACCCTACTCTCATAATTGATGATGCCAAATTCTATGTGCCTCATAATATTCAATAGACACCATATTATTTATGGAAATGTTTAATTCCCTAACCCCTTCAAGTAGGATAAATATATATTGAGATGGATGAGTGGAAATAAGAATCATAAGTAGCATTAGAATCATTGGGCTTTGATTAAGAGCCTATTAATTAATATAGGTAAATATTCACGACTCAAGTACCTTCTCTACTCCTCCATAAGAAACAACTCCCAAAGAAGACATTGAATAAATGGATATTGAAGGAGGGGATACTAAAATAGAACTAAAATTAGAGAAAGGAGGAGATATAATAGTTATAACAAGTACCTTCTAGGACATTGACAACATCAAGTGATATAACTACCGCCTAGCTTAGATAAGAGGTGATGCACATGTCCCTTAGCCTATGTATAAATAACTAAAAGTTATAACCCTAGTAGATTAATCTTCATAAGAATGGGAAAAGTTAGAAAAGGATAAGTTGATGAGCATTAAAAATTTTAAATGGAAAAGCATTAGTGATAGAGGAGCAACCATAGGATCTCCTTGATCCTAAGACCATAATAAGATTATCAAAGGTAATTGCCTCTTTGCCTACATCTTTCGATCATGTTGTTATTGTTAATTTTACTCCTAATTCATCCAAAATTGTTAATATACCTATTTATTTAATGAATATTGATATTTACATCAATTATTTTATTTTATATATATATATATATATATATATATATATATACTCCTCCTCATGTATTGGCAACCCCAGTCACTATTGGTCTAACTCAATTTTATTTTGGTGGTACCATGCCCTCTCTTAATGTTTCTATTATTGATAATTCTAGTATTGATGGGGTTTTACCCATTTGTATACCTCATTCTCTAAGTACTGTACCTCTAATTTTTTATTTATCACAACTATCACTAAATAAAATTGAGGCCCCATCAAACTAGTCAATTCTACTAGTCATCACCACCACTAACACCTCAATTATTGATATAAGGAAGACAACATTCAAGTTCCCACTTAGTCAATCTATTTTTGGTTTAGATATAACATTGGATGAATAGATGACCCAATTATGGATGTCATTACTATTTTTTAACCGCATTCAAACCCTAATTTTTCCACACTAGGAATTCACTATTGTGGTACATACATTACCCAAAATTGATCTAAATATTTAGTAAAGGATCATATTTCCTAAAATCCATGATTAGATTCAAATTGATATTTCATCCACTATTCAAGCATCCCATTCAGCCATAAGAACATAAGGTTTAAAAATTCCTAACTGGATAAATCACTAGGGTCACTAGGGATTAATGGAACCCAATCCTCACAACTGACCATCTCTAGATTGCCAACAATAAGCTCAGTACTTGACAGGAAAACAAGTTCAATTTAGAGTATCAAAAAGAGGAAAATGTAATATCAATATAGTGAGTGTATACTCTTCAGATATAAGGTAAGATCTATTATCTCTCTCATAGTAGTTAATCCAAGCTCCCCAAAGTGAATACCCATACACCTTTGTCGATACACATGTGTCAATTTCAATGAATTCATGAAAAGCACTAAAATGGCTAACTACAAACTGAGAGATGAATTGAAATTATTATTTAAATAGAAATAAATTATTGTGTACCAATGGAAATACATATTAGTGTACAAATAGATGCCAGAAGATTATATAACTCACTGCAAACCATTGAGATGATGAAAAAGGAGGTTGCTCCCTAATTAGTTACCATGACCAAATTGTTTAATTCTCTTTAGGAGGACAAAAATAAATATATATTTTTTTTGTAACATATACTTCTAATAAAGATTAAAATCAATTGAAGATAATGACACTAGTAAAATCCTACAATGACCTCAATTTGGTAGTGGTGAGAACGTTTGATTCTAGAAAGTGGGTAAAAGAGAAACAAGAACTAATACCCAAGGTCTATGAACATGACCAACATGCTTTCTAGATTGTACATGAGATTAAAATAAGTCTGGTGAAAAATCTATAGAATAAATCAATAGATAATACCACATTAAACTCAATATTGGATTTAGATTTTAGGGATTTCAAGAAAGAGTTCCAAGGAACAATAAAATATAAGATTCAAGATAAGATCAACTTTTATAAAAAGAAGATGACTGAAGCTAAGGTGTTTAAATTCATGTTTAGGATTTATAAGGCCAAACACCTCAAACTAATAGAATAATTTCAAAAAATCAACATGCCCTCATTGATTAACATGGATATAATCAAGAAGAACTATGAAAAAGATCATCATCATCACTTACATCTCAGAGTACAAAAGGAATTAGCAGCAAAATCAATTAGATCAACATCATCCACACTTCCAACTTCCTCATCTCTACCACCAACCTAATTATCCTAGCTCAGTAACAATTATCATTCAACGAAAGATACATGTAACTACATAAAACTAGATTGGATTTAATTTCGGACTTGATTTTAAAATTAATATGTATAGTCATGCATAGCTAGATTTATCTCTATATTTTTTAATAAATTTAATCATTGGCTAACTTAGCATGAATAACTTGCATGTTTTTTCATCTAGATACAATCATATCTAACTATAGATTTTTTTTTTGTGGATCTTAGGGCCCCACCATACAAGTGGATTAGTTATTCTACATTATAAACCTTAAATATAACATAATTCAAAGGATGAGATGACCCATCCTTGAGTTATAAATACATATAATTTTCTCATTTACAAGGGACATAGTCTAAATTGTAATATACAGAGATGGAGTCTCATTTGATTGCTGAGTCAATAGTCACCTAAGAACCTATACGCAACACAAACCTTGTGAAATAATGTTTCACTCACACCTTGTATAAACATATTTCATAATAATGTTTGTGTAACATCCTATGCAAAAAAAACTTGCACAAATAACTAGTGCAACACTTACCTTATACAAAATCATCACTATAAATAATTATGCAAATATGAAACATTTATAACAAATAAAATGGTTTTAAATTCATATCTCAATATATGTAGGAAATTTATAAGTCTAAAATTTTACACAAAAGCTTCCCTATTAAACCACCAAAACTATAGTGATTTTTCAACAAATTGCAAAAATAATTGTTTAATATATCCATTTGAGGTATTTTCTTGTCTTTGGATTATCACGGTGGGAAAATATATTTTATGTAAACAACCATGCCTTTTTATTAAATTGACTATTGCAAAATTCTATTCCTTCGATTTAACTTTTGAGTCACCCCTACTATCATGCTTTTATTTATTCCCTCTTAGAAAAATTAATTGAAGGTATTACCTAAAATATTTAAAGGGGACATAATTTTACTACTAGAATGCTTTAAAAAGGGGATATAATTTTTAAAAGGATGATTAGGCCTCATAAATCAAAGAAAAGGAGTTATCCTTCAAATATAAAATGAAGAATAGTTTCAAGTGGAGTAAAATAAAAAAAGGCATGAACTTAAATTAAAATAAATTCTTTGATGTTTTAGCTTTAATACTTGTCAATTTTATGGGATAGATATTTTCATAGAGATATTTGAGTTGGCACTTTTTTTTTTATAATCTTTTAGGTAGATCTTTCGGGATATTATCTTGGAGATAAAATACTGAATTTGGATTGTTGATCAAATGGAGAATAATTTATTTGATAAAGGCTATGAAAATTAAATGTGTTTATTTGAAATATTTAAGCTATTTTTTTCAATTGTGATCTATGTATATGGTATATTATTTTTAAATACTTTTTATTTCTATATATGTTATTAATTTATTTGTATAGAGAATATTTTTCACTTTTAATTTCCCAATTATTTTTGAAAGACTTTATTTTGAATTCATATGATAATTTTTATTTTATTTGTTTAATATTAGTTTGCCTCAAAACTATATGCAATTATGTATATTAGAAGTACTAATAAAATATCTCATGACTATTTCTTTGTCCTTAGTCAATAATGATTTTTTAATGTTCATATTATTTTTCCTTCAAGGTATCTCCTAGGAGATACCTTTCAAACATGAAGAAGAGTGGATTTTTCCTTCAAGTTAGCTCTTAGGAGATACCTTCAAGTTATCCATGAAGGTATTACAAGGACCTTGAAGGCATATCCTAAGAGATACCTTGAAGGGCATTGTTATACATTCAAGCGGGCGTTGAAGGTATATCCTAGGAGATACCTTTCAAACATGCATAAGGGTACCCTTGAAGGTATTACAAGGCCCTTAAAAGTATGTTTTAAGGTACTAATATGTGATACCTTGAAGGGAATTATAATAACTTCAAGGGTACCCTTATGCATATTTGAAATGTATCTCCTAGGAAATACCTTAAAGGTACTACAATGACCTTTAAGGTATCTTCTAGGATATACCTTGAAGGGTCTTGTTATACCTTTAAGGGTTATCTTAGTAGATATATTGAACATCCACATGATTAGAGTTTTTTTCAAGGAATCTCCTAAAATATATCTTGAAGGGCCTTGGAATACCTTCAAGGGTACCCTTCTGCATGTTTGAAAGATATGCACTTTAAGGCACTAATAGGTGATACCTTGAATGGATTTATAATACCTTCAAGGGTAACTTCAAGGTATCTCCTATGAGATACCTTTAAAACATGAACAAGATTGGATTTTTACTTCAAGGTAGCTCTTATGAGATACCTTCAAGTTACCCATAAAGGTATTACAATGCCCTTCAAGGAATTTACTAAAAGATACCTCAAAGGGAATTGTAATACATTCAAGGGGACATTGAAAGTATCTCATAAGAGATACCTTTCAAACATACATAAGGGTACCCTTAAATTTATTACAAGGCCCTTCAAAGTATGTTTAAAAGCACTACTGGTTGATACCTTGAAGGGCCTTATAATATGTTCAAGGGTACCCTTATGCATGTTTGAAAGGTATCTCATAGGAGATACCTTTAAGTTACCATTAAAGGTACTATAATGTCATTTAAGGTATCTTCTTATAGATACATTGAAGGGTCTTGTAGTACCTTCAAGTTTTCTATTAGATTCCTTGAACATGCACATAATTATAATTTTATTTCAAGGAATATTCTAGGAGATACCTTGAAGGGCCTTGTAATACCTTCAAGGGTACTCTTATGCATATATGAAATGTATGTCCTTTAAGGAACTAATGGGTGATACTTTAAAGGGATTTATAATACTTTAAAGATTACCTTAAAGGTATCTCTTAGGAGATACCTTTCTAACATGAATAAGAGTGAATTTGTCCTTCAAGGTAGCTCTTAGGAGATACATTTAAGTTACCCATAAAGTTACTACAAGGTCCTTGAAGGAATATCTTAAGAGATACCTTGAATGACATTGTCATACATTTAATGGGATGTTAAAGGTATCTCATAGGAGATAACTTTTAAACATGCATAAGGGTACCCTTGAAGTTATTAAAAGGCTTTTAAAAGTATGTTTGAAGGCACTACTGGGTGATACCTTGAAGGGCCTTGTAATACATGTTAACCATTTTGACCAAAAGTTGAAATGAGCCAACCCATATATTCAAAAACTTGATAAAAGGGTCTATTATAATGTAATAGGGTGTTTTATAGTTCATTTGATTTCATTTAACATCATATTAGCCTTGGTCATAGTCTAATTAAGTCCTTATGTCATTTTGAGCCACTTAGGGGTCATATATGGGTCATTATATGAAGTGGTACAGTTTTCAAGGTGTCCATGTGTTTAAAAATTAATTTAAATGTCTAATGTGTCATATTACTTGTCAAGAATATTATGACTATCTAAAACTTGTAGGTTCCTAACTAAAAATCAATAAAGTGGAAAAGAAGGAGTTTCAAAGGTTGTACATCATATGAGAGAGAGTGGCACATGGGAGAAGGTTTTGGTATGGATATTAAACTTCATAAGACTCATTTAAATTATTGACGATTATTTTGAAGTTCCAAAAATGGGCTAAAACCATTTTACTCTTCCATCACTCCACTATGTATATGAAAATGGTCAACAAGTTTTTGGATAATACATCCAGTACGAGAATTTTTAGATAAATTACCTTCGGGAGGTGATATTAAACTTGGAAATATTAAATTTCATGTTTTTATTTCAATTAATGGATGATTATAATTTATGAACCATATTTAAAAAGTTGACTATGTTTTTCTGCTTGTTATTTCCCACACCCTGTATGGTTTACTCTTGTTTGAGCTACTTTGTACATATAAATTGATGAATTTGATTATATAAGATTTTTAACCCCTTATATAATGTTAAATATTCTTTTTTTCATCATTGGAAGTAATTTTATGGGTTAAATAGCTCAAATTGTAGGTTGGTGTCACCAAGTGAGGTTATAGTCATGTTTCATTATTTATAGAATGTTTCCTTCTCTAAAATGGTTACATGTGAAAGTGATATTATTTTATTAATGTTTTAATGTCACAAAAATTCCATTATTTCCATGATTTGTCTTACAAGTTCATCCATTAATCAAACATATAATCAATGTAATATGTATACATAGTCATATACTATGGATATGCAGCTACAGGTGCTTTAAAAAATATATCACATTCAAATTGTGTTTAAACTTATTTAAATAATTTAAATGTTACAAAAATCCATTTGAGTACTTTGAAATAGTATATGGTTGATTGAAATCCTAGACATACCATGCACATGGCTTATGTCCATACTCACTATCTTACAGGCATAAATGCACATCTACAAGTGATCTCAAGAGAATTTTATGTTGAAAGGGTAATTTCAAAATTGTATTCAATCCTTAAAATTTTTAATGATGCATTTAGAGACTTTGAGAGGATATAAACTTTATTAAATGCTTATATACTATGCTTACTGCCTATACCCACATTTAATACATGCATACAAAAGTGCACACCTATAAGTGGCCCCACAGAGAATTGAAGTGTTGTATGGTAGATGTAAAAACAATTTTTGATGCCTTAATCATGATTTAAAAATATGGATATGCCTTGAAGGACTAGTATTAGGTCACATTCTATGCATAGTTTATATGTTACCTTTAATGCCTTATACATTGTTGTGAGCACATTTACAGGCTACCATAGAGATATGAAAGTGTTATAAGGATGAATTTGACATACCTTGAAAACTTATTGAGGTCCTAATGAGTGTTAAAAACCATGGTAGTTATGTTTTAAGCATTGGACTAATGGGCAGTCTTGAAAAGCCACTTCAAGAGAAGAGATTTGAACTCAAGGACAAAATCCCTAAAAACATCAAAATAGAGCCCTCAATTCTTTTGGAGTTCATATATAACAATGTTGAATGGAATTTGATAAAAATTTGATGCATATTATTTGTATTGATATCCTAGGGGAAGATCCATGAAAAGAGGAATGGATGTATGAATAGCATAAATTAGAGTTTGTAGGCCTCAAAATCATGAATTTGTTCACTGTAATTTTCTAGTGGTGTCTATAGGATTTTGGCTCCAAGTGACCTCTACATCCAAGAATGGTAATGTGAGAACCTATCACTATGAAAAGTGATTATATATAGTTAATGAGATTGTTTTTGTTTCAAATAACATTAATTAATGTTGGATCACTAGGTTTTTATCTTATAGACACATCTGCATGTGTACTATGGTTCAAAATGGCCACCTACAGTTGACTGTAGGTATCTATAGTCTGATGACACAAACTTAGACATGAAATACTAATGAATAAGGAAACATACAAGTTAATAAATTATTCATAATACCTTATATGATTTAAAATTTATGTGACATAGGTTTCAAGGATGATCTATACCTATAAGATCCCTACTCATTCAATTGTAGCTAACTGTAGTGGACAATGAGTTAGAAGCATGTTATTATTGATGTTAGTAGGGCATGAACATGATGTAAAGTGACATATATAAATATGGAATGAATTTTAAAGTATAAATAAGGTCTTATACATCATTTTTAAATCCTAAACCATACAATGTCACCTATAGGTTCCTCTTTCAAGCAAGAAACATAGTCACACACCTCTATCCAATCAATTCAAGGTATGCAATACATATTAGACTTCTTAAATGACTCTTATAACATGGATACAAGTTATGGAAGGGTCCACAAATAAAGAAACACATAGTTCACATTAAGACCCTGCACACAGTGAGCTTCCCAATGAGTTTATCTTAGGTTTTGAGGTGTTTAGAAGATCTATTGATAATATAAAGAGATAAAAAATTTCACAAAACATATACACCACTTAAATACTCCTCTTACATATCCATATTGTATAATAAAATAGGGAAATTTCCCTATGTTTTATCTCAAACAGAGGGCACTCCCTTTATATGCAAACTTGAAAGTTTTGAAGAAAAATGATGAGAAGGAAAGTTTGAAGTTGATGTAGGATTGGAAGGAGATGTTAAAAAATGGAAAAACATGAGTAAAAATTCATAAGTGTTAGAAACCAATCATAATGGTATAAATAAATAAAGGTGCAAACAAACCTACATGGTCTAGACTAGGCTTATTGCCCATTTGGGGGTTTGATAACACTTTTTGCTTTAGATGAGAATTATAATCCATGTAAAAATATTTATATGAATATTTAAAGTGTGATAAATATCTTGGAGTGCAAATTAAATCATTGGTAAACCATTTCTTAGCTCAAACCACATTAGGCTTTTAGGGAATGAAGAGAAGAGCTCTAATGGGAAATTTTGAGAGCTCATATCCACATGGATACTTTTCATGGAGACTTAAGAGGATAGTATAAGTTGAATATGGTCATGAGAAAGAATTTTGTGTAATTGGTCTATGAGTTCAACATCACAACTATATAAATTATTCTTAAGGGTGAAAATTAATCTAAACCCTCACAAACCCTTACCAAAGACCCGATTGGGAAGATTGAGTAGGAGATGCATTCAGATGGAAAGGAATGACCATGAAAGTTATTTAAGTTTATATAGGACTCACCAAGGCTACTTTTCATCAACTTGATTCCCACCCTACTTGTACAAATAGGGAAGGAAAGGGATTTTCTTGACTATTTTTTGTGTTTTGTAGGTAAAAAAGGGTTTAAAAGAATTAAATAAGCTTTAAGATAGATATTGAGACTTAATATAGCCTATAATATCTATTTATTATAGTATAATATCTCACAAGTGTCTCTACAAGTGCCTTCATCTCAGCCAATCAAATATGGCATAATGGACAAGCTAGTGAAAGAGTACAAAATTCAAGTGGGAGGATTTTTAAGCTCTTCCTAAGGAATATAAGGTGATTATGTGTCTAAATAGGTGTCATAAACTACCTTATATGTATAATATTGGAAAATTGAAGAAAATTTCGGTGCCAAGTGTGAGGGGTGATTAAAAGAGGAATTATTTGGAATGTAGGTAGTGATAACTCATCTCCAAAATAATCTTGATAATTAAGGATGAGAAAAATGCATGTTGGATAATGTATAAAACCCCTCCCAATTAGTTAAATCATCACATATATCCCTTATTAGTTGTGAGATGTTCCAAAAGGACCAAATGATGAAGACAATTTCTTGAGTAAGCAAAAGGAGATTTATGCCACATTTCTATAATTTCATGACTTTTAGGGACATTTTTCTAATGATACCTTGCATTTTATATTTATTAATTCATTCTCATAGATGTGTAACTCCCCCTGTCAATTTGATAAGTGTTCTTATGACTCTTGTACTTCTCTCTCTAATTCCATAATTAGTAGCCATTTTGACTCTTATAAAATAATACCACACCTTTTATGGTGAAGCCCTACTAGAATTGCATTGTATTTTACATTTTAAAAATTAATAAAATTCTAGTTTTGAGTTTATGAACATTTTTCTAAGTGTGTAAAGTGATGTATGGTGAAGCTAGTGATAATTCTCTATCCTTGCTCACCTTATCCTCTCATGTTTATGCAATACTTCCTATTCTAACAGGTTATATAGAGTGTATTCAAGTGTGTTAGGATCTTTTAAAGTGCATAATTATCCTTACAGTGTGTAATATTCCCTCTAATTCACTTTCCTAGTGTTGTCTCATGCATATCACCTCTATGTTGAAACACTTATGTTAGAATCCTTTAAGACTTGGAAGCTAGTTTGTATGCCTTGTTCCTTAGTGAAATAAGTATGATGATATGTGGAAATAATATTAGTGTATACAACAATTAGATAATTTTAATTTCATGCAAAATTCTAACTCTTTTCCCCAAAAACAACTAGTTAGCTAGGTGATAAGCATTTAAAGATATATTTAAGGAGCTAGCCCTTAAACCCAGAGGTCTACTTCTACCTATAGGTAAACCCAAATACCTATAAGTATTACCATGTTGCCCAAATATTGAAGAGGTTTAAACACCATTTTATAGGGTGAAATATTTGGTAACAAGAGTTCTATCACACTTGGTGAGACTCATTGTCTTCAAGGTAGCTTGTCAAGGTGATAGTTGGTCTTGACAACATCAACTATAAATTGGTGTGCTACTTAGAATTTGGAGATTCCATTAAAGTTATAATATAGTTAAAATCCATTATTTTGTCATAAATTTGATATCATGATTCATGGTTCTTACTAGATCATCATATAGTATAGTGTTTAATCCTATCAATTCACCTATTTAGCCTAAACTTCTTCTTGAAGCTCAATACCCTCATCCTAATATGCCTTTTGAGGAGCACAAAGATTTTTATAGATAAGGAAGTGAAGAAGTTGAAGAAATTTAATACTTTCAAGAAAACATAGATAGACCTCATGGCTTTCTTTCCTTTAATAATAAAATTCCAATTCATCTTCAAGCATATGATGCAATTCCCATAAATACTACAAAGAGTATGCCTATATTTAATGGTGAGAGTCATGTTACACCTAGTAAACACATTAGGGATATCTCCAATTTTTGTAGTTTACACAACATTAATCAAAAGAATATTTCCATTAGAATCCTTGGCATTTTTGTTAGAGGTAAAGCTCTTGATTGGTATAGGACTTTACCTGGTGGATGCATCACATCATGGGATGACTTTGGAGTGTTGTTGACTTCCAGGTTTGAAGATGAAATTGACCATACTTATCTCATAAATTAGCTCAATGTGATCAAAAGAGGCCCCAAGGAATTAATGCATGGCTTTAATGAGATGGTTCAAAGGAATTGTTATAGATTTCCTCCTCCCATGAGGACACCTTCTAGCTTTATCTTCCCTACCTACTTGAGATCCATTGGTACTGATATTTCCATCATGCTTCAAACCATGAGTGGTTTCAATCTTCCCAAAACATATGAACTTGATATTAAAGCTAATAATTATTGAATTAAATTAGGAAGGTTTCATCCTAAGGTGTATATGCCTTTGCTTCTCAATAGTTCTACTAATACTCCAAGTGTGGTCCAAGCTCCTAGTGCCAACACTAAGCCTAGAGCTACTCGTAAGAAGGTATATGAACCTAATCCATATGAAATATTTAAATCCTTAGAAGCTACGCTTAGGTAAGAGAGAATACAAAGATGTTATTATAAAAATACTTACCCCTATAAACAATAATATGGTCAGAAACATGTAAGAGGAAGAGGTCAAAGGTAGCCTAACTTTAATAGGCCTGTTAATGTGTATAATACTATTTCCACCACCAATGTAAGAGAGATGGTACTAGTGCATAGAAACTTGGTGAAAGGAGAAGATTGGAAATAATGAAAATTTATGGATGATAATGAGGGTAACTATAAATCTCTAGTTTCTCAAGGATAAGTCACTCCTCTCCTATAAGCTGAAGATGAGGTCATGATGTAAGTAAAAGATAATTGGCAACCTTGTGGAGAGAGCTTCAACAACTTCTTGGTATAAGACACTTTTGTAATAAATAAAGGATCCCATATTTAAAAAAATACAAGGGCCAAGAGGAAGGATCTAGGAAGTGAAAATAACATTCCTACGAGTTCATATAATCTCCCTCTAAGGTAGTAAAGCATGGATGCAAGCATGGTGGCTCCAAACACACCTACACCTCCTTCAAGTTAAAATGTGGTAAGATCTACTCAAGGTCTCTCAATTATTAAATTTTAAATCAATAATTTTCCTCCAAATACTCAATATAAGGTGAGTAATAATTCCCTAAACATATTGGATTATTTTAAAAGTGCCAAAACATCAATCTTTTGTTTGATGCCCTCCATATGCCTAGCCAAAAAGAGCTATTACAAAAGTAGTTGCCCACTATCCCTATTATTCCTTCACCTTAATGTCAAATTAAAAGTCACATTGTTCTTTAAAATGACCCTAATACTATTTTTGAACCATCTACTAAAGCTGATAAGCCTCCACCATCTTTTATCACTCTCATAGTGGGTGACAAATTGGTCCATAGTTACATAGTTGATAGTGGTGCTTCTACTTCCATCATGCCCAAAATTGTAGCTAATAAGTTGGGACTAAAATATGATAATCATATAAATTGAGTGATCCAATTATATGGTACACTTGATAATATAATAGGGTTGATCAAAAATTTGAAAGTTTTCTTGCATGATTGTCATAGTTTTCCCATCCTTCAATACATAGTTATTGTTGACCTCCTAACTCACTTTACAATCTACCTTTCAATAGAATTTACAGCCAAGATAGGTGGCTATCTCTCAAATGATTTGCCCTTCTTGGAATTTAGGACAAGTTATGAAACCAAGGTGACCATTATAACTTAGTATCTTTCAAGGTTTCACATTTATCCCTACATTGAAACAAGTTCTAACTTGAATTGTGTTATCCATGAGAAGTAGGAATCTAATGTGGATGATGGTTCTTCTAAACTTGAGGGCATCTCTAACTTGTTCCTTGATGAATATGGTGTAGATAATTATGCACATGATCCTTATGTATACTTTGAGAAAAATAACATTGGTACTTATATCATCCATGAAGAGCCATTTGAAGGAGTTGAGGTAAGTGTCAAACATTCCTTTTCACAAGCTACTGAGAGTAACTATATGATTCATGTATACGAAGAGAATGGATTGAAGAATTTTATTGATCAACATGGAGGGAAGAATGATTTATTTCTTCTTATTGTTGATGAAGCTACCCTTGATGATGATATTCATGGGGAAGAAGAGGATGATTTATGTCAAAGTTTCAATGCCATTTGTCAAGAGTTTGAATAGTTGAGTAATGTTCCTTTTCCTCCAAAAAATTGTATATCTAATGTGTTTGCTAATTATACTAATGAATAGGCCCTTGAGTGATGCATCAAGCATTAATGTAAGGGACATGTTATGAAGGAAGATGAACACCTCAATTTTTTCAAAAAGCCTATAGTCATAGAGGGATCACATGAGGTGGTAGATTTGGTTATGCTTTAAAGATAATCAAAATATCCACTGCTATAAAATCTTTTAAGAAGGTGTTAGAACATGGTGAAGACTAGTTTGAGGTTTCTAAGCATAAATTGTATCATGCACAAGAAGATAGATAGGTTGAGACAACTATAATACATCCCTATTTGTAGTTTGAAGAAGGTATATCAAAGATGTCCAAATATTAATCAACTTGAAACTCCAATCAAGGTTCTTAGAGAGAAAGGAATAGAATTAATGAAGGATCCAAATAGCTTACTTGCAGTCATGAGAAGACATAGAGTTGGTAAGCCTCTTGACCATACACATATTGAAGTGATTGATGATAAGCATGATTCTCATGATAGACCACCTTCATGGAGTTAAAAATATGCAAGGGAACTATTTTGGACCCTAGATGAGGTATGATCAGATGTTTCACCTCAAGAGTGGTGTTTTGTAAATAGTAGAAGAGGTGTGTGTGTTTTCTTTCAATTGTGTTGTGTTCCATAAATGTTCTAGTTAAACAAATGTTTGTTTACTCTTAGTTTTTCTTGTTTATTTTGCCTTTCCTTTGTGTTTTGTGTTGTGTAAATCAAAAAATGTGTGTCAAACTGGTGTAAATGTGGCTCCATGGCCCAATGGATATGATTAGGTAATTGGTCTTAGCATAACAAGCATATAACCCTTTTATAAAATCACTAATAATGTTGACCATTTTGAACACAAGTCAAAATGAGTCAACCCCAAATATTCAAAAAATTTGATATAGGGGTATATTATAATGTCATAGTGTGTGATGTATTTTATTTTATGCCATTTAATATCATATTAGCCCTAGTCATAGTATAATTAAGTATTTATGTCATTTTGAGTCAGTTAGGGGTCATATATGGGTCATTAAATGAAGTGGTATGGTTTTCAAGGTGTTAATATGTTAAAAACTTCCTTAAAATCTCAAATGTTCTAGATTCATTGTCAATAATTTTAGGACTAACTAAAACTTGTAGGTTCCTAACTAAAAATCAAGAAAGTGGAAAAGAAGGGGTTTTAAAGGTTGTATGAACTATGAGAGAAAGTGGCATGTGGGATAAGGTTTTGGATGGATATTAAACTTCCTTAGACTCATTTACACACTATAAATGATCTGGAAGTGCCAAAAATGGGATAAAACCATTTTGCTCTTCAGTCACTCTACTATGCACATGAAACTAGCCAATAGGTTTTTGGATAGTACAGCTAGTAGGAGAAGTTTTAGGTCAAATTAATTTTTGGGGTGATATTATAATTGGTAAAATTTAGTTTCATGTTTTTATTTCAAGGAATTGTGGCTTAATATTTTATGAACCATCTTTAAACAAGTTGACTATGTTTTTCTACTTGTTGTTTGCCATACTCTTTAAGTTTTGCTCCTATTTGAGCTAGTCTATATATTAAAATTGATGAATTTGGTTCCATAATATTATTACCCCATTATCTCATGTTTTTAATTATTTTTTTAATCATTTAATGTGATTTTATGGGTTAAATATCTCAAATTATAGGTTGGTGTTACCAAGTGAGGTTACAGTAAAGTTTCACTATTTTTAGAATGTTTCCTTCTATGCAGTGGTTCCATGTGAATGTGATATTTTTTTATTAATGTTTTCATGTCAAAAAAATTCCATTATTTACATTTTTTTTCTTAAAATTTCATGCATTGATCAAACATATAGTCAATGTAATATGTATAATAGTCATATACTATGGATATGCACCTATAGGTGCCTATAGAAATATATCACATTGAAATAGTGTTGAAAATTATTTCAAGACTTTAAGTGTTGAAAACATCCATTTTAGTACCTTAAAAAAGTATATGGCTGATTTAAATCCTAGATATTCCATGAATATGGCTCATGTCCATACTCACTATCTTGCAGGCATAAATGCAAATCTACAGGTGCTCTTAGGAGAATGTTATGTTGGAAGGGTAGTTTTGAATCTTGTTTAATTATTTAAAAGTTTTAAGGATGAATTGAAATAATTTAAGAGTATATAAACTTCATTTAATTCTCACATATCATGTTTACTTCCTATACCCACATTCAATGCCTACATATAGAAGTGCACAGCTACAGGTGGGCCCATAGACAATTGAAGTGTTTTATGGTAGATTTCCAAACAAGTTTTGATGCCTTCATCATGATTGAAGAATATGGAGATTCCTTGAAATACTAGTATAATGTAAAATTCTATACATAGTCTATATGCTACCTTTACTGCCTTATACGCTATTATGAGTGCATCTGTAGGCTACCACAGAGATATGAAAGTGTTATATGGAGGAATTTGACATGCCTTAAAACCTTATTGAGGTCTTAGAGAGTGGGAAACAGCCATGGAAATTGTGTTTGAGGCATTTTAATAATGGGTAGTCTTGAAAATACACTTCAAGAGAAGATATTTGAACTCAAGGACAAAATCCCTATAAACACCAAAATAGAGCCCTCAGTGCTTTCGAAGTTAATATATAATAATGTTTCATGGAATTTGATCAAAATTTTATGCATTTACTATGTATCCATATCCTAGGGGAATAAAAATGCAAAGAGGAATGGATTTATTAATATTATAAAGTAGTGTTTGGAGACCTCAAAATCATGAATTTATTCATTATAGCTTTTTAGTGGTGTCTATAGGATTTTGTCTCCAAGTGACCTCTACATCCAAGAATGGTAAGGTGAGAACCTATCAATATGACAAGTGATTATAATAAGTTAAGGATATTATTTATGTTTAAAATAACATTAATGAATGTTGGATCACTAGTTTTTTATCCTATAGACACATCTACATGTTTACTATGGTTCAAAAAGGACACCTACAGTTGACTATAGGTATCTACAATTTGAGGACACAAACCTAAAAATGAAATCCTAATGAATAAGTAAAAATAAAAATTCATAAATTATTCCTAATACCTAAGATTATTCTAAAAGGTATGTGACATAGGTTTTAGGGATGATGTGCACTTAGAGGACCCCTACTCAATCAACTATAGCTAACTGTAGTGGACAATGAGTTAGAAGTATGGTATTCTTGATGTTATCAGGGTTTAAAAATAATTTGAAGTGATATATATTAATGTTTAATGAAATTATAAGAATAAATAAGGTCTTATAAATTGTTTTTAAATACTAAACCATACGAGGTAATGTACAGGTGCCTCTTTTAAGTAAGAAACATAGACATCACCTCTATCCAGTCAATGTAATGTATGAAATAGAGGGGTTGGGAAGGGTTGAAATGTTATATGTGATTGAATAGAATCCATATTGAGTTTATATATCTCAAAGGACTCTTATGACATGAAAACAAGGCATGGAAGAGTTCACAAACAAAGTAACATAAATCACATTAATAACCTACACATAGTGAGCTTCCTAATGAATTTGTCTTAGGTTTTGAGTAATTTAGAGGGTATAATGATATTATCATGAGATTAAAACTTGAAAATAACATGTTCATAACTTGGATAGGTCTCTCACATATCCATCTTGTCTGATAAAATAAAGGAAGTGCCTTTTGTTTTGTCTCAGATAGAGGGCACTCCTTTTGTATGCAAACTTATAGGTTTTGAAGGAAAATGATGAGAAGGACAATTTAAAGTTGATAAAACATTTAAAGGAGATGTGGAAAGTTTTTTCACACATGAAAAAACATTAATAATAATGCATAAGTGTTATAAACCAATCAAGATGGTCCAAACAGATAAAGGTGCAATCAAGCCTACATGGTCTAAACTAGGCTTATTGCCCATTTAGGGGTCTAATAACACTTTTAAAATTATATGAACATTATAATCCATGTAAACATGTTTATATGGATATTTTAGGTGTGTTAAAGCTATTGTATTACAAAGGAAATCACTGGTAAGCCATTTCTTGGCTCAAACCACATTAGGCCTGTAATGAATGAAGAGAAGAGACTAAATGGGCAATTTTGAGAGCTCATATCTACATGGATAATTTTAATGGATACTCAAGAGGATAGGATAAGTTTCTATATGGTCCCAAGAAAAAAAATTGTGGGATTTGTCCATGATTTTAACATCACAATTGTATAAACAATCCTTAAGCGTAAAAAGTACTCTAAACCTTCACAAACCCTTCCCAAAGACCTAATTAGGAAGATTGAGTAGGATATGAATATATATTAAAATTAATGAAATTTAAAGTTATTTAAGGTTGCATATGAATCACCAAGGCTACTTTTCATCAACTTGAGTCCCACCTTACTTATACAGACAAGGAAGAAAAGGGCTTTTCTTGATTATTTTTGGTGTTTAATAGGTATAGAATGGTTTCAAAGGATGAAATAAAATTTGGGAGAGATATTAAGACTTAATATATCATATAATATACATTTATTTCATTATAATATCTCAACAGTGTCTCGACAAGTGCCTTTATCTTAGCCAGTCAAATCTTGCATAATGGACAAGCTAGTGAGAGAGTGAAAACTTCAAGTGGGAGTATTTCTAAGGTCTTCCTAAGGAATATAAGGAAATTATTTATCCTAATAGGTGGAAAAAACTCTTTTTTATGTTTAGTATTGAAAAATTGAAGACAATTTTGGTGCCAAGTGTGAGGGGTGACTGAAACAGGAGTTATTTGGACTACAGGTAGTGATAACTCATCTCGAGAAGAATATTTATGATTAAGGATGAAAATAATGCATATTGGATAATTAACCCTAAATTAAATCATAAAATATATCCCTATTTAGTTGTGGGACATTCCAAAAGGGACAAATGATGAAGACAATTTTTTGAGGAAGCAAAAGAAGATTTATGCCACATTTTAGGAGTTTCATGACTTTTAGCGACATTTGTCCTATGATACCTTTCATGGTATATTCATAATTCATTATCATACATGTGAAAATACTCATATCAGTTTGAAAAGTGTTATTATGACTCTTAGACTTCTCTCTTCTCACTTCTCTCTCTAATTCTATAATTAGTAGCCATTTTGAATCTTATAAGATAATACCACATGATGTATGGTGAAACCCTAATATAATGACATTTTTTTCCTTTAAAAAAATATTAAAAGTCTAGTTTTGAGTTCATGAACATTTGTCTAAGTGTGCAAAGTGATGTATGGTGAAGTTAATGATAATTATCTATCCTTGCCTACCTTATCCTCTCATGTTTATGCAATAATTCATATTATAACATGTCATATATAGTGTATTCAAGTGTTTTAGGATCCTTTAAAGTACATAATTGTCCTTAGAGTGTTAAATATACCCTCTTGTTCACTTTCCTTATGTTGTCTCATGCATATCACCTCTATGTGAAAACATTTATGTTAGAACCTTTTAAGTCTTGAAATCTAGTTTATATGCTTTGTTTCTTAGTGAAATAAGTATAATGGTAAATGGAAATAATATTGGTGTATCACCCCCTTAGATTATTTTAATTTCATGTAAACTTATAACTATTTTCCCCATAATCAACTACTTAGGTGATAAGTGTTTTAAGATATATTCAGGGAGCTATCCCTTAAACCTAGAGGTATCCTTCTAACTATAGGTAAACCCACATACCTATAAGTATTACAATGTTTCCTAAATCTAGAAGAGGATTGAATACCCTCTTCTAGGGCATAAGATTTTTTGACAATAACACCTTCAAGGTTACCTTTATGCATGTTTGAAAGTTATATCCTATGAGATACCTTTAAGGTACTATTATCACTTAGATTTACACCCCTTGAGGACATGTATTAGCTATCCTAATCTAAGTGGCACAATGGAAACATATCACTTTTTGTGGTTAATCAATTTGGTGAGATGAATCTCTAAAAGGGCTAGTTCCCTTGATGCACTCTTTGAAACACTCTTTCAATTATCAACTTTGCATGAAAAGGTTTAAGAAGAAAAACTAAAAAAGATAAAATATGATGCACAAGTATTTAATTTCATCCTATTTATTTAAATTATACTACTTAGATCAAATTATATCTTCTTTCACACATAACTCATAACTCAAGATAGATTCTTGCATCAATGTTTCATATCCTATGTTCAAGAGCTTTTTTAATGCTTAGGATGGTAATGAATGATTCCTTGGGAGAATATAGTCATGAACCACATATAAAACACTTATACACTAAAATATAATACTATAAAATACCTATAATAATTACTCTTTTGAACACTTGGTGAATAATCAAGGATAACATGCTAGAAAATATCATCTTCTACTAGACAAGACCAACAAGATTTCAAAAAGATTAATTTGTAAAACATATAAGTAGGAAAAATCACTTGGTTATTGATAAAATATACATTCAAATACAAAATTGGCTAGGGTTTCACCATTAACCAATAAAGGCTACTCAAAAGAGAGAAAAGGTCATTACTTATATCATTTGGGAGAGAGGTGAGACAATGGAAGTCTAAAGGTCACTTAGACACTTTTAAATATGATAAAAGAGGTTAAATATGCATGAGAAATGTATTTTAAATGTACCATGAAATTTTAAGAAGTACAAGTGTCTATACAAGGCATGAAATTATTGAAAACTAGCATGAAATTCCTTGTGTTGTCTCAAAAAGCTACCTTCATGATTTATCCCTATTTGAACATCCAATATTTGACTAGGGATATATATAATTATTATAATGATAGGGAATGATTTCATACATGCCTTTACATGCATTGGTTTTATTCTTGGTCATCTTTAAACTTCTAGAAATGAGCCATCACCATCTATAGTCTATGAAAACTCCTCTTCCACACACCCTGTACAATTAGATTCAAAAAATAATAAGTTTTCCATGTAAGTTAGTAAAATTGAGTGTATTAAACTTTTCAATACCTTCCATGGCCTTAGAGGCATCAATAACACCTTAAAAGGACATCTATTTGAAGTTTTCACACTTCTCACCATCATGTTCCCTATGCCAATTTTGATTGGATAAGATGAGAGATATTGTTTGAACACTTAGGAGTTTTAAAAAGTCATTAAATTACCATATTGAGTTATTAAAATTCTATAAATTCCTTCCAAACTTGATTTCATCTCTTGAATGTTCTTATAACCTACACAATACACAAAACTGTCAAAGAAAGCCATTTTTTACCATGTCTGTACATGTAGGGTAGAAAAAACAATTGATGAGGAGGAGACCTAAATATTCATATTAAAAATATAATAAATTTAATTTTCATTTTATCCCAACTAGATATCTCCTCAATCTTGTTTTCTCCATTGGGTCTCTTCTAAGGGTTTAGTAGGGTTTTAGGTCCATTTTATCCTTAATCTTTGTTCATAAAGCCCTGATGTTGGAATTTCCAAAAAAATAAATAAAAATTATTTAAAGGAACCCTAATTTTATTTAAAATACCCATAATAATCTCTCCAAACTCCTTTAACCTCCATATAAATCCTCATGAAAGATGTGAGCATTTGAAAACACACTATCGAACTTGTTTTCACAATTCCTACATGTTTGGACTATATCTGAGATAAAATTAGCATTCCTATGGGTTTATATACATAAAAAAAATCTCATAAATTTATAAATCCATCCCATGAGCATTTTAAAACTAGATAAAACACTCACCAGGAGCTAGAAGTGAAGTTGGACCCCTAATTGGCTCTAGGTCACTCAAGGCCTAATAGGCTTAACAAGCATCCTATTAGTCTTGGATATTTGGACTGATATATCATGGCTAGGATGGTGCCTAATTATTTTTAATACTTAATTAAATCTCAAAAATTAATCACAAAACTTTCCAAGCATTCCTTTTCATTTCTTCCTTTCATTTACCAACTAGGCCTAATTAGAGTTTGTCTAGTTAAACTATGTACAAGAGTGTTTTGAGCATTTTTAGAGGTCTGAGACTGAGTCAGTATTTCATATCACTTAATAAAATTTTATATACCTCAAAATATTTTAATTTATGTTCCCAAATCTTTCTATTAGGTTTATCATCCTCCTTAGCTTCATTTGCTTGTTTTACCAAAACCTTGATTTTCTTGATTGGTTGACCTCTGAGACAAATAGTGAGATATATCCTTAAATTTCAAGGAAAAGTGAAGATTTAATGAGTTTTATTATGTAATAATTAATATTTTTACCAAATTTATAATATATATTATTCCATTTAAACACCTAACCAACTCAATTTGTCCAAAAAAGGCCTCTAAAAGGACTATTTTCTTGCTTTTTTAACTTCCACCTAAGAATGAATTCTCAAGGATAACTCAAATATGATTAGGTTTATTAAAAAAAAATACAAATTAATTTCATTCTAAATAATATTTAAATTCATCAAAATCACTCTTCTTCCCTATATTCTTCATCCTTACCCATTGAGCAACATGGGTCTCCTAGTGCAACTATATGGATTGCTACCTTTGGGCTAGTAGGAAGAGTAGATGGTCAACCTAAAAGAGTCTTTGGGATTATTAAAACAAAATTTTACCTATAATTAACCATTTTAAATTTTTTTTAACCTTATTTTTCTTCCTAAGCACACCCTCTCTTTAACCTCACCAAGACTGAACACCCAACTATAGGTGCATATAGGGCCTTCAGAGGTCTATGTAAGCTTGTTTCATATTTCCAAGAGTTCATAGAGATAATAATGATATTAATGGAGGTGTTAATAATATTTTTTAATAATTCCAAACCGTTCTATACTCTTTACATGCACCTTGAGCTTACCAACTGAGTTTTTTTCTCATAACTATGACACCTTGCCTTTTTTGATTCCTATAGGTGCATATGAGCTATAATTGATCTTGGTGATGATTTTTAAATGCCTTATTTGAATATTTTATATCAATAAGTCTATTTTAATACATAAATTCACCTTGGATTACCTAAAACACCACCTAGACACCAATGTCAGCCTACTGTCAGCATACTCAATTGTAGGTGAACAATTTTCTATAAAGGGACACTTGTAGGTGCCAATAAAGATTTAAATACTAAATATAAACATCATAATGATGACCTTTATGTTATTTTTAAAAAAAAAAAATTATTATGACCATGTCAACATGAGAGTATTCTTTGGGGTGTCAATGGTCATTCAAACCTCAAATCCTGTAGATGTTAATGCAAGGTTTTAGTGGTTTTCAAGGCATCTTTGAGGTCATAAAATTTTATCCTCCACTATCCTTATAATCTCCATATTTTTAATATATATTATCCATGATAGAGGCTACAAGTTTTACCTATATATATTCTCCAAAAAATCATTTTTGACCTTACTATAAGATATTCACAACATGCCCTTGGACCTTTGTTTTCAATTTTTTGGGAAACCTTCCTTGAACCCAATCCTTACTTCCTTCAAGATGTTTACCTTTAAATTTGTCCATTTAGACACCTGATATTAGGTTTTTAATGGTCAACACACATGCTATAATCCAAAATAAGGCTTCTTCTATGTTTTAAATTCCCCATTCAAAGACCTTCATAGTCTGAGGTACCACCTCTAGGTTGGCATTTGCAAATATAGGTAGTGGGTATAAAAATTATATAGTGATGAAAAAACATGTTGTTAATCACATAAAAACTCTTACCAATTTTTCAAATGGACACATGTAAATATTTAAATATTGAAACATCTCCCAAACTATTCACCTTTAAAATGATGTCATCAAGGAGGTTCCTGTAGGTGCTTATGAGATGTATGTAGGCAATGATCATGTAATAGAGAAGGATATGTTGATGTATGGCATCATAAATAAATAAAAATCATTTTTAATACTTAAAATTCATTATTTTAATTAAATATATCTTAATATTCCAATGTGAAAACCTCTTTCAAACATTTGGAATAGAACAGGCAAGGGTATCTAATGACTGGTTGGTGTGGTGAATGAGCTCGTAATTAACCTTGTAATTCTCCCTAAACATAAAAATTAACTTTATTAATATCCTAATGAATTTCACAGCTAATAAAAATTCATTATAGATCCATAAAAAAGTTAGACAAATCTCATACATGTGATTGTAATTTGGAAAGAGTGAAGAATTGACTGAGGAATGCCAAGATTGAAAGTTTCCCAAAGAATGATGTGGTGAAACCAAACATGGAAGGAGGTGATCATATTTTTTTTATACCTATGTAAAACCATATTCTATTCACATGAGACTTGTATAGAATACCAACATTTTTCAACAAGGAAGAACCTAACTAAAGCTTCACAATGGTGACAACTTCCTACAACATGAGATAACTTACTCATTAAAACACCATGAAACATGAAAAAAAACATTAATATAATATTATAAGAGATATAACATACTATATAGCCAAAATTACCAACTAGATTGTACTGACCTATCCAAAATGGAGCAAAACCTATAGGGTGCAAGAAATAGTGAGTAGAAAAACAAAGTCAAATTATTAGAGATGGTTCATAAAGAATGGTTGACAAATCCTTTCACTATTATTATGTAAATGAATCCATATAAGTGTGATACCATCTCCCAAAATCATTTGACCTAAAACCTCTTCAACTATCTATACTAAGCACAAACATGTTGGTCACTTCTGTGTGTATAAAAAAGCAAAGAAGGAAAAAAATGGATTTAGATATAAAATGATACTTATAAATAATGTTAATAATGGAAATTAACCTAAGGATGATGAAGAGATTTTTCATGACCTTATACCATTTTTCACCTTCCCTCATGGGTTGTACAAGTGCCAAACTCCCTTTTTTTAGTTGATTTCTTGATCTTTAGTTAGATAACCTACAAGTTTTAGATGAGATTTAAATTATTAATAGGTAATATGACTTATTATATATTTTATATGAAATAAGGACACTTGGGAACCTTAAAAACTATGCCACTTGAATTTATGACCCTTAAAAAAGCATTCTAAATGACTCAAAGTGACATATAGATTAAAATGACTAAGACTAAGGCTAATTTATCATTAAATGAAATAAAAATACCTATAACATACCACATGAGAAAATATTAGACCCTAAAAATACAAAAAATCCAATATTTTACCTATAGGGATCCAAAAAATCAATAGGTACCCTTAAAGGTACTATAATGCCCTTCAATGTATCTTCTAGGAGATACCTTGAAGGGTATTGTAGTATGTTCAAAGGTTATCCTATTAAATACCTTGAACATGCACATGATTATATTTTTATATCAAGGTATATCCTAGGAGATACCTTTAAGGGTCTTGTAATACCTTCAATGTTGATTGAAATGATAATTTTAAGGGTTTTGATATAACCATGGTGTGCAGGGGATAGTCAAGTTATGGCTATATAAATTGAATATACAGAGATATTTAGAAAGAATAAATAAAACACTTTCAATGGAGTAGAAGACTATTTTTATGAAATGTAATTTATATTTGTTAATGGTGAATTAATTTCTTTAAGACTTGTTCGAACATTGATTCTCTATTTTATTCAAGCTTCAAACTCATCTCTATAGATCAATTTCAAACACTAAGTCTATAAAAATCATGAATTCATAATTTAGTGACATTTTTCACAAACATATTGTTGGGTCTTAAATTTGATGTGTATTAGATCATTATTCTTTTGACATTTAAATGCCTATCAAAATTGAGCCCCTATGTAAGGAAAACATGCGGCACACCAACATGAATTAGAGTTTAGCCATCCATGTGTCTTTATTTCACACCTTATCTACCCTTTCACATACTTATCAATGAACATCTTTTCACATTAATTGATGCAAAAGCTGTATAGTGCAATTATTTTTAATAAATGCAATTAATAGTCATTAATGGTGAATAGGGATAAATAAAGTATAATTCTATATAGTGCATGTATGTAGTAAAGATGCTCAGGGTAAGAAATATGTGTTACAAATGATTATGTAATAAATTTAAAGGTTGGATTACAATGGCATCGATCTCTTTATCCATGTTTTCTCAAGGATTACTTTAAATTTTGAGTATTTGTGTGTCTGGTGATCAAATACCTTATGTTAAAAACATATAACATGTACATTATAGGGGTAGTGATAAATATTATTAAGTTATTGATGATGATGTAGGATGACACTACTATCATCATAATAGTGATGGTTGGTGGCACTAAATGGAAAAATTAATGCTTCAGATACTTTTTTTAATTTGAATCCTTAGCATGAAGATAATTAATATTAATGTGTCGATGACTAGTTTTGATGTTAGATCTAGTAGGCCACCTAATGAGTCACATGGTTAGAGCACACTAACATGTGGATGTGTGAATGTGGGTCCCATATGATGTGTGCGAATCATAAGACTAAGGTTATGATGAGTGCAAGCTAATGATGTGGAAATACAAATTGTAAAGTATGTTTGGCATAGTATAGATCATTAAAACTCAATAGGAGTGTGTTTTGTTGTTTTGTCTTATCTTAAGATGTTATTAAAACTTAATAAGAGGATTCATTAGGAGATTTTAATGATGATATATAATTCTTCACCTAAAAATTTGAGATATTAAACCTATAATATTATATTTTAAAATATTCACTTCATCTAAGGGGAAGATTTAAGCATCAATGGGTCCACCCCAAGATAAATATTTCCATCCCTCAAGTCTTTCTTTTGTTTTCTTAGTAGACTAGACATTGTTTTATTTATTGTGTTTAGATGTATATGTGTGTGGTTTTTTAAGGATTGATCTATACCCAACTAGTTTGTGTAAACATAAAATTTATTAGAATTTTCATAAATCACTTGAGGTTGCATATACCCCTATTTAGTTGACTATTTCACTTTACCCATATACAAAATTTATTACCCCTATTTTTATTTATTTCATACTCATCTACAACCATCTTCTCTACTTTCCTCTTTACAACCATAATAACAAACATTACCATTATCTAGGTCTAGTGAGAGATACATCCTATTGTCAAGGGGCTAGCTTTGGAACCCTTTCATCTTGAAATTTTATTTGTATTTTACCTCAAAT
Organism: Torreya grandis; assembly: GCA_037957365.1. Taxonomy (NCBI): domain Eukaryota; kingdom Viridiplantae; phylum Streptophyta; class Pinopsida; order Cupressales; family Taxaceae; genus Torreya; species Torreya grandis. The sequence continues at coordinate 123,724 of JARHVA010009213.1, read as the reverse complement.
ATAGCTTAAAAAGTCATTGGTATTTACTCTATCATCCAAGTACATCTAGGTTATATTCAATTTAATTCTAGTTTTAAGTTATTGATAAAAATAATATTTTTTAGGGCATCTATCTAGTACAAATAATCTCATGCATTCTACATGAATCATATCCCTCCTTTAATTGGATTGGTTTCATGTTTGACTTATATATTATTATAAAAATATTCCAACCATCATACATTCTACATTCTAATTATATCATCCAACCTGATACCTTTTTCTATCTATCTAATAATTACATTAGATATCATAATATTGTTATGTGTGTTTATACATTGTGTCAATTATCTTAATATTTTTCTATGTTCTTACAACTATATTGGCTATCTTGATAAAAATATATTTGATTATTTTTTTTCTTAAAAATTTATCAACCAACTTTATACCTTTTTTTTAATATTATTTTCAACTTATTTAAAGAAACTTGTACTAACTTAGCTATGGTTTTATGATAATTTGAGTACTTACGAGGTTCGTATCTAGTCCTTTTGTTTGGCCTAGGTAATTATCTATAATTTTTCAAATTTAAAACTAGTAAAGTAACCTTGTTTCATACAAAATTCATAAAATGACTTTGTTTTAAACTCATTTCATATAATAGACCATACACAAGAACCCTATCATATGGTTATTCTATTTTCACTTGAATATGCATAGCATTTCAAGATAGTATAAAGTCCATGCATCCACCAATTAATGGTCTAGGTAAATCATTATGAGTAGAAAGAGTATTTAGACATCAATGGGTCCTTGTGAGGTTATAAGTTGGTCCTTTTGGTTGGTTTGGCTGATTATCTATACTTTCTTAGATCTGAAACTATTAAATATATTGGTTACTAATATTATTTGATTATAATTATTAAAAAATGTTAGATTTACCCTAACATTCACCATTTGGGTCCCTATTGGTTTTCCACACACAAAGAAATAAATAATAATAAATATAAATAAGTGCTAAATAATCCTAATCTTTTCCATCTCATTATCTTAGCCATTTCATAATAAAAAACTAGGTAGACTATCCAAATCTCAATGATTTCATAACATAAAGTGCTAAATAATGAATTAAAGGGCCAAGTTAAGATAAAAAAATACAAAATTTTAGATAGATTAAAAAATATATTAAATACTATTAAGATTAAATATCTAAAAATAAGGATCTATATAAGTGACAGTTGCAAATATGATCAATGCTTCAGCCACTCTAGAACTTGCTCTATTCTGATCTATCAGTGTCCTATAGTGTATGTTCAGAAAACAATTGGAATATGTATTTTCTCAGACATTTTTTATGGCCTTTTTATTATTACAAATGTGTTGAAATTATATAAACCCCATTTTTAAAATTAAATTTAAATTTCAAATTTGTTGGGGATTCCTGCGTATTTCAATTGAATACAAATGCACCTCAGGAGCAGTCAAGTCAAATTAAAGGCAAGTGATATATTTAATAGAAAATGATATTTATATATTATATTAAAATATATAATATTTATTTAAAATATATACTAAAAATATATTAAATAATGTAATATAATATTACAATGTTATATATTATATAATATAAATTTAAATATATTATACTCAAATATATAATATTAATTTATAGACCATATTAACATATATTATATTATATAATAATAACAATATAAAATATATTTTATAAAATATATAATTTATATATATTATATAATTAATGTTTAATATATAAAAATTTATGATATATATTATACAATATTTATATAATAACTAATATTACACACACACACACACACACACACACACACACACACACACACACACACACACACACACACACACACACACACACACACACACACACACACACACACACACACACACACACACACACACACACACACACACACACACACACAGAGAGAGAGAGAGTTCGTAAGAGGGGTTATGTAAATCAAAAGAGTGCAAATTGATAGTTAAATGTAGTTACTCCAAACCCATGACAATGTCAAAATAAGTTCATCTAAAGTAATTGTGGGTGTAGACCTATCAGGATCTAAATCACCACGCAATGATTTAGTCTATAATATCTTGCATTATTTATTTAAATATATATCCTCTTAGCATAATATTTATGTCAAAATTTCAACTCCCTTGGTTTCGATCGGGTGGCATCTTTATTCACTAGATAAAGAGCTCAATTATGGCTAATCAGATTTTTTTCTTAGTGATTGTAATGGAGAAATTGATTTTATTACAATGGTGCTAAAAAAAATTTAAGTGACCAAGAGGATTTTGGGTTTAAAAATTGGATAAAAATTTGAAGTGGACATATATGTTCAAAATACACCATCTATTCCATGTATGCCTACTATGTCTAGTGATGATGCATTCTCAAGTATACTTCCACCACTTATTTATCTTAAAGTACATCTTCAAAAAATGTGGATGAAACTCCACTTATTATTTAAGAGCATATTATTTATAAATCATTACAATCGATTCCAAAGTTTGATGATGATCATATTACTTTTATTTCTATATTTAAACTTATGTAATTTTCATTGTATGGTCTTGTAGTAGATTATTGAACATTTTATAATTCTAATGATCCTATGGATGTGATCCAAAACCCACGGTAGGAGACCCATCAAGTGTAATTTGTTGGGACTAATATAAATCCTGAAGCTTAAATCTCTAGGAAAAACATATGTTATTAGAATGCCTATTGCCCTGGTGGAAATTGTAATATGCATTCTCATCATATCCCTGTGGAAGAGGTTTACTCATATCAACCGCTATAGGTGTAGAGAGAGATATGATTTGACACTCAAATAGATTATTATTAAAAACTACTAGAGTCCCTATGAATTTAGTATTTTTTTTTGTGTGGTGCATTGTGTAATATAGCTCATTATGGTGCTACCATGTTTAGTATTTGATTGGTATCACATTCTGGTTCATTCATATTAAATTTTTAATATGGATTGATCTTAAATTATGTATTAGATGAGGCTAATGTAGTGGCCCCATACTCTATCTTGTTTAATTCAAGCAATTTCATTTCATGGTCATGCCAAGGTCATCATTATTTAAGTAGGAAATTTTAGTTCCACAAAGTGTGGTGGCAAGTGTTGAAATTATACCTCTAATGTGAAAGGGTTATGAAAGACATATTGTGAGTCAAGCATATTAGATGAATTTTAGGTGTTCCTCTCAATGAGATATACTTTTTCCTCCAATGATATAATCATTTGTTATAAGGATTGTGAAAAATCCCCACCTTGGTTTAAAATATTCAATGAAATTAACATCAAGGGCGATGAATATGTAATCCCACTTGATGTAGTAATGATTGATGTGATTAATGGACCTGAAAGAGTAACATCCTCTATATTGGTCTCTATCATATTTGATATTTTACCATGATGTCTATTATGTTATAAGTGTTTAAATTAACTGATAAAGTCATGAGTGCATAACATAATTCATCATTTTGATATAGAAGAACATAATACCATCCCTTGCAATGTAAATAATGATATTAAATTTTTAGGTGTCATTGTTACCCCTTCATTTAATCAATATATTTTTATTTTATTATCTTACTAAGACCAATGTCTATACCCATTTATAGTAAGGTATTTTTAGCTTTAACTAACACTTATGTGTTTTGGGGGGTTTTGGTGAATTGGTATATTCTAGGTCCTTTAATTTAAAGTATAATCTAATTGAATATAAATAAAAAACCCTTGTTTTAAATTAAACACACCATCAAACATGGATCTATCTTTTATTCAGCTATCAAACTAACAACTTCCTACATATTTAGTAACTACTAACTTATTCTAAAAAGATTATGTATGTTGATATTGGTTTTGACTATCGAAATAGGAGATATGCATTTCAATAAAGATCCACACACTTTGAGAAAAATATGTGGGATTTGTAATTGCATATCTAAACTAATTATGTTACCAAATCTTATTTTACCTTGATTTACAAGATCTTGTCTCAAATAAACATCTATATTTAAAGACATCTATAAAATTAAAGTCTACATATATGTGGAAATCTATTTAAAGACATATTATATATAGAAAGTGTTCTTGTGATATTTAGAAATGATCTTGGTAATTATATAATGGACCATGAAATCATTAGAATTCTTTAGAAATTCTTTCTAACTGAGACTATAATGGTTATATCAAAGTCTGTAATAAGCCTCATGAAGTCCATAACATGTTTGATAAAGTCCATAGAAATCTAGATGAATTTTATAGCCTACATGTGGAAGTCCATAGCTTCGTCAATGATGAGCCAAATATATTTATCATTATAACCATGTGTTATCTCCTTCCTATTATCTAATCTACCATTTGGATTGAGGATTGCATGCATCTTTATAACTTATATCTAGTTTGAGGTATAAGATAGGTATTTTTATCTCATTGAGTTTATATATTCTAAGTCATTATTATTGACATATTATTTTGACCATTTTCATCTTTTAGTTGTCTATTTATACATATATATGTATTATAAGATGAAATAATAATAACAGTAGATTTTTGACATGGTTCCATGGATTTAGAGAAGATTCTAGTCAAATATCTAGTGTTGTGGCCAAACTATAGAATTCCATAGGCAAAATGCAGAATTCCACAAGCTTGATGCAAACATCCATAGGATTCTTATAGACTTCACTAGGTTTTATATGGATGTCATCAAGCTTGCTACAAATTTTGGTAGAACCACTAAAAACTTAGTTTGAAAGCATTTAAGTTAGATTCTGAGATGACCAAGATCATTTCCATCTGTCATTAGAGCACTTTCTATTTATATTTTATCTATAAATAGATTTCCATGTATATATAGACTTTCCTTTTATATATTTTTCTAAATATAGATTTGTATTTGAAACAAGATCTTATAAATCAAGGGAAAGAAAGATTTGCTAACAAAATTGGTTTAGATATTTAGTTACAAATCCCACTCTTTTCCTTAAAGCATGTGGATATTTGTTATAGACCATATCTTATATTTTGGTAGTCAAATCCAATCTTAGCATACAAAATCTTATTAAAACAAATAGTAGTTACTAAGATCTAGGAAGTTGGTAGTTTTCTAGATGAAGAAAAATTAGACCCTTGTTTGTTCAGTGTGTAGATTTTGGAAGAAATACAAGCAAAGTTTTATGAATAGAGAATATTGTGAATATTTAATTCTACATTATATGAATTAATCAAGTTGATTAAATTAATTAATTACTAAGTTATTTTTACTCCTAATCTAAAGGTGAGAAAGGGACACTCACCCAATGAATCAGAACTTGTGTTTGGTATTTATGCATTAATTTTTACTAGTGTCAATTTAAATAAACACATAAATATTCTGTAGATTATTAATCTACATGTGCTGAATTATTATTGTGTGTATGTTATCATTTGATTTAGTTCTGATATCTTTCTTTAAAAATCATCTTCTTAGATATAGTAAATTCAATTTTGCAATCTTAATTTTAAGTGTGTTTCTAAAATTATAGATTTTAGTGTGTTTTTTTAATCAACATTGAGTGTTTTTTTAATAAAAAGTGTGTCAATTTTAGAATCAAGTGTGATTAATTTTAAATTAGATTGATATTTATGAAAGAGTGTTTTATTTACAAGTTTTTTAGACTAAAGGTTTGGAGTATATCATTTCACCAAAAACCCTCCAAACACATAATTATTATCTAAATATTAAAAACACCTTGTTTTAAATATATTTAAACACTAGCCTTGGTAAATAATGATATTAAATAGAGTTGATTAAATTAATGTGTAACAACAATGTAGACACCTAAATCTAGCCATCAATAACCTCCAACTAGGCTTTTGACCAATTTTCATCAAAGTGTACAATTTGGCCTAAAAGCACTAAAACATGCTAAATGATGTGAAACTAACATATTAAACTGCTGATTTTGGCTAGGATATCCCTAAATGGGGTAATTCAATTTATGGGCTAGCTAACCTTGATCAAATCTTTTTGAGTCAAAATATCAATTTTGCACCTAGGTGCTCTAGATTGCTCTTTCCTATCAAATCTCTTACACAAGACACATGCCTTTGTTATTTTCTATTGGTAACATCCTAAATGTGATAATGGATCCAACATATCTAAATCTGACTACCAATTCCAATCTAGTCAAATTTTGAACCAATAACAAGGCATTTTGATCATTTTGAGTAATTTGTGCACAAAGTGTTTAATCATGCTTAAGAGATAGTTAAACCAAATTAGAGCCTAATTAAGAATTCCATGGAAACTTGTTGAATACTTATTTTTAGAAATTAATATTGAATATTTGCATCATCAAGTGACCTCATTTCTTGAAGACATCCCTAGGCCATAAATGCCACAAATATTAGGATTCATGCCTCCCATGCCTTATCAAAGCCCTCCATGCCTCTTAATTTCTACTCTATCCAAAATATTGATGAGCCTATTTATCAATTTTAATTACATAATTGGATTAATACTTAGCCACACATCTTAATCTTGAGATGGATGGTTCCGGTTGATTCCAGCCATTTACAAAAATCTATAAATAGAAGGCCTTGCTACATGAAATTTAAGCTATTTTGGTGCAAAGTTATTATGCTTAAATATCTTTAAGAAAGTCTTGATGATGAAATGTTATAATGCACAAATGATTCTAAAATCTATTGCAATTAGTGTTACCATCCCAAATTGATTCCAATCCAAGCCAAGCTAAAGCCAAAGGTGCCAAGGAGAGATGGAGGTAACCAAGCTTCCATTGATGTAGACTTCATGATCACAAGATGAGAAAGCCACTACAAAAGCATTTGGAGCATACAAGGAAGGTGAAGGATTCTTGTTTTTCCTTATTTTTAGTTGTGTTTGTCATTTTTTTTTATTAAGCTCAACCTAGTAACTAGGCATGAAGGTGTTAGTTTAGTGTGTTATTTGTCAATTTGCTTTATTCATTTTGTCACTAACACAATACTAATCTCCTCTTCTTACTCAAATTCCTAGTTCACATAATGGCACGCCTAGTGGTACTAAATATATTAACAAAATTAATCACAATGCTCCCTCAAGAAACTCACTAACTTTTGTTATGGATAATCTTGGATTGGGAGAATCAAAAGAGTGAAAAAATCAAGAAAAACAAATTTTTCTATAAGTGGCAGGTTTGACTAGACACAATCATGGGATTGATTTTCAACTCATGGTATTTTAATTTAGACTCATGATATTTTTATTAGCCATTTTTATTTTTGAACTAACTTTTTTGTTTTTGTGTAGGGTTAACAATACCGCTACTTTATAAGTCATGGGATTGCTTTGTGACTTCTGGGGTTACTTAACTGAGTCATGGTATTATCTAACTATTAGCAGTTAAGTGATAATACCACAACTTATGAAGTGGTGGTATTGTCCTAATACTATTTGAATCATCAAACCAATTCATGTTACTATGACCAAACTATGTATGGTTTACAATAGCACAACTTTTAAAGTTATGGGATTGTCATTCAAAGTCATAGTATTGTGACTAAATGGTTAGTAGTTAGTTATAATAACATAAATCTTAAAGTTGTGGGATTGTCTTGCAAGTAGAAATATTTATTTTTTAAGTAGTGCTATTTCACCATTGTGTCAACCTGAGAGCTCATTTTCCTAATTTAATTATTTCATCTTTAAAAATGCTTCAAAGTTAAACCACTTGCTAACATTTTTCTTGTAGGACTAACTTGGAAAATTGCTAAAACATGTTTAAATCATTTTTTGTGTGCTTTAAAATGAACTAAGAACATTATTTTGATGCTTAATATAACATTTAGGTGCTTAAGTAAGTTTTTAGCATTAGTTTTTAGAGTTTACAATTTTAAGACCAATGGATCAAATGAACACCACCAAATCTTTCATTTGGGCTTAAAATTGAACACACTTATCAATTTTGTTTTCATTGTTTAAATTAGCACTTTGTTTTTAAAAAATACAAGGATATTACATGTATGCTCTTCTATTTTTCCACTTTAGGGAACCCTTGGAATAAAAAATGCTTTCCTTATTTATAAATTGCCTAGTCCAAGGCATATAAAGAACGTCATCTAAAGCACTCCCCAAAAACTTGAAAAAGTATTGGGTAACCTTGAAAATGACCCTAAAGTCTTTCTATTTTATGCTTTCTTTATTTTATGTAAACTTGGATTACGAGGGGGACATCATTACCTCCCATGAGTTCTTTAGGGAAGCTTTGACCTAGGGTTTCACCTCCTAGCACTAACTTCATTTGGCTCCATATTGGAGTTGCACACAAGATGTAGTGGCACTTTGGAAATCACACTACACTGAGTGAAAAATATGATGTAGTGGTTTTAAAAAGGACTAGACATTTTTACAATAAGTCAAGTGATACAGACCCAAAATCTGTGCTTTTCTTTTACATCATTTGATGTGAAAGTCATTATGTAATTGATTTCCCTAGAAACATTCAAAAGATTTCTAGTTTAGTCAACCCCACATTGTCCATACCTTTACTAGGATTTGGATGATTATACTTAGTGTATTTTGGTAATTTTTTCTTGGTATGTTTTGAGATTAAAACTTGTTTGTTTGTTCATAAGCCATGCCAAAACAATGTATTTGAGTTGAGGAGGGTAGTGTTATGCTGCCCAAATTATGTTAAAACATTTTGAGCCTTTTGAGTCTTTGAAACATAACATATATTACATCATTCAAGCATGCTCACACCATTAGTCTACTCAATTTTTTTCAAGACTAGTCTACCTTATATCAAAAACCATTGTTTCAAACCATGTTATGTATACCATTTAGACCTTTATCTTGTTTGGTCAAATCCTAGTTTTCAACTTTAAGTTTTCAATTAACCTTGTCAAGTTTAGATTCAAACATTGATTTATTTCTATTTAGCCCTTAATTCATGAGGATGATACACATATATTTCTCTTTTGGGTTGCATAACTTTGGTTAATCAATTACCCAAATTTGAAAACTATTGATGGTTTGTTTGTTTAGTACCTATCCTTACCATTGTTTGTGACTTTATTGGGAAAAAATAGTCTTTATTCAAAGAGCCTTTTGTTTTATACCTTATGCCAACTAATCATGTTTATGTTTAATGTGTGTTGGGTCTATGTCAAAGTTGTTTCCAAACTTGTTAGATTAAATCAAATCATATCAGCCTTTATTTCAAGTCTAGTTTTTGATGCCATTTGGTGAAAAGTCCTAGCATATACATGTTTGTTTGAGCTTAGATATTGACTCCATGTTTGGAAAAAATACTTAGTAACTCAACTTTTCCCTTTCCTAGTTTAGACATTATTTGGAACACTTTGACCTAGGCCTTTGACATGTTAGTTTTTATTCAGATGATTGACATTTTGTGCATGACATTTGACATTAGACATTTGATGTTAGACTATTTTATGCCAACTCTTATCACAAACCATTTTGGAGATACAACTCTATTTCCAGACCACATTGAAGATACAACTCCACTTTTGACCAAGTTAGACCAAGTTTGAACCATTTGTCCTTTAGACATAGGTTTTTTTGAGTTTATAGAACTCTAAACCTTTTTATTTTTAGAGATTTCATCATTTATGTGGATATGTCTAGCTACACCTATGTTAGAGTTACACATAATCCAAATTATGATATAATGGCTATAAAAAATGACTTATCTAGCTTTAGTCAAGACCCCAATGATGATAATATGGTTTGTGAGACAAATTTCTATCCACCTCATAATAATAATACATGAGAAAAAAGTCACGAACTAGCTCATGATCCAACTCAAGACCTTGATTTGTATGAAGAGGCTTATGAGGGGGATTTTGAAGACCTAACTATAGATAATGCTATTTTGGATATAGATCCATACACTCTTTATAATAACTAGTACACGGAACATAGTCAAGAGCCAACTTATGAGCCAACTCATGACTAGGATGATATGGTTTATGAGGAAGAGTTAAATCCTTTAGCTTATGTAAGTAATCAGGCCCCACCACATCATAACATTTCTATTCCAAGACCATAGTGTCTCACCATTACCATACCAAGACCTCATCCTTTGGTTTATGAGAGCAATCAGGCTCCATAATTCCAAACCATTTCTATACTATGACCTCATCTTTTGGCTTGTGTGAGAAATCAAGATCCACAAAGCCCCTTCATCATTCCAAGACCTATTCCTTTAGATTATGTGAGAAATCAAGCCCCATAATTCCCTATTATTACCATTTTAGGACTTCATCCTTTGGCTCATGCAAGAAATCATGCTCCCTAATGCCCTATCATTATCTAATCATAAGCCATTCCTCATCCAGAACCAATCCCATCCAAACCTCAACTGATTTAATCCTTTAAAGACCAAGATGTGTTCAAAGCTAGTATTTTATAATTCATTGGAAACCAAGGCTAAGAGAAATAACCAATATGTGATATTTTTTTTGAATCAACCATTTGTGATAAGTCAACTTGTGATGAATCACCTATTGATCCTATACTAGTTGTCAAGGAGTTTCACTTTGACAAGCTAGTCTTTATGGATTCACTTCTTAATGATTATAATTAGCTCTGAGCAAATCACTACCTTGACTATGTGCCTATTTTTCAAGAGCTTCATATTGATAATCCAGTCTTTGAGTTGTCATCTCTTGACCTTTTTCCCATCCTAGAGGAGTCCCACTCTGAAAATATAGTTTTTATGGAGCCCATTATGCCATCATAGGTCGTTACTTGTCCAAAACTAAATATTCAACAAGACATCATTATAATAGAGTGCCCATCAGATGAATAATTAGAGTTAGAGTCAGGTTCTATTCTTGAATTGACATCACATTTATCATCAAAATTAGAATAAACATCCCTTGAGTTAGAATCAAATTTAAAAGAAGAATATGTTCATGGTTATTACAAAATTAGTTATGAATACCTCATAGATAAATTTTAATAAAATTGTGATCCTTCTATAGTTTTTGAGGATGAGTATTTCAAATTCAACACAAGTTATCCTAGTATCTTCTACAAGGATTATATAGCCTCTCCCTATTCCATTACCATTCAATACGCCATTACCATCTACCAAAATAGCCATATTATTGACATTTCACCTCCCACAAGTGTCTATTGAGATTGATAAAATCACATTTTACTAAATTTCATCCATGGAGACATAACAGTTGAAGAAGAGAAAGGAGGCTAAGACCACATTCATATAGCAGAAGAACACTCTCCTAGTGAAACCTTTTTAAAAGCACTAGGGGACAATCAAAGTTCAAACTCATCATCTTCTAGTGAAAATTTTTTAGAAGCACTATAAGAAAATCTAAGTCAAAATCCAATATTCATTAGTGAAACATTCTTGGAGGTGTTAGGGGACAATCAATAAAAATTTATTGATGAAAACCTCTTTGAGGCACCAATAGATGAGCAAAAAAGTTATCCACTATAGGATGAACAAAAATCAAACATCAAATGTAAATAGCTTCCTATCTATAGCCTAATTAGATGGTAGCTAATCTCAAGCCCAAACAATAAAAAAATATGATGGTCTTATCAAGAGAACAAGTCTTTGGCTCCACCACAACCAAAGTTATGTTGAATCTGGCATTAACAACATTATGTGTGACTAATATTCTTGATCTTCATTTTTTTCCCCTCCATCATTCATTTCATTATCATCTACCATTCCATTTCACAAACAAACCTATCATCCAACTTTTATCCTTTTTTACCATCCATGGCTGCACTTTCCTTTTTAGAGGCTACAAAGATAATTTATCTCAATGTTTGAAGGAATTAGAATCAATGACCAATGAAGATCACAAAAGCATTCTTAACAACTAAATCTATAGCCAGTTCTTGATAGAGCAATTATTTAGAGGAGGTGGAGGATAGAAATTAACATGATTGAGTATTTTGTTTGTATCATTTGTTGATTAGGAAATGCATCTCCATCTCAATAGTAAAAACAAAATCACATGCCATTTACCACACCTAAGACAAAAACATGTACCATACCATTTCACATTGCCATGCTATTTCCATTATTACATATCCATTTACCATTGTAACATATTCTTGATATTCACCCTATCACTTAGGGGTAAACCCTCTTACCATTTTATCCATCCTATCATTCCATTCCTATTTAGACCAAAGCTTATTTTTAGTCATTCTACCCAATCCTATTTTGATCTTGGTTCCTTTGGTTCTTCCCACAATTTTTGTGAGAGGATTCCAATCAAGTGTTAAGGTGTGGAGCTAAAAGCTTCACCAAATGAGTATTTTGTAAAGTTGTAGGATTACACAGTCATCGGCATCGGTCAGGAGCGATCAACGTCGGTCAGGAGCAGACCAAGAGATGCCAGCATCAGTCATGGATCGGCCGATGTTGATCACAAGCGAACATGTAGGAACTGATGTCAATTACTAGTGTGTCCAGAAAGCTATTTTTGTGGACAAAATAGAGTGTTTGCATGGTAGGATTAAGTGATAGTCTTAAGTCTACATCTCTATTATTAGTAAGACTATTTAAAGCCCTTAATTAGGAGGTGCATTTGATGGCTGTAGTTGTATGCTCATGTTTCCTAATTATTATATAATAGGATAGATTTTCTTAGCTTATTAGTGTGTAATGTTGAATAGTATAGAATTATATGTGTGAATCATTCCAGGTTGTTGGAGTTAATTGTAATTGAGAGAGAGAGCTCTTGAGGGAAAGAGATCTAGAAAGAGATCTGTACATCTGAGAGAGGTGTGGAACAAAAAAATTTTCTTCAATTGTATTCCTTCTGTAAAGAGTTTAATATAAGTTTTTAAAGTGGTTTCTTGTATCTCTTGTTCTTTGCTATTTTTGATTCTAGTTACTTATCATTCTAATTTAATTCTGCATTTTATTGCTTTCATAAGTGTAATCAACATTGTTGGTTGATCCCCAACAAGTGGTATTAGAGCTTAGGTTGACTAACAGGTGTTTTAGATCTGGTTAATGTGTATTGATTACAGGGTACTCACAGGGGTTTCTATAGGGATTTCTATTTGAGTGGGAGAAGTAATGGCAAAAGAAAGTAAACTGAGAATGGAGAAGTTTAATGGCAAGAATGATCAACATTGGAGAATATAGATACAGGATTATCTATATCAGAAAGATCTATACTTATCATTAGGTGGGATTACAAAGAAGCCCACAGACATGGATGATGAAGAATGGGAAGTTCTTGATAGAAAGTCTCTTGGATCTATAAGATTGAGTCTGGCATCTACTATGATATCTAATTTATCACAGGCAAAGACAATGGTAGAGTTGATGACTACTTTAGCAAATTTGTATGAAAAACCCTCAGCTTCAAATAAGGTATATATTATGAAGTAGTTATTTAATTTGTGAATGCAGGAAGGTGGATCTATATCTAATCATCTAAATGATTTCCATGGAATTGTAAATTAATTAAGTTCAGTCAAAATTGTGTTTGATGATGAAATTAAAGCTCTTTTAATATTATGTTCTTTGCCTGAATGCTGGCATAGCTTGGTAATGGCAATTAGTAATACTACATCTGCTTCAAATATTTTAAAAGTAGAGGATGTTGTTAGTGTAATATTGAATGAGGAAATTCATAGGAAAAGCACAGAGGAAACATTAGGGAATACTTTAAGCTTTGAGAGCAGGGGAAGGCAAAAAGAGAAGGGCAAGAAAGGGAGATTAAGGTCTAAGTTAAAGGTGAGAGGTAGATCCAAATTCAGAAATTGCAGGAAGCCACAATGCTAGAATTGTGTAAAGATAGGGCACATAAGCAAAGATTGCTGGTCAAAGCCTAAGGAGGACAATCAACATGAAGGAAAAGAAGAAGCAAAGGTTTTAGGTATTACACAAGATGCTTTAATATTCTTTTTGCATAATAATATAGAATCTTGGGTTTTAGATTCTGGTGCATCTTTTCATGCTACCCCTAATAGAGAATATTTTAGTGACTATGTCCATGGAGATTTTGGAATAGTGTATTTAGGGGATGATGAGCCTTGTAAAATTGTTGGCAAAGGAAAAGTGCAGCTGAAAATGCAGAATGGCAACACATGGGTGTTGAGAGATGTCATGCATGTTCCTAGCTTGAAGAGGAATTTGATTTCTGTAGGAAAGTTAGGGGATGAGGGTTGTATAATAACTCTCACAGCTGAATCTAAGAAGGTGACCAAGGGTGCACTTGTATTCGCCAGAGGTAAGAGAGTAGGTACTCTCTATTTATGTAATTGTGTTACTAATAATTCTCCTTCTGTATTATCTACTTTAGATGTGGATGCAAAATTGTGGCACTCTAGGCTCAGCCACATGAGTGAAAAGGGAATGTCCATTCTTAAGTCAAGAGGTAAGCTTTCAGATTTGAAAAGCATAGATCTAGATTTTTGTGAGTACTATGTTTTTGGAAAATAGAGAGAGTGAGTTTTTTCAAGACTGGGTCAACAAAGAAGAAGCATAAGTTGTAGCTTGTTCACACGGACGTGTGGGGACCGGCTCAGGTTGCTTCTATTGGAGGATCACAGTACTATGTTTCATTCATAGATGATGCTACAAGAAAGGTATGGGTATATTGTATTAAGAAGAAATCTGATGTTTTTGACACTTTTAAGATTTGGAAAGCTATGGTTGAGAATGAAACAGGCAGGAGATTGAAGTGCCTAAGATCTGACAATGGTGGTGAGTTATGCAGCTATAATTTCAATTGGTATTGTTATATGCATGGAATCCATAGGCAAAGGATGGTTCCAAGGACACCTCAACAAAATGGAGTTGCTGAAAGGATGAATAGAACAATAATGGAGCATGCAAGGTGTATGAGATTACATGCTGATTTGCCCTTAGAGTTTTGGGTAGAAGCTGTTGATACTGTAGTGTACCTAATTAACAGAGGACCCTCTATAACTCTAGATGGTGGAATTCTAGAAGAGGCATGGATAGGTAAAAAGGTAGATCTCTCATTTCTCAAAGTTTTTGGTTATGAAGCCTTTGTGCACGTTGATAAGGAAAATAGAAAGAAGTTGGATGCTAAGTCTATGAGGTGCACATTTATTGGCTATGGCTCTAATGATTTTGGATTCAGGTTTTGGAATCTAGGAACTAACAAGATAATTAGGAGCTGTGATGTTGTTTTCAATGAAAAAGTGATGTATAGTGATCAGCTCAAGAAGTTGAATCAATCTGGGCAGAGCGATGGAGAATTGGATGAGGTGATGGTCCAAAATGAGCTCGCAATAAGAAATAATCACAGATAGGAAAACACAGAGACTGATGTCAGCCAGGTAGGAACCAACATCGGTAGGATAAAAATCAATGTCAGTCATATAGTGACCAATGTCAGCTAGGAAGAAAATGATGTTGGTTAGGAAGAATCGACGTCAACTAGTTATAGGCTTGGAAGTGACCGAGGTCAGTCACTGTCAGAGAATTTAGGCAAACAACGTGTTGTGAATGAGTCTCAAATGCCATCAGGAGATCAGAAAGGGTAAGTAAACCTCCAATTCGATATTCCCCTTCATTATTCTATTTATTGCTAACTGATGGTGGAGAACCAAAGAGTTTTGATGAAGTAATATAGGTGGAATCCAAGAATCAGTGGGAGCATGGCATGGTTGAGGAAATGGAGTCTTTGAAAGAGAACCAAACATGGGATTTGGTTGAGTTGCTAGCTGGTAAGAAGACACTAAAGAATAGATGGACCTATAGATTGAAAGAAGGTGAGAATGGACAGATGAGATATAAGGCCAAATTGGTAGTGAAAGGATTTGCATAAAAACCAGGTATTGATTTTGGTGAGATTTTTTCTCCTATTGTTAAAATGACTTCTATACGAACTGTATTGTCTTTAGTTGCTATTGAGGATTTGCATCTTGAGAAGCTTGATGTTAAGACAATATTTCTTCATGGAGATTTGGATGAAGAAATATATATGGATCAGTTGGAAGGATTTGAGGTCAAAGGTAAGGAGAAGCTAGTGTGCAGATTGAAGAAAAGCTTGTATGGCCTCAAGCAAGCTCCTAGATAGTGGTATTTGAGATTTGACAGGTTTATGACTGAGCATGGCTACAGTAGGTGTCAATCTGACCATTGTGTGTATTTTAAGAGATTGGATAATGGTAGATATATTATTCTATTGTTGTATGTAGATGATATGCTGGTTGCAAAATCACACATGCAAGATATCTTTGAGCTTAAGGTGAAATTAGCTCACACATTTTCCATGAAGGATTTGGGAGTAGAAAAGAAAATCCTTGGCATGAGTGTTAAGAGAGACAGGAAAAATCACAAGTTGATTTTGTCTCAAGAGGATTATGTGAACAAGGTGTTGAAATGGTTCAATATGCAGGATGTAAAATCGGTAAGCACACCTTTGGCTGGACATTTTAAATTGAGTAAAGAACAATGTCCTAATTTACATGATGAGGTAGAGTACATGAGTAGAGTTCCATATGCTTCTGCAATAGGGAGATTAATGTATGCAATGGTTTGTACTAGACCGGATATTGCCCAAGCAGTGGGAGTTGTAAGTAAGTATATGGCCAATCCAGGGAAGGAACACTAGAAAGCAGTTTAGTGGATCCTTAGATATCTGAGAGGAACCAACAGTAGGCATTTGTGCTATGGAGGTTTAGATACTTCTCTACATGGTTATGTAGATTCAGATATGGTAGGAGATTTGGATGGCAGAAGAAGCACCGCAAGATATGTTTTTACTGTTGGTGGAACGCCGGTTAGCTAGATATCAAAGTTGTAGAAGGTTGTTGCCTTGTTAACTACAGAAGTAGAATATATTACAGTCACAGAGGTTAGCAAAGAAATGATATGGATGACACAGTTCATGGATGAGCTAGGAAAGGAGCAAGAGAGTTGTAGATTATACAGTGATAGTCAGAGTGTAATTCATTTGGCTAAGAATTCAGCCTTTCATTCAAGAACAAAGCATATACAGCTTAGGTACCACTTCATAAGACAGGTATTAGAGGATGGTGAGTTGAAGCTGGGGAAGATCTATATAGATAAGAACCCTGTAGATATGTTAACCAAGCCGGTAACAAAGGAGAAGTTGAATCTTTATTCAACTTCTATTGCTCTTCATGATTAAGTTAAAGATGGAGGATCTAGAAGATGTTGTACAGGTACTGGTGCAACTATTTATCTCCAAGTGGGAGATTGTTAAGGTGTGGAGCTAAAAGCTTCACCAAATGAGTATTTTGCAAAGTTGCAAGATTACACAGTCACCGGCATTGGTCAGGAGCGACCAACATTGGTCAGGAGAAGACCAAGAGATGCTGGCGTCGGTCATGGATCGACCAACATCGGTCACAGGCAAATAGGTAGGAACCGATGTTGGTTACCTGTGCATCTAAAAAGCTATTTTCGTGGATAGAACAGAGTGTTTGCATGGTAGGGTTAAGTGATAGTCTTAAGTCTTCATCTCTATTATTAGTAAGACTGTTTAGAGCCCTTTATTAGGAGGTGCATCTAAAGGCTATAGTTGTATGCTCATGTTTCCTAATTATTATATAATAGGATAGATCTTCTTAGCTTATTAGTGTGTAATGTTGAACATTATAGAATATGTGAATCATTTCAAGTTGTTGGAGTTGATTGTAATTGAGAGAGAGAGAGAGCTCTTGAGGGAAAGAGATCTGTACATCTAAGAGAGGTGTGGAAGAAAAGAATTTTCTTCAATTATATTCCTTCTGTAAAGAGTTTAATATAAGTTTTCAGGGTGGTTTCTTGTATCTCTTGTTCTTTCCTATTTCTGATTCTAGTTACTTATCATTCTGATTTAATTTCACATTTTATTGCTTTCATAAGTGTAATCAACATTGTTGGTTGATCCCCAACATCAAGTTTAAACAATCAATCCAATCTATGCTTACAATGATAGTTTATGAAAGTAGTGTGATAATTGATCTGGGAAGATATCTCTCATTTTCCATCTTGTATCAAGCTTTTTTATGTGAGCCTAATTATAACTACCTATGGGCAAATCAATGTTTCACTAGTCTTGCTACTAATTATAACTACCTATGGGAAAATTAGTATCATTGACATATGCCATTGTATCTTAGTTATAACCACCTATGGGAAAACTAGGGGCAACACTTGTTTACCATGTATTTCCACATCATCTTGTCATCATTATTTTCATTTGACTGACCATTTGTTAGATTTGAGAACTTGTTGAGACCTAGTTGGTTTTTCCCTAACTTTTGTGTGGATGGAATTAATATAATTTGAGGTCATTATATGACTAAGTAGGTTTTTCTCAATTCATGTTGAGTTCACCTCAATTCCCCTTTTTATACACTCTCATTATTTTATGAGTAACCTAAACCAAACTCTCTCACTATTTTAATGAGTTAAGATACCTCAAAAATCTATTGTGATTCTCTAATGAGTTAAGATACCTCAAAAATCTAAAAAACATTCATAACATTTCAAAAATCCAAAAACATTTATCCTACCTAAGCTTGGTCAGTTATCCTTGATCTACCTTATTGGGGCATGGTCATTGCTAAGATGTTTTCTATTTGTTTTTTTATTTCAAGTTGTTTATTTGTTTATTTTGTTTATTTGTTTTTCTATTTGTTTGTTTGTTTGTTTGTTTGTTTTCTTATTTGTTTTCTTTCAACATTATTGCCTTGACTTAGTCTATATGCATTCATGGGTGATTCCTCAAGCACATTATTCTTGAGTCTATCTATATTCATACATAAATATTATCATCATGGTTTTTATCTTTGGTGTATTTTTTTTTAGTGTTTATTGGATTGGGAGTTAGGCCTTATGCATATTTTGTCCAAGTCTTCATGGTGTTTTATCATGATGCCTACTATCACATGCTACAACAAAAATTAGATTCAATAAGGTCTATAATCAATGGAGCCATAGAATTTTCTCCTTGATATCTTAGCAAATCCCTCCATCCCACCCTTGATCCCTTGATCAAATTAACCCACTGGCCATTCTAGTTATATCATTGCTAATAAAGTTGAGCATCTCCTCTCTAGGAGGTACAAATAAATCATTTTATATTGATCAATCTCATTCCTCTATTCATCTCTTTCATCACTTTATGCCCACTCATATTTAATCTATATTCCAAGTTATATCCTTGAGTTATGATTGCTAATCATCCCTAACTAGGGTACAATCATCTTTAGCCAATCTAGGTCCTCTTAATGATTATAACCACCTATAGGAAAATCATTATTTTGACCTTTATTCCTAATTATAACTACCTTTAGGAAAATTAGTAATCTTTTTAAATCAATTCATGTAAGCATTTTTTTATTTGGATTAATCTCAACCATGGGTTAATTCCACCTTTCTTCTTTTTTCTTTTTGAGGGACCATCCATCAACAAATGTGATAGCCACTCCCTTGAGGAGGCATCATCATCCAATTCTCAAAACCATTTGGATATTTATTTTTTAATTGTCATCTTATTTTTGTCATATAGGCCATTCCTTATTTTTTGAGAATACATTTCTTTGCCTATGGTTTGTAACATCTTCCCAAATAGGGGCAAACTATAGACACCTAAATTTGGCCACTGATAACCTCCAACTAGGCTTTTGACCAATTTCTACTGAAGTGCACAATTTGGCCTAAAAACACTAAAACACACTAAATTATTTTAAATTGACATATTCAACCATTTATTTTGGCTAGGATATCCCTAAATGAAGAAATACAATTTATGGGCCAGCTAACTTTAATCATATCATTTTGAGTCAAAATGCTAATTTTGCACTTGGGTCCTCTAGATTGATCTTTCCTATAAAATCTCTTACACATGATACATGATTTTGTTATTTTCTATTGGTAACATCCTAAATGGGATAACTGATCCAATCCATCTAACATAGACTTCCAATTCTAATCCAGTTAGAATTTGGACCAATAACAAGGCATTCTGATCAATTTGAGTAATTTGTACATAAAGTGCTTAATCATGCTTAAGAGATAATTAAATAAAATTAGATATTAATTAAGAATTACATGGAAACTTGTTGAATACTTGTTTTTAAAAATAAATATTGAATATTTTCATCATCAATTGACCTCATTTCTTGGGAAGACATCCCTAGGCCATAAATGCCACAAATATCAGGATTCATGCCTCCCATGCCTCATCAAAGCCCTCCATGCCTCTTAATTTATCCTATATCCCATATATTGATTATCTTACTTATGAATTTTAATTACATAATTGGATTAATCCTTAGCCACACATCTCAATCTTGAGATGGATGGTTCAGGTTTATTCTAGCCATTTACAAAAATCTATAAATAGAAGGCCTTGCCACATGAATTTTAAGCTATTTTGGTGCAAATTTATTATGCTCAAATATATTCAATAAAGTCTTGATAATGAAAATTTATAATTCACAAGTGATTCCAAAAGCTATTGTAATTAGTGTTACTATGCCAAATTGATTCCAAGCCAAGCCAAACCAAACCAAAGCCAAAGGTGCCAAGGAGAGATGGAGGTAGCCAAGCTTCCATTGATGTAGAATTCATGATCACAAGCCAAGAAATCCACTAAAAAAGCATTTGGATCATTGAAGGAAGGTGAAGGATTCTTGTTTCTCCTTACTTTTTAATTGTGTTTGTCATTTGTTTTTGTTATTAAGCTCATCCTAGTAACTAGGCATGAAGGTGTTAGTTTAGTGTGTTGTTTGTCAATTTGCTTTGTTAATTTTTTCACTAATACAATACTAATCTCCTCTTCATTATTCAAATTCCTAGTTCACATACAAAACCCATCATTTTTGGCATCGTTATTGGGGGATTTTTTTAAAGTATTAGTAAGGTGAAAAACTTAAGCTAGTAGTAATCCTAAAAACTAACTTCCCTAAATATTAAATAAATATATGAAAAAAATAAGACACTCTTAAGGGAGATTAATTCCAAATGACCCTTAGTAGGATACTTCATATAGCCATATAATCTAGGCAATGGAAAAAAAATTGAGGATTTAAAGAATACAGCTAGGAAAAAATTCCCACCTACTAGGGAAGAAAATATTTTTGATAATGGTTTAACACAAATTCTACTTATAGATGGAAACCAAGAGAATGTTTTAGTGAATGGGCACTAATTGAATCTATATTAGAGACCTTCAAGCAAAATATAGTTCATTCAATAAGTACAAAATGAATTTGGATTCATGAAAGATCTTGGTCCTTATATGATATCCAATCCTTGAAGATGATCAGAAATTAATAAAGGAAGATGAAATAATCAACGTTGTTAATCCTCTTCCCAAAAAAGAAGTAAAAAATTCAAATAATAATAATAATAATAATAATAATAATAATCCTTAAGGACATTATTGATAGTTATGATTAGAAAACTAGCTTGTTGACTGAACATGTATTCAAAAACGAGCCTTGTCTAGAAAACCATAAATGGATGGTCAAGGGTATATATATATATATATATATATATATATATATATATATATATATATATATATATATATGCATGAATCCATAAAATTAGAGTTGATCATTAGTAATGATTGATATTCTTTGAGAAAATCAATAAAATTAATATTATAATTACCTGTCTTTGTCTTTCACTAGCTCATGCAATCTGACTATGTTAAGAATAGGTGAAAAGGAGAAGGTAAGGACAATATCATGAATTTGGAGGTATATGTATGTCTTATTTTTTCTTAAGATTATATTTCAAGTTCCTAATCTTCTTTGAAGTCATTATCTATATTGCCATGATGTATAGGGTAATGATAGAATCTCCAAAAAGGTATGTTTGATACAATCATGCTAAAATAATTGGTTAATTGACCATTGGGTGGATTAGTGAGATCATCATGCTTATGTCATCATCAAAACATTGTCATTAATCATTGATCATATAGTTTTGTAGAGACATCATTGAAATGATAAGGAGATATCAAAGTATATTTTTCCCAAGTCCCTTGCACATGAGAGTCCAATCATCTCACTTATTACTCATGCTTTATACTCTTTCCATAGCTCATGAATTGATGTTTTTTTTATACCAATGCCAATTTTTCAAAAAAAATGTTCTTAATCTCCTCCTCTCATCTGTAAACCCTATGACTAGTGTGTAAACCTTATAATTAGTGTGATTATATTTGGTTTTACGTAGAGTTGACAATTTTACAATGGGGTAGAATAAAAAGTTAGAGCCAAAAAATATGTTTGAAGTCATGAATGATAATAGAGCTAGGGTAGTGTTTGAAACCATTAGATGGCTTAAATTCTTTCAAAAATTCCTAGGGTTTGATGAAAAGCTTGTCATTGATTTTATTCTCCATTTGAAAAGGGATTCCACTATAATTAAAGGTGTTAAAATTATAGTCACTAGTCATTTTATTAATAAATTATCAGGCATTCTAGATGAGGGAAAAAATATACTAGTAAGGTCTTATTTAAATGGCCTCATCATAATATTTCATGAGGAAGAAGAGTCTCTAGAAGAATATGTTTAGAGTCGCATTAGGAATTATAAGGGCATTAATATAGGAACCCTACTAGAGCCCTGGAGGTTTGTAGCCTATTGGATAATCAAATATTTAACCTATGATGGAAAATGCAGTGTGTTGGGTTGTGCATCTATGATAATGGTAATTCATCTGAGACATGGGTTATAAATTCCTCAACACAAAATTAATTTACCCTTATATTTAGTAGCAACCATTTAGGTTATGATAATCAAGCAAGTCAATAATTTAGCCTCTATCTATCACTTTGGTCTGATGTAATTAATTATTCAATGCCACTTATTTAAAAATTAAATTGGGAAGAAGCATGGGATACCTTTATACAAAATAATGTACTAAAACAACCTTGAATTACAAAAAAAAAACTTGAATAAGCCTCCAATTCTAACCCTATAGTTCAAAAGAAGGCTTCTCCCTCTAAGGAAATCACTACAACATAAACAATAAATATAAGGTCAATCTAAGTTGTTAATACACTAAGCCATAAATTTCATCTCATTATGGTTGAGTATTCATAACTTAAGATAATGTTAAGGCCTATATCCTCTCACATTAAATCCAAACTTTCTCTGTATCTAGTAGTTTCTCAAATGCTAATCCTTATTGAAGATGATGAACCATTATTAGAACAAGTTCAATAGTAGCCAGAGCATAGATAATCAATGAGTAAAATAATGACTCCATAGTTATAAATAAATTACCCACTTCATCCTAAAAATAAAAGACATAAATTAGACTTGGCAACTGATGATGAAGAAAGGGTTGTTGTAGAAGCTCTTAGAAGTTTATGTTAAGAATCCTG
Source organism: Torreya grandis (assembly GCA_037957365.1). NCBI lineage: Eukaryota > Viridiplantae > Streptophyta > Pinopsida > Cupressales > Taxaceae > Torreya > Torreya grandis. The sequence continues at coordinate 100,336 of JARHVA010009213.1, read as the reverse complement.
TTTTGGTCTAGTACCTAAAAAAGTGAGGAATAAACTCCTATCTATAAAGATGACTTTGAGGAAACTTCTCCATCACTCACTTCAACTCCTCCATCTTATCCATCATAACCATTCATTGACAAGGGTAAAACTCGTATGGTCATTGAGGAGGTCTAACCTTATCATGTATTTGAAGATGAAGAGTTGTAAAATGTTCTTACCCTATCTAAATTAGAGTCAATATTCATGTGAAAAGTAGAATAAATTTCCTATATAATATCTTATTTTAATCTCTTTTGTTGCATAAATTATAAACCATCAAATACCAATCTATGAAAAGTGATAAGGAAATTATAGTACTGACTAGGAAAGCAAGTGACAGTGAAGATGAGATTGTTAATTTGTTGATTCACACAAAGGAGGTAGAAGAAAAAATATCACTTAGAAGACACATCATTAGTTTAGAATAAAAAATAGATCACTAAAGGATTAGTTAGCTATAGTGTCTCATATAGTCCCTAGTAGATCCATAATAGACCAAGGTTATCAAACCCTTGTATCATATCCTAATGTTATGAACAAGTGGAATCAAGTTTGTTTGAAACTAAATAAATTGAAAACATACAATAAAATATTCAAAGAATAAAATCATAAGTTTAAATAAGATATAATACAAACACAATAACAAAATGAAAAATTCAAACAAATCCTCCATTTCACTTATCAATTAGGAGAAAAAATTATAGCTTGTAGAATCCTTTCCCCTTTTTACAGTTTGTTTTTGCATGAGAAATTATTTAAATGAAGATAATGGGGATCTTTTGTGAGTTACCTCATGATATTAAGACTATTAAAGAGTTTTTAGAAGCATACATAAATAGTACCCTAAATAAATTATGTGATTTTTATTTGTGTGACATCATCATGGGAAATACAATAGATTCCTAGTTAACCTTTTTATTAGAGAACTTCAGTTGAGAACCCTCCTTTCTACTTATAGAAATAAATTTTCATGGGAATAAAGGAAAAAAAATAATATGAATGAAATAAATGAGGTAGGTATATGTGTTATATCTGAATTCAATAATGCATCTCAAATTCTTGCTTAGTTTAAAATTTGTTATTTCTAGATTCCATCTATTCAAGAACATTACCTACATTCCCTTCATAACTATATCATAAACTTTGACTTGTTCACTTAACATTTATTTAAAGAGGTGGTGATTACCAAAAGTCACAAATGGAGTGTGATACAAAATCCACTAAAAATAAGAGAAGTTATCTCTCCTACCAACATTAGATAGACCCTCTAAAGGGTTGAAACCATAGTGCAAATTATTACTAATGGGCTTAATAGAGGGGGACATAATTTATGGATAGGTATGAGGTTTTAAACACCCATTTTTCTCACTCATATGTCTCTTTATAAAAACATAGTACCATAGGTAGTAGAACAGTTTAAACTATGGCACCACTATATCTTAAGATATATGGGTTTCACTAACCCATCTAAAAGGATAGTAGGAGAAAAATTATATTCCATCTACAGCCTTAGTTAAAGACTAGAACATATGATTTGTAAGTATGAGGAATGGAGAAGATAGTTTGAAATGGAAATTGTAAAATATAAGGTATGGGGGGATGATGATTCCAATATATGACTCATTACTACCATGTGTTATCACATTCCTCTTTGCTAATCTACCATTTGGATTGAGCAATGTATGCATCTTTATAACTTATAGGTAGTCTAAGGTAGAAGATAGGTAATTTTAAATCACTTCATTTATGTGAGTCTAAGTCATTATTATTTACATATTTTTCTATCCATTTTTTTATTTTAATCCTATATTTTTACATATACATGTATTAAAATATGTAATAATATTAAAATTGAGTTTTGACATGGTTATATGGGCTTAGAGAAGATTCTATTCAAGATCTAATGTTTTGGCCAAGCTATGGACTTCCACAAGTGAGCTAAAAACTTCCACAGGATTAATACAAACTTTCATAGGCTTTCTACAAACTTCATTAGGCTTTCTATATATTTCATTAGGATCTATACACACTTTGAGGAAACCACTATAGATTTGATTGGAAAGCATTTAATTCATATTCCAAGATGACCAAGATCATTTCTAGTTATCACAAAAGCACTTTCTATTTTTGGTTTGTCTATAAATAAATTTTTGTATATATATAGACTTTCCTTTTATATATGTTTTTAGATATAGATTTATATTTGAACAAGATTTTTTAAATTAAGGAAAAGAAAGATTTGGTAACAAAATTGGTTTACATATACAGGTACAAATCCCACACTTTTCCTCAAAGCATGTGGATTTTTTTTGTAATGCCTATGTCCTATTTTAGTAGTCAAAACCAATCTTAGCAAACATAATATTGTTATAACAAACTAGTAGTTACCAAGATATAGGAAGTTATTAAATTTCTAGTTGAATAAAAGGTAGACCCATGTTTGTTCAGTGTGTAGATTTTGGGAGCAATACAAGAAAATTTTTATCAACAAATAATATTATGAATCTGTAATTCTAATTTTCATGAATTAATGAAGTTGATTGCATTAACAAAGGACTAATTTATTTTTCCTCCTGATCCAAAGTTCAACAAGGGCCTACTCACCCAAGGAATCAAGATGTGTGTTTGATATTTATTCATTACTTTCTATTATTATCAATTTAATTAAACATATTTATATTATGTAGATTGTTAACCTGCAGGTGATGAATTATTAATGTATGCATTTTATCATTTGATATAGTGTTAATCTCTTTCTTTTAAAAGCATATTCTTAGATAAACCAAATTCAATTCTATAATCTTAGTTTTAAGTGTGTTTTGTAATTTGATATTTTATTGTATTTTCCTTTGTTAACATTGAGTGTTTATTAATATCAAGTGTGTTCATTTTAGAATAAAGTATGTTCATTTCAGAAGCAAGTGTCATTACTTTTAATTTAGATTGATATTTTTTGCAATAGTGTTTTATTTAGAAGTTTTTTAAATTGAATGTTTAGAGTAGATCATTTCACCAAAAAACCCCTAAACACATAATTTCTAGCTAAATATTAAAAACACCCTATAGTAAATAGTTTTGGACACTGGCCTTGGTAAATACTGATATTAACTATATTTGACTAAATAAAAGGGTAATAATGACATCCATCAACTAAAATGCTAGATCATTGACTAGAATATTCCTCTAAGCCCATGGAATCATGTCAAGACTTTACTATCATTATTGCATCTTATTATAATACCTGTATAGACATAAATGGAGGACTAAAACATGTAAATTATTAAAATAGAATGTCAAGAATAATGACTTAGAATCATATAAACTAAGTGAGATAAAAGTACCTATCTTCTAAATTAGACTCGTTATAAGTCCTAAATATACATGAAATACTCAATCCAAATGGTATATTATAAAATAGGAAGAAGATAATATATGGTTATAATGAGTCATATTTATAATCTCATGCTTCCAACTAATTCCTTATTAAGGAGTAACAACCTAAGTACTCTAGCTTATCTCAATCTCCACAAAATATAGATAGAGACATTTTTATAGGAATCTAATCTATTAGAACATAGTCTCAATCACCACAAAATATGGATATAGATATTTTATTGGAACAAAATTCTCCAATTTATACAAATCTACATTTAGATACAATTTTTAAATGGAAATTCTATATATAGAAATAATATAAATAGTAAGTGTTCTAATGTAGTTGAAAATGGTGTTGATCATCTTGGAATGTACCAAATAATCATCAAAATTTCATTGAAAAGCTTCTTGAGAGATAATTAATTGTGTTTCATGTATTATATAATCTTGATAAATGAATTTTTTTTATTTTGGTATTGAAATATTTATTTCAAGAGGAGTAAAGTTTCTTGGCTTATTTCCTTGTTTTAATTGATTTTACATGGATGCAATTTGGCCACTTATTTTTCATCCCATTATTAGGCTTTAAAGTTGAATTACTTATATATTGGCTGAAATGTTTAACCCTAACTCTACATTGAGATATCACACCTTGTTGTCATGAATACAAAGTATGTGTTTATAGATTGGTATGCTGTGTTGGTTGAATATTTTGTTGATCAGCATACTGATAAACAAAATAGGTCTGATTAGTAAAGTATGAAGATTGGTCATCCAAATGTGTAGGTTTACCACATCAAAAGGGGACTAATCTCTCCTCTCATCAAGAGGAGGTTCCATATATATATAGAAAATAATACTCGGGTAGGATAAACTATCCATCTCTCTTTTTTTAGAGATGTTAAGTGCAGATCAAAGGATAAATCTTAGTGATAATGACAAAAAGCACTCCTCTTCTTTTAGAACAACTATTCAACAAACCATAAGAATGTTCCTGGTAGTAATTGCAAAATGTAACCAAGGACATAGTAACTTGCAAATTGAGATGTAGCACAAAGTCTCCACTTGAATTTCCCAAGAGTGAGATATAAAGTACAATGAGTGCACAAAGTCATCCCAAGGTCCTTTAATCATAAACAAAAAGAAAACACACTAAAGGCAATTATGGGGCACAAAGTCTCTCCATAGTTGACTTTAGGATACCTTCCTGACTACTTCACTAATTCTACTTGTTGAATTAAAGGAATAAAAAATATATTAAGGAAAAAGACATAAGAACAATTTCCCCAACAACAAAGATATCATAGCATAAAGTCTGAAAAGTCACTTGCTTTCTTATTCCAATAACAAAATATGATCAACAATCTGAGCTCAAAGTCTCAGTAATGCCTTTCAATTTGGGCAGAGTTTTGTTTCTGATAATCAGAGAGAGATCGATCCACAATAACAAGAGAGTACCTTATATAGCCTCTTCAAGGACTTGGGAATAGTAACATATCATGTTGCATTGAATTTTGTTAAGAAGACATGCTATAGTTTAGGGGTATTTACCCAATTGCTTTTCTTAATGTAGAGAAATAGGTCACGCTATTAAAAGTTTGCATCTTGCAATATCCACCTGGCAGTCTACTTCTAGAAACATATCTGATGCACAAATGTTTCTAGTCATTCCTACTCTTTACGCTCCTCTCAGTGGTTCTTCCTTTTAGCCTTGGCTTTAAAGCCTTTGAATGCATTTGGGTCTATGCTTAAACCTACAAGGATCAATAGTTATTTCATTGTTATGACTTTGACGTCTGCAGGCACATCACTTTCCTTAGCAATTCCTTTGGATTTGTCATTCGATCTTTCTTAGAGGGGACCTGCCATTTGAGGCATTGAGAAATGGTCTACTTTGGGTTGAGAAGAGCCCCCTACAAGGGTATCTACCCTTTAGGTAGTCTTCAGATGGCCTTCAGGATTCTTTCTTCTAGTGGGATTTATCCTTTATTTCTTTCAGACAAAATGTTTGAAGGAATTCCTTTGGGTAACATGTCTGAAGGAAATATTCCTTGCCTTGTCTTTTCACTAGGCTTTGCTTTATTTTTTAGATGAATTCCTTTGGACAAATTTTCTGGAGGATTTTGCTTTATCCTTTGCCTTGTTCATTTTCCTGAAGGAATTCACTTTGTCTATTTTTCTGGGGGAACTTTTTTGAAGGAAATCTCTTTGCTCTTTTGGCCTTTGCAAGGGTTCTAGACCTTGGTTCACCACCCTCCTTCATGCCCTTTTCAAGGGCTATTTGAGCTCCAAATTAGCCTTTCAAGTTTTTTCAATGGTTCATTTCAGCTTTTGAGTGTCTTTTGCAAGGGTTATTTGTCCCTTAGAAGTTTGCCTTAGTCAATTTTATGTGAATCTCAAATTGTGACACGTGGAAACATCCACTACTCTTAGAAACAAAGTGAAATGAGGCTTGAAAGATGACACTTGGTAGCATCCATTGAGTTCTATCAGGTTTTTGTTTCCTTCCTTAGTCACTTTTGCCACATAAATTCCCTCTATAAGGGCACTTGTGTCTTTGATTCTTGGGGCACTCCTTTGAACTTGTCGCTTGAACCGACTGATTGAGCCAACTTTGGTTCAATGGTTCATTCCCTTGTTTTTATTGACCACTTGAACCAATATTCTTTGAAACAAGCCTCGTTGAACCCATTGAACCTTGAACCCATTGAGCCTATTGAACCTTGAACCTATTGAAACTTTGAACCAAAGTGGTTCAATGGTTCAATGGTTTAATGATTCAAGCATTGAAAACTTGTTATTTTGATTGAACCTACCTATAGAAGCCTTTGAACCTATTGAACCATTAGTCTGTCACTTCCTTGTTCTTTATAAGCTCTTTGATCTTTATTATACTAGTTAAACCTTTGAACCTGTGAACTCATTGAACCCTTTGGTTCAAGGTTCAACAATTCAATTAGTTCATTCTTTTTATTTGTCTAAGTCCTTTTGATCTTTTTGAACCAAACACATTGAACCATTTGGTCATTGAACTGGTTGAACCATTAAACCCATTAAACCTTTAAACCAAAGTGGTTCAATGGTTCAATGATTCAAGCCTTCTTCTTTTTGATAAGTGTTTTGAAGCCGTTGAACCTTGAAGCAGTTAAACTTTAAACCTTGACAAATGTGCTTAACTCTTGCTGCTGATGTTGAACCTTTGAACCCATTGAACCAAAATGGTTCAAGGTTCAACGGTTCAATGGTTCAATCCTTGCTTAAAAGCTTGTCGATGAACTCTTTTGGTTGAACCTTATTATTGAACCAACTTTGAAATTGCCTAAGTGTCAAGAGCTTGCTTCTTTCCTACAGAGTCCATAGAAATCAACCTGTGAAGCCCGTAGAACTTGGCCTACAGAGTCTATAGATTCAAGCCAACAGAGTCCATAGATTCAAGCCAACAGAGTCCATAGATTCAAGCCTACAGAGTCCATAGATTCAAGCTTGTAGAGTCCATAGATTTCACAGAAGCTTGAAAAATGAGGAATTTGAATTCTCAAAACAAATTTTGAGAAGGGAAGAGATTATTTTGGTCTAAGGAACTAAAATAGTTCACATGTCTCAAAAATGAGAAGTCTATTTTTGGGGACAACATGGTGTAGAGTGTTTATACCATCACATAACCATTAGATCTAGATATTCTTATGCCCTCACTTAAATGATATGATATCCATCAACATGTAATTAACACATAGATTCCAAAGATCCAATAGATTATGTAGATGCTAGAAATATTTTTGGAGTTTTATTATTTTGATTTTATTGTTTAAAAACTTGTGAGATTGCAGACTTACTTTGGATCATTTGTATTAAATGGATCATGGTTACATAAGTTAAAATTGTACATAACATGTTATTTTTAATGGGTTACATGTGTAGTAAAATAATTGATTCTATCATTTAGAATATGGATTAATTTACCTCTATGAGAAAAATAAATACCTTATTGATTTGAATTAATTTGTGTTTCCATTTGATATAACCAAAGAGTGCCTAGTGTAAATTAGTGTAACAGAGTATGGGGTAGGAACCATAATTTATAATGATAACATGAGGCCAATAAGTAATAGGAATAACAAAGTAACCTAATGAATCTTTCCAGTTCCCCTTATCACATAAATCTTTGGCATGGTATTAAGTTGTGAAAAGTTTCTTTCACTACAATAGTTTTATAATTTTGTAGTATCAATGTGGTTATGATAAATTAATCACCACCCATGAATAAATTAATTGTTAAATCCAAGTGATGTTGAAATTTTTTTATTTTTTGAAATTGAGGATTTTACATATAATGTGGGTCTTGAATTTCCCCCACATTAAGTAACATTTACAAACTAGTCATCTAGAATTTAGGGACACCACATTTTTATTCATAATTCTCCTTAGGTAATTTATCTCCATAATTTTCATGAGGGATATAACTTTGGTATTTTAATAGAGATATGTTAAGCTCTTTTGGATAAGTAAGTATGAATGACGCATGTTTATGCACATCACTATGTAACTAGGTAAATGACTCATATTGTTTATGCAATTTTCTTTCCTTTAATGGGGAAAGAATACATATACTAAAAATTAATTTAAACTCCAAATATGAAGGTATAAATTCTATTTCAGATGATGAACTTTTGAATTGAATGGTATAATCCTAAAGTGATTCATCATCATGTTTTTTGAAATTATGAAATTGTTATAATTTAGGTGTTAGCACCTTGTAGATATTGAAATCCAAAATGAAATCATCTTAAAATTGTGAAAACGTGGTTAATAAACCTTTTTATAGGATATAAAACTAATTTTGAGCGTCATCAACAATGTTCATATGGAATGCTTTTAGCAATAGTTTGTTATATTTTTTCCATTGACCAAAAGAATGTACATAGTTAATCATGTGCTTGAATGGGTCCTTATGACTCAAAAAGAGAAGCAAACCTAGTATTTTAAATCCTTATGTATTAGGATATTCAATTATACATTGTGCAAGAGGTTTATTATTGAATGGGGTAACATTTACATTAGTATTATGCAAAGCTATTTGCATTTGAAGTACATAAACTTGGTTTTGAAGATCACTAATAGTGCTTAACATAGAAATAAGATATTTCATGGGAATGGTGGTATTTTTAATTATTTTTATCATTGTTTATAATCCACCACCTTTTTGGAATCTAGGCATATGAATATCATCATCCTCATGGATAACAAGTGAAAGTTCGTGATCAGTGAATTTAGGATAATTCTTTAGTGTAATAAATCTCTAAATTTTGGTACTTTTGGTATATCATTTGAATATATTGGACCATTTTAATTATTTTTTTCATTTAATTTTGGTAAGGATATAACAATTTAATCATGAGGAATCTTTTATATAGGCACCACTTTTGGTATAGTAGAAACCTTTGGTGTAAATTCATATTTTGGAAGATAAAGATCCTTTAATTTTGGTGCCCTAGTGGATATTTTTAATAATTCCATATTTAGATAATTATAATCCTTTTTCACTTTATTTTTTTAGTTATTTCATCTTCTTTATGGATTAATATTACATGGTAAAGATGTCAAGATCTCTTGGTTAACCTTTAGAAATTTTTCAATATCAAATGAAGGTAATAAAAAGTCATCACCCATGATAAGTGGGATATTATTTGGAAATTTTAGAATAGGAGGGGTTTTTATCAATAAATTTTAATGATCATACCCTATTTTAATTATTTTGTAAATCCTCCCTGATATTATTATGGATTTGGTGAAAATTGTCACAATTAAATGTACACTTTTTCCTTGTGAAACTAGTTTTTGTGTATAAGGTAAAAGATTTTTATCTTTTTTAAGATGGAATAACTCATTTTTTGAAATGGTAGGAGAATATATTTAATTATAGGATTAGAAATTTTTACCATTCAAAGCTTTTATATTATATGTTTTATCACATGGAGGAATGCAATAGTAATCAAATTTGATTCCTTATTTATGAGAGAGTTGGATAGTTTCATAATAATAGTCATCAAAGAAATTATGCAATTACAAAAATAATGAAAATAAGTGCTTAGTTGGTTTTGATGATAATATAGATCTAGTTCTAAAATAGGTAGGAAGCATACTGAAAGACTATTCTGTAATAGTCACCAAATTTTATATTAATCACACAAAATACCTTCCCAAGAGGTATTTGAGTTACTAGGTATGATTTTGTGTCACTTATTTTAATTACAATTTTGGGGTCAAATTTTCCTCCAAATATTATTTTTTAACTTCAATAAAGGGGAACCCCTCTAATAGGTATTTGAATCAGTGAATTTTATCTCAAAGGTATTCTACAAGAGATAAAAATTAAGGAATCAAACCCCTATTAGATAATTTAATCATGTAAATTAATAAATATAAATTAAATTTTTAAATAAGAATAATTATAATAAATGATAAAAATTTGTAAATATTTTTAAATTTAAAAACTATGTTTATTATTTATTTTTATTTATGTTTAAATCTTTAAATATTTTTATTAAATATCTTATGTTTAAATATATAGCTATTTTTTAAAAAATAATTTTATATGTAACTTTATATAAACTTTTAAATTATTACATAATTAAAAATTCCCATACACTTTGAAATTAGGATTAATTTTATTTTTTTATCTTGCCATTATTTTCTCTTTAAATTATTTTATCTCCCATTATAAGGTCAATTTTTTTTAATAGATGGTTATGTTTATTGTGGCATTAGTGATGGAAATGATGACCCCATTTGTTTTTGTCATTTCTCCAGACCCTTATTGTCAGGTAATTAATCTATTTAAAGCATTTTTTATTATATCTAAAATGTATGATTTGTTTGTTTTGGAATTCCATTTTATTCATTTTTTACATCTTTATGTTATGAAATCACTGAGATTCAAATAGACATGAATTTTTGATATGAAATGGTAAAGATTAGGATTATTTAGCACTTAATGCTATTGATTATTATTCATTTCCTTATGTGTGTAAAACCAATAGGGAACCACATGGTGAATGTGAGGGGAAATCAAACATTTTTTGATAACTAAAAGTAGATAAACTTATTAAACAAGTGTCATGATGTGAGAGGGTTTCAATGGTGCCCCATTGACCATACCATGCCATGCCATGCCACACTAACAATCCATTTTTTATAAAATAGGATAAAAAATTATAATAAACCTATAAAAACATTTGATACAATAAAAACCATACCCTTCATGACTAGATATAGAATGGCTATGGGCTAGGGTTCTTTTGTATGGTCTGTTGTATGGAAAGAGGTTGAAATGAGGTTATTTTACTAGTTTTGTGATGTAGGAACATCATTGTAAATATGTTGATTTGGTTGTGTCAAGAGTATTAGAGTCTTAGGAGGTCATTTAAAATAATAAATTTCTTGTTGGAGACCTTAGATATTAGTGTATAGGTTAGTTATTTAGTGTAGAGTAGATATTAATGACTGTGTATGAACTAGTCTACAGGTGTTAACATGGAGGGTCAAACAATAGAGAATTAGCTATATTTACTTGTTATTTTGGAACTTAAAAATTGTATAAATATTAAATCACCCTTCTCACCTTTAATACATATTTGAGGAGTATTTAAAATTATTTTAAGATCTTAAAATCAAATTTTTGTCATCATGAGGGAAAAATTAGGCATATACAGACCTAGAAGAGTTTAAAAGAACTTGAACCCAATTTTCTTAGAAACCAATAAAAGAGGTTGGTGTCTCTTTATTAGAGATTGAAAAAATGGTAAGGGATAGTTTTTTAGTCCTTATGTGAAGTAATTTTATAATTAATAACCTCTCTCAATACTAATATACCTATGTGTAGTCTTATGACAGAATACATGGCTATTTGAGGTGTATAAGGGATTCAATGAGTAAATAGGTGTTTCAATCAAAGAAGGTAGTTATCAATACATGTATTTTTATGTATAAGGTATATTTTAAATCTTATCAAGTTTTAAATGTGTCTTAATTCCAATATTCAATGTGAACCCCATCAAAATTATAAACCTCATAAGATCATCAAGAGAGAGTTGAATAAGATAGATCCTTCATTACATCATTTTGTATGGAATGAGGTTATTTTAGTAGTTTCAAATATAAATAATTATAGTTAATCAACTATATCAACCAAAATAACCAATTTTAAAACTCATCAGGACTCAAATTATCACAAAACCATAACTAAGTTATTATGGTTTTCTATAGATAAGTTAAAATTGAAACATCTGAGTTTCCCTTCTATAGTTGACTATGTATGAAAAAATGCCATATTAGGTATAATCAAGACTAATATAGTATTATATTTAATATTATTGATAATTTCATATCTTATAGATCATTATATTGACCTTAAGAGATATTTGTCTAAGAATTTTGATAAAAAAGGAAGTATAACAAGGTCTTGAGGTTGATCAATGTCTTGGATCCTTAAAGCATATTTTTTCATTGATATTTTTTTAAGAATATTTAATTTAAAGAAAGGTGTTCACTATACCCCAATGATACCTTTGCATTAATCCCACACACCAACCAATTCCTATGAGTGAAGTCTTACTTTAATAACTATAATTTGGGAATTTATGTATCCATTTGATCTATGATTTCAATGAAATTAAATGATATATTTATAAACAAATGTTGTAGGTTGTCAAAGTAGTATATGATAAACTAGATCCATAATGTTTCTAGATTTAATGTTTTTAAGGTTAGATTTGTCTAAAATTATTGTTTTATTTTTTTGTCATGTCTATAATCCAACTAACTAGCTAATTTGAAGGTGTGCTCACCATGTTTATCAGGTTGTATAAATTGATCATCACATTGTGTTAAATGAGTCAAAATTTCTATTAAGATATTAATTAGTTTGAGAACATAAATTCCCTTTATCATACTTATTTATTGAAATAGTTATGGGATCAATTGATATGACTCAACCAGTCACATTCATCCATTTCAAATAGGAAATACCTTTTGATGCCAAATCTTACATCTTATTGATGAAGTTCCCACTTTTATCAAATTATAATATATTAATATTTTAAAAATATCCATTTATTCTTTAATTTTATCTCTATCTCCTAACAATTCCTTGTCATCAATAACTTAGTTTCAACATTAAAAAAATTATATAATATTATACTTAGAGTCTTTTGAAAATTTTTAAGGATGCCAATAATTATTATGGTGATACTCTAACAAAAACAAGTAATGGGGTGACATTTTTCATAATGATCTATAAAAATTATAATATCAAGAGCTAAAAATATCTAAATTATCACACAATACAATAATGTTGATGCTAAATTTATAAACATCTCAAAGTTGATCCTCAATTGATAAGAAAGCATGAATCCTACTTAATTCATATCAACATGGTAATAAAGTGGTAATGAAAGGTTTTAGAATTATCATAACCATAATACCAAGGATTTTACATAAGGTTGCTTCCCTAAACTCACTCAATGTTTGACTGTAACTTAGTTATATCATTCACATACACACTTAAATCACAAACACTCAAATTCATCATCAATAAAATTAGTCCACTCAGTGAATAATAGAGACCAAATGTATAAGGAAACTCAAGGTATATATTAGGATATACCTTGAAGGTATTACAAGTCCTTTCAAGGTATTACCTAGTAATACCTTCAAGGTGAAGGAAAATTAAACCCATGTACATGCTGAAGGTATCTCCTTAGGGATACTTTAAACGTCCCATTGAATGTATGATAATGACCTTCAAGGTATCTCCTAGTATATTCCTTGAATTTCATTTTAATAACTTCATGGGTAACTTTAAGGTATCTATTAGGAGATACCTTGAAGGAGAAATTCAATCTTATGCATGTTTGAAAGGTGATTTTTTAGGAGATACCTTGAAGGTATTATGAGTCCCTTAAAGTTAGCACCTAGTAGTGACTTCAAGGTGAAGTAAAATTACACTCATGTGCATGTTTAAGGTATCTCCTTGGAGAGACCTTAAACATCACATCGAATTTATGATAACACCCTTTGAGGAATCTATTAGGATATTCTTTCTAGGGCCTTGTAATACCTTCATGGGTAACTCGAAGGGATCTCGTAGAAGATAACTTACAAGAAAAATCTACTCTTGTGCATGTTTGAAAGGTATCTCCTAGGATATACCTTGAAGTTATTACAATTTCCTTCAAGTTATCACCTATTAGTTCCTTCAAGGTGAAGTAAAATTACACTCATGTACATGTTAAAGGTATCTTCTAAGAGATACCTTAAACATCCCCTTGAATGTATGAAAATGCCCTTAAAGGTATCTACTAGGATATTCCTTAAAGGTAAGTTTAATACCTTCATTGTTAACTTGAAGGTATATCTTAACATATTATTTGAAAGAGAAATACACTCTTGTACATGTTAAAAAGGTATCTCACAAGAGATACCTTAAAGGTATTATAAGGCCCTTCAAGTTATCACATAGTAGTGCCTTAAAGGTGAAGGAAAATTCCACTCATGTGCATGTTGAAGGTATCTCCTAAGAGATAAATCAAACACTCCATTAAATGTATGATAATTCCATTCAAGGTATATACTAGGATATTCCTTCAAGGGCCTTATAATACCTTCATAGGTAACATGAAGTTATCTCCTAGGAGATACCTTGAAAGAGAAATCAACACTTGTGCATGTTTGAAAGGTATCTCCTAGGAGATAACTTTAAGGTATTATAAGACCCTTCAAGTTATCACCGAGTGAGGCCTTCAAGGTGAAGGAAAATTCCACTTGTGTACATGTTGAAGGTATCTCTTAGGAGATACCGTCAATATCCCCTTGAATGTATGATAATTACCTTTGAGGTATCTAATAAGAGATTCTTTCAAGGGCCTTGTAGTAACTTCATGGGTAAATTGAAGATATCTCTTAGGAGATACCTTGAAGGATAAATCCACTCTTGTGCATGTTTCAAATGTATCTCATAGGAGATACCTTGAAGGTATTACAAGGCCCTTAAAGTTATCACCTAGTAATTCCTTTGTGGTGAAGGAAAATTCCACTCATGTGCATGTTTAAGGTATATCCTAGGAGATACCTTAAATGTCCTATTGAATATATGGCACTACCCTTTGAGGTATATCCTAGGGTATATTATTTTTTCTTAAATTTTTCACCCACAAAAATAAAAGTTGATTTGCAGACACAATGGGATTAGATCCAAAGTGAGGGACCTAAGGATCTTTGACCTAAACCTCTAGAGATGAGCCAAATTCCCTTACAAACTCAATGCATCATATTTAATACCTTATACATACTTAAAATACGTGGAATGAAACTACATATAGATAATATATGTTCATAATAAGGGAAAAGAGAGAGAAAATAAACTAAAAATAATAGGAGGTGATGCACTAAAATTTCATATATCTTCCCTACCTAATATTAAACAACACATTGAAGGTTATAAAGATGAATTTATATACATACTCTTATAAATAAATCCCCTCAAATCAATTTTTCATGTAAAGATGAGCCATTTAATAGTCTTAGGATGGAACAGAGTTTGCATAGCTAACACTATCTTCGAAATGGACTTGAATTAGGTCATGGCCTACAAGGAGTGAAGTCTTGTGTAGAGGTGAGATGAATTAGAGATAAATTTAGAGGAAGGATTCAGTTCATAGATAAAAACCATCAACAATCCTATAGATTCACACAAGACATGAAAGTAAAGAAAAAGAAGGCACTCTCAGATCTTTATTAATATTTAAGGCTTTGAGCCAATGAAACTACTCCCAAATATCCTCCTCAAGCACTAGGATGGATTAAAAGATTAGATAAACATGAAAGAGCTTTGTTCACAATTAACATGATGACCTTACTACAACTTTAGGAGACTAAGTGGCTTGTGTATAAGATATGAAGAGAACATGTATTGGATAGCTCTATGCTAAATATAATCATTCTCATGCTCTGATGTTTAGTTTAAACACTCCTCCATGTTTATGACCTAAAACACACTTCTTCACATAACAGATATGAATATTAGTGTGATTAATTTACTTTTGATCATGATAGGGGTGCCTTTATGGATTAATAATGAGATATTATTTATACATAAGGATTATGTTGGCCCATGATATAATGAATGATAGACAATACTAGGTCAAACTCATCTCTTCAACTATGTTCAAGGATTTTAGGTATTAATAGTCTTGTAGGCATGGAAAACTGGCTCAAGATAAGAAGACTGTGGACAAATATTTAACATAAGATCACAAGATGATCATGTTTAGTGGCTCAAATAGGGCATACATAAATTGATCCTTTCATATCATGGAGAAGAGACAATGGTAATGAAAATGGTCAATAGATATCTTGAAGGAAAAATCAACTCTTGTAAATGTTTTAAAGGTATCTGCTAGAAGATACCTTGAAGGTATTATAAAGCCCTTCAAGGGTATCACCTAGTAGTGCCTTCAAGGTGAATGAAAATTCCACTCGTGTGCTTTTTGAAGGTATATATTATGAAATAAATTCAACATCTCCTTTGATATATGATAATTAACTTTCAAGTATCTCCTAGGATATTCCTTCAAAGGATTTATAATACCTTCAAGGGTAACTTTAAGGTATTTCCTAAGAGATACCTTGATGTAAAAATTGACTATTGTACATATTTGAAAGGTATCTCATAAGAGATACCTTGAAGATACCCTTGAAGGTATTAAAAATACCTTCAAGGTATCACCCAATAGTGCCTTCAAGGTGAAGTAAAATTCCACTCCTGTATGTGTTAAGTTATTTCTTAGGAGATACCCTCAACACCCCCTTGAATGTATGATAAAACCCTTTGAGGTATCTCCTATGAGATGCCTTTAAGGGCCTTATAATAAATTTTTGGGTAAATCAAAGGTATTTCCTTCGATATGCCTCAAAGATACCCTTGAATTTAATATAAAGCCTTTCAATTTATCACCTAGTAGTTCCTTCAAGGTGAAGGAAAATTCTAATCATGTGCATGTTGAAAGTATCTACTAGGAGATACATTCAACATCCCCTTGAATGTATGATAACACACAATGAGGTATCTCCTAGGATATTCCTTCAAGGGCCTTGAAATACCCTTGTCATACCTTCATGGGTAACTTGGAGGTCTCCCCTAGGAGATACCTTGAAGGAAAGATTCACTCTTGTGCATGTTTGAGAGGTCTCTCTTAGGAGATACCTTGACGGTACCTATTGATCAAAATTTTAATATAAAAATAAATTTTAGGCTAGGTTTAGAGTTTTTTTCCATTTCAAGCCTCTCCTTAAAGGAATATTTCACACTCACTCCTATAAATAATGGGTGAGGGCACTTCCCCAAGGTTTTTTCACCTACTCTAAGTACATTAAACCTCACTTAGTAGCTCGTTGTGACCATTCCATACAATGGGCCTTTGTTTGTTTGAATTTAAGGTACTTCAATATTTTTTCCAAGTTTTTGAAACACATTAACTTATTCACCTAATATAATTAGTTCACTTAGATCAGTTAATGAATTCATAATTGAGCATGGCTTTTAATTCTTCATGGTTTCAAAAATGCTTTAGTGAGAATGATGAAAATGCAGAGCATGCAATCAAGATAAAATAATAGCAATAGATTAAAAAAATAATTGCCCATAAAAATCCACAATAATTTTTTAAATTGAATATTTGAAACATACTTCCCCTTCTTCTTTCTCCTTTGAAATAATTGTTTGTATATTCCTTTGCATATCATTTTATATTAGCTAGTGTTTTTATTTACTTATAATCCTTAACACATTATATAAATGGATTTAAAATTTCCTACACATTCCTATGGTTAGTCTTAATTTGGATAAGATATGCCTTTGTAGGATTTATCATAAATTCAATGAGACATTGAAGGTATCTCCTAAGAGATACCTTCAACATGTTTATCAGTGAAAAGAATAGTTGAGTAGAGACTATTTTTTAAAGTACATATATCTCACTAAGTCATAACCCTAAGTATGGTTTTATACTTTTATTATATTCTTAATAAGTGCCTAATATGTTAGCTATGAACAAACAACTTTTAGGCAATCCCCTTTGAATGACTTTTACATCTCTCTATATATAATTTATTTTCATTTTAGTAATACATTTTTAGTTTATGTCTGAGTTAGTGCATATATTAAAAATATTTAATATGGATTGTATATTGTAGTTCATAATTCACATTTTTTGATATATAATTAGTCACTAATTAATCACAAATAATTTAGTATGATATAATATGTAACTTAGATTTTGGAAAATATCAATATTTAAATATTTTCAATTACTTTGTAGAATGGTTTTAGGTGAAAAATAAATTCCCACACTTAAAATGTAGAAGAAAGGTTAAATCCAAGAAAAGTTGGATATAATATCATTTAAACTACCAAAATTAAAATTAAATCCACATCACCATCTTCTATTTTATGGTGGTGATAAAATTGCTCTTGCTAATTGTTATTTTTAGTTGTTTAGTTTGACAAATATGTATGCAGATATTTATTTGTTTATCACTATATCTAGAAAAGAATCTTCTTGAATTGGAACAATCCTTTCATGTGATAAGGATGAACTTGAAGATACCATTCAATTTTAACTAGAACTATGGAATAGAGAAGAGATAATTCTCCATTTTTATATAATTAATTTAAATAAATTTACATCTAGTAAAATGGAATTGAAAAAAATTAATGTTTTTCCTTCTTGTGAAATTTTTGGGTTTCATTTGAATAACTATGGTAACCTTGAAATGTTTGGGTTGATAGATAGATAAAATTTGGTATTTATAATAAAAAAATATGTTAAAATAAAAACATGAATAAAGGGAAATAAATTCTTTTACTTTCCACCATGTAAATATATATTTAAGATACCCTACAATCATGATAGAAAAAAACATTAAAGAAAACAAGATAAGGAAAGGAAACATATTTATATGCAGATTTGAAAAAGGCTATATAATTAATCACACTATTGGATAAATATAACATAAAGCAAAAGGTTGATATACTTTTGTTATCAATTTTTTTTATCACACACAGTGAATTCTCTACATAGTATATTTCCTTGAGCAATTATGCTTTGAACATTCCTACAGAGCTCTATGAATTGAGTGATGTTAATATCAAAATAATAAATTTGAATGAAAGATGGGTGAATGTTATAGTTAATTCATATATAAAACATAATGAGGTTCTAATGAAGGATGCTTTATTAATTATTTTTTATCCAAATTACCCTCAATTTATTATTGAATCAAAATAGGTCCTTGAAGATATGATGGAGAGAAAAAATGTAAGGTTCAAAATTATAGATGGCCAATACAAAATTTTATCATAATAGAGATTTATTTCAAAGGAAGAACATAGTTCACTATCATTGAGAATTTTTGTTAAAAGGGAAAGATTTCTAAAAATAGTTACTCCATTTCTTATTGTTCACAAAATATGTAACCAATATAATGAAGTCGATGAAGCAATTTATAAGGCTTCATTTTTAGAAAGATTTCAATCTACACATGACCTTATCTAATTTAGAGGTTGGAATAATCTTGAAACAAGGAAAACATAGAAGAAACACATGAACAAGATATACACTTGTTCATACAAATTAATTGTTCATCACAATAATTGCAGGAGAGAAAATACCTTCTTTTCATAGAATGACCTATTTTAGATTATTTTGATAAGGAATTTGATTTGTTAGAAAGTGGTACTTTACCTATTTGAGATAAATAATATTTAAATATGATTAATACAATAATAATTATAAATATTCAAGGGATTTTAGACAAATAAAAAATAGAACTAGAAAATTTACTAGAAAAAGGGTTTATTTCCTTATTGAAAATCCCTGGTTATAATAACATAGACACTTGGTGCAAAAAAGAGAATCTAGAAAGTAACATACTATAAAAAAATTACTAATTATTTCACCAATCATTATTTTAAACTTCCATTATAAAAATAATCACACTTGAATAAGTAATGGAGCATTATATAATTTATACAAAAATGTTTGATGATTTGTGTGTCTTGAATGAAAGTATTTCAAAAAATAAAAATATAGACAACATTATTTCTAGATTTAATAAACATATTGATAAAATATCTAGATAGTGATGGAGGTTATCTTCCCAGGATAGACATAGAAATTTTTAGCTTCCATTACAACCCCCCATGTCTTTGGCCATCCATTTTAGAATATTTCAATACATTGTTCATTATTGGAGTGAATTTTGATTTAATAATTATTGATCTTTTGAATGTCATTGAAGATTTTAAGGAAGAACATCTTCACTTATTTCTTTTTAGGCATTGATTGATAAAGTTACTATTGGATCTTTCAATGTATTCATCATTCACAAACATGACATTTTTTCTAGAATTCAGATCTTTTTTGGAAAGCTGTGTGTTGGTCATTTCCATTATATGTAAAATATGAGTGTCATACTTTGGGGTCTAGATAGTGAAGGATTCAATTGGACTCATATTATAGGTATCAATTTTTCTCAGGATTCCACTAATTTTCATCTTGAATATTTCATCAATCATTCACAACAAATTAAATTAGAAGAGGTGTTGACATTATTAAATATGTACCAACATTTCAAATGATTAGTTCATACAAATTAGGAATGCCAATCAAAAGTGAAATAGATAACCCCTTTTACGAGAGACTTATCTATACTTTCAATAATTTAGATACATGTTATGTATAAGGGGTATATATATAGGATTTGTATTAGTGTGTGTTTGTACAAAATTGTAAAGGAATTTATCTTGCATTAAAAAAACTAAAGAACAAATAATTTTTAAAGTTCAATTTAAAAATTGTTTGATAAATTCAGAGCCATCAATACTAGAACAACCACTTTGATTAGTACCAGGTGCATAACATTTTTAATTTATTTTATAATAATGCTTTGTTTTTCAAATATAACATCTTAAAAATCTTTCAGTGTGTATGCTTTATTTTTTAGACCTAACAACCTAGCAATATTTCAATGTGTAGCACTAATGGTATGAAATGTAAGTGAATAAATGATAATAAAAAAATCAAATCAATGAACATGGCACATAGTAATTTGAATAAAGAAAGATAAGATCATTCATATTTTTACAATTAGAAAAAAAATTATTTATCAATTATTTATAATACTGATAAAATATCTTCATTTATTTATATCTCAATTAAAATAATTCACAACATATCACTAAAACTTTGTGTTTCCAATAAAACAACCAAAGACACAGCTCTACAACTTGATGCCTATACAAACACAAAACAAGGCAAAAATATTTAATAAGACACTTTTTTAAAATACAAATATCAAATCAATTGATGACGAGAATTTTTAGTTACTATATTATATAATATATTGTAGAGAATAAAGAACAAAAGGTTCAATGAAGGAGTGCAAATGTAAAAACTATAAAAAGGCAAAAAAGGTGAAAACCCATTTTTAATGAATTTTTAATTATAAAATTTAATATACTAGAATATATACATTATTTTTATTTATTTAAACACATTAAAATTGATTTTTTTCTTTATGGACATAAGAGTATAGAAGATTGTAAAATATAATGCATCAACTTGGGATTTGAAAGTGTGGGTTCATTTTATTGTTGTGTAGGTTTGAATGTGGTTGTATTTACCCATTTAAATTTTTATTTAAATGTTGAATTTACATAGTTTAAAATAACTCAATATATTTTATAGTGTGTCTTAAAGACAATAAATTTTGATGCTAACTATACATGATATTTATCAATATGAAAATGATTTGTTTGAATATATAGAAATATTATGATTATGATAAATTATATGAAGAATAGATTTATTATTAATAATATTTTGATGAAAAAGGGATTTTCTATGTGTTTTTGTGTGTGGACATACACACGCACACACACTAGATAAAAGAATTCTTTGGTATAAGGAAGTAAAGGAATAACATAGATTGTGATAAAAACAATCATATTAATATTGGTTTAAATAGTTTTTAATTTGATGTATCTTGTTGGAATTATATGAAGGGGGTTCAACTGTAAGTGTATATTTATTTGAAATTAGTGATAGTGAACTTTGGCTTAAAATGAGTCAATCTTTTTTTTTTTTTTGTGATGAACTGTAAAACATATAAATATATATTAGTATGCATAAAAATAGTTGATACTTTCATTAATATAAGAATATAGATGTTGGTTTTTAAATGTTAAATTTATATTAACATCTTTGATAAATTAGTTATGGCAAAATCGGATTGTTTCATAATATGGCAACTTACATCTATTTTAACAAATGCATAAGAAGTGTCCATCATGGTCAAGTTATAAAAATTCATTATAAACATGTATATGCATATGAATGCTACAAATTTGAAAATAGAAATGGTACATCCATGTATAATGAGTATAGTTACATGTGATTCAACATGTATATATTTTGAATATGTTTATATGAATCTTTATAAGATTTAAATAAAAGAAAATAAAAAATGCATCAAATGAAATGCAATATGTTTATATGTTACAATATGAAATGCAAATCAAAAGTACATCAATGATCTATATAACATGTAAAAAAAATTCTTAGGAACTTCCTAGGTTATATAAAATATTATTAATAAATGATTTCTTTATTTTTTAACAAATTACAGATATTTCAAAGGAGGAACTAAAATTGACTTCTAAAAAACTATTGATTTTGGGGTTGGACGACTTATTATTTGTTGTGCACAAAATAAAAGATATGAAAATGAATGTTATGGGAATAAAATAATATTATATAATATAAAATATTTCATAATACTTTCAAAATCATTCTAAATAAAATTTGAAGGTGGCACTGTAGTCCTTTTCTCACATTGGCCTTTGGTCAATGATATAGAACAATCATTTGAGACTACTCCAATCCATGGATTACAAAAGTTAAAATTTAATGTTTGCTTGAGGAAAAAATATTCTACGTCCTTAAATATAAATATAAATAAATTGGATGAATTTATTTTTAAAGGGACCTTTGGATATGAATTTTTGAATTACCAACACATAGTTCAATTTTAATCCTTGAAATTATGTTACAAAACAAAAATTTCAAATGAGTTATGTTAATTCAAGTAGATATAATAGAAATGGAGGTCAGAAAGATGAAAAATATTTGAGAATAAAAATGATGTCTATGATCACATTCTTAGGAGAAAGCATAAGATAAATGCCAACAATTATGAAACATTATTTATAAGGATGTAACTTCTCCATATGTTTCTTTGAAGTGTATTTATTGATTATAAACTATAATTTTAGTAACATTATAATAAATTTCATAAAAAAAAATTATAAATTATTTAAAATTTAGTCAAATTTATTTCAAATTCATGGATTTTAATTTAGTAATACTTTGGTCTCATTTCATTCAATTTGATTTATAGTTGGAGATACTTTAGAAGTATAGAATCAGGTCAAAGTTTTAAAGTTAATCCCCTTGGAAGTGGAAAATCCATTGGTTTATCTTGAAATTACCCAAATTTATCCATTAGTATATTAACATTTGCTAATGAAGATCTTCCTAATGAACAATAAATAATTCTCAAGTCCCTCTCTCAGGTTGATGCATAAATTTGGGGGACAAAAAGTATGATAGTCCCCCACTTTGAATTTTTTTTTACAAAGGTCATACACCCTTTTTTAATTGTGTATTCCCTTTTTTCAAAATTTCAAGGCTTAGGATTTGCCCAACCTCAAGGGTGTATGCCCTTTCTAAAGGGCATTCACCGTTTACAAAGGGCATACACCCTTTACAAAGCATAAAGGGCATAGACCCTTTTACTATTTTCATTTTTTTCAAGCTTGAAGAAACCCATGACAGATCTCTTGGAGTTTTTTTTCATCAAGTTCATTATTTTCCAATTTTATAGATTGACATACATACTTTGGAGTTTCATTTTACCAATATGATTTGAGATTCAAATCGGTATAGATCAGGTATGTTATTTCCACATTTTAATTTTTTTCATTTCTATTTAAATTTATTTATTCAATTAGGGTTTTGAATTTAGGTTTGCATTAGATTTCTTACATTTCCTAAAAAACCAATATTTTTATTTAAATTTATATACACAAGTTTGATGGATCCATTTCATGAAGAAAATGTTAGATAAAATCTTGAATAATTTGATTTTGCACAAGAAGTTGAATTCTATGAGTAATATAATTCTAAACATTAGTAATTACAAATAATCATCAATGGTGTGCATCACTCTTTAGCTGGTAGTGCACAAATTTCACTTGCCAACACATTAGAGTCTAGTTTTAATGAAGTGGGAAATGTGACTTCATAACTAGATGCAATGTTGCATTGAATAGAGACTATGAAACAAATTCTTACAAATGAAGAAAAAAAAAATAACAAAATAATTTGTGTGTGTTTTATTTATTAATCATGGAACTAACCAACCTCCACCAATAAATTATAAACACATTACTATTATTATTGGTATGTTCATGAGGAGATTAAAAATAACTTTTAGGATAGATGGTGGATGGTGTTTAATGAGCCTCCATGAAACAATAATGAGGTTCCATTATATTTTTTGAGAAAATTGTATTGTAAATTTGTGTTGTAATAAATTTCAAATTATTTTGACATGAAGGCATCCCAAGGTAGGGAAGGTGGGTCTTCATTTAATAGACCTAGTGCTAGGCGAGACCAAAACCATCATAACTGATCTTAGAGAAATAAAAGGAAATTTAGTAATTTTTCCTGTCAAGGCCAAATACCAACCCATATAATTCAAAACTTTTCTTGGTACTATCATAAGCCTATTAAATTGGTCTAAATTATGTATTTTTACCTAAAAAGACAAATTTTGTTTTTTAAATGTTTAAATTTATATTAAAAAGGTAATGAAACTAGTAAAAATACCTTTTAACACTTTTATATTCATGACATTATCCTTAAGTTGAACTTTCATACTTTAAAAAGGTTTGTTAATGCAAGTTTAAGCCCAAAAAAGGTCATATTTAGCTCCCACATGCCAAATTTGGCCCTCTAAAGCATGGAAATGGGTTATTTAATATTTTTTCATGTTAATTACTCATGTTCTCTATTTAATGCACTAATTTTGGTCGTGTGAGGCTAATATGTAAATAAAAGGCAAAGCAAAGCAATATTTCATGATTTTTTCATTGAAGTGTATGAAATTGTATGGTCTTCCATAAAACAAGGGTCTAAAATAGGATAAGGAGGATATGAGAGATGTTCATGAATAATTTCATGGCTATTAGACTCTAAATAGGCCCAAAAATAGTCCCTTATAGATAATTGGTTTCTTTGCACATAAAGATAGGCCTTCAGGGTTACAGCTGGTATGATTAGGAAAGAGAAGGTACATGTCTAAAATCTTACCAAAAAAATTAGACTATGGGTCTCCCTATCAGGGTAAGTGTCTCTGAAATTGGATATATTTAACTCATGAATAATCCATTTGAACTCAAGGTATAACTATGTAGTCTTTCATCCATGAAGGCAATTAATTTTTTATGAATTCTCCTCACTAGAGCATCATTTCAAGAAAAATCAAGTTTGTAGAGATTATTTAGAACCTAATATACCTTCTCATGGCCTCCTTTAGTAATTTTACACACGTTTGAAGGTAAAACAAAGATAAAAATAAATAAAATGAGTACAATTTGTAATTTGGCATGCTTCTAAAGATGAATTGTATTGTCTCAAAGAGAGAGAAGGTTTTCGAGATTTCTTGGTTTCCTCCATGGCATGGATTTCCTTCATGTTATCATGTTTCCAAAAACATTTATTAACAAGTTCTTCAAAGATTCATGTCATAGCCCATCATTATTTTCTCATTCATCTCCAAGGAGTCCTAGTTTAGCATTATTTAAGGAAAATTAGCATATTTAGGTTTTTTACAGACTTCTATATTTCATTTTCACCTCTTCATGCTCATATAATGGCCTCAAAATTTATTTGTGTTCACTGATATGCCCATGCTTGCATATGACTCTAAATTTGGTCTTGGTAATCCTATTGTCTCCTTTTTACCTCCATTTTGTTCATCTCTATTACCACTATCATAACATTGTCATTCTTACTATGCAAGGCTTCCTTACACCGACCATTCATTTTTTCACACCATACATTAACTCCACCCTCCTTTCATCTCACTTTCGTCTCATGAATAACCATAAAAGGAGTTGAGGGATGGTCTAATCATCCTATTAATTAAAATATGATATGCAAACCTTGATAATCATGTTAAACTAAGGTAAAATTAGTACATAAAACTAATACATTAACAAACAAGTGTTTATCATGAAGGTATAATGACAAGAGAGGTTGGAGATACTTCTTTGAAGGGTTATACTTAGATTATCTCATCAAGTTTAGTGAATTGAAGAATAAGGGCCATAATCATGTTTGGTAACCTCTCCAAGGCCAAGATTAGTCTCTATCCATACAAATACAATAGGTATAGTCACCTACAATCAAAGAATCTTATGAAGATCAAGGTTTAAGAGGGGCTATAAGGTGTTTGAGTGAAATTATTTTCTCAAATAAATATTCCCAAGACATACAAGGAGTATATTTGTGTTTTTAGCCTTCATTAGGGCCTAAGTACACCCACTATCTATATAATGGACATACACAACCACCTACAATTAGAAGGACACAATTCTTGCTTGAAAGGTCAACACCATGGTGAGATGTATGACAAAATATGGATATTTAGTTATATTTTGGGTATTTGACCCTACCTATGGTTTCATCCCTGGTAATAAACCATCCTTAGATAATTAGGTGTCACTCAATACACTCACCTGCATACTTGGTATAACATCCAAACATCCTATCAACAAGCATATGACTTGACAAGTTTGAGGACTTTTCAAGGCTTAAAAAGACCAATTGACCACAAATAGTCTTGGAAAGAAAGAGGACTACTTATAATACATATAGAGATCAAGAAGGATATTTCAATCCTTCAAATATAACTTAAGAAAAGGAATAATGACCTACAAATAGCCTAAGGCCAAGGGTGTAGTCATGAAGGTGGACTAGGTTCTTGAAGAGGCCTAAAGGACATAAAGCTTCAATAGAGTATTGAAACCTATAGAGACTATTGTTGAAATAAAGAAAATATTATAAGATTCAAATTATACTTTCTCAATTTTGAGACTTGTACTCAATCCATACAAGAAAATATAGTCATAAAGCTTAGTCAACCTAGGAGAATAGGTCTATTTTCTTAATGAAGAGATAATGGCATTATTTGAAAGAGATACTCATCTAAATTGGTGAATATGAATTTTGTCTCAAAGGAATTCAATTAATAGTGATTAAAATCATATTTGGTCATAAATCCCTGCTATAAAAAATATAGTAGGCTTGTAGATCTCTAGAACTATGTTAACTATTCACCAACATAGTGATCAAGAAGAATTATATACTTTAAGGATAAATGATGTCAACGT
Source organism: Torreya grandis (assembly GCA_037957365.1). NCBI lineage: Eukaryota > Viridiplantae > Streptophyta > Pinopsida > Cupressales > Taxaceae > Torreya > Torreya grandis. The sequence continues at coordinate 73,368 of JARHVA010009213.1, read as the reverse complement.
CTAGTTTTGAAGTGCATTTTGAAATAGTTTCAATATTTTTTTAGGGTATAAGGTTTAATGCAAAGATAACACTATCTGTAACCCTTTTTAAGACACCTACATTCAAGATAATAAGGTATGCCTATATCTAATGCAAGGGTTTTCAAACATAGTGGTTTATAGGGAGGTTTCATTCAAGAAGAGGATATCATCATCAAATTATCATGATGGTATCCAAACTCAAGGATAGTGCTATAGTAAAAAACCACCTCATAGAACCACCATCTATAAGTAAAATATAATTAAGCATATAAGGGTAGGCCTATCTTCAAAAGGGTAAGGAGTGGTTCTAGACATAGTGGTCAATAAAGGAGTCAAATGGTATGAATGTTTAATGAAACAATGATGTTTTGAGATTATTAAGATGATGATAATGGTGTTATAAACCATGCTACGGTCATCCATTTCATGAAGGTGTACCTACAACTATCATGAGAACCAAGCTCTCCTCAAGCTTATATCAAGATCATGCACAGTGGTCATAGGAGTAATAAATGATGTAATGAGACCAAAGAGATATTAATTCATCAAGGATCATGAAAGGGAATTATCCAAAATAGTCACATAGCTAGGTTTACCTAATAAATTCCACCTATGACCATGCAATTGACAAATTTATCTCTCATAATCAACTATCAGTAAGGTACAAACTCAAAGATGTTTCCATTCTAGTAAAATGACCTATGAAGTGAATTAACAATATCAAGTGACCATGGACATATTTAAAAAAAATTAAGAGTAATAAAACATTTCTTGAGCATGAAATTAAGATACATAACAAATTGTATAGATTTAAACTTTGTATGGTGTGAAAACATAATTTGGAGGGAAAATATGCCAAAGAAAGAGTAAGAGAAAGGTTACAACTAATATGAAAGGTATTAAAGCTACCAATTCATGATTTAATAAACCTCAATTAGCTCCATTCCATCCAAAACCACACCTACAACAATGTTTATAGGGTCTAAGTCTTAAGAGCCTATAAAGAAAAAATATGTTATGATAACCAACATGACCCACTAAGTGACTAATTAAAGATGAGGGATAAATAAGGTTTTATGACATTTTAAAAGAATATAAATATTTATTAAGACTCAAATACTCAAGTAAAGCATGAAAACATAGCCTCCTAGTATGAAAATATAATCACAATCAAACACATGAACCTGTCTTAAGAGAAATTATAATTTTGGGGAACCTACACATGGAATAAAAAATTGAAAATTGGTTAAAATAATAATTATGACCACATAAAATTAATAATGTCATTGGATAGGTCTTTTTACAAGTGGAGGTACCCACTTTTTTGACACAGTCATCATCTTGTCAAAACAAGATCACCATTGGAGTAAGTAGGAGTCTTGAGAAGTTTAAGGTGTGTTAGGAGGGTTGGCACTTCATTTGAATATTTTTAAATAATAAATATATGTTATGAAATATTCAAAACAGATTTAAAGAGTGATCACACTCTAGTTTCTATACAAACCATGCCCTTGAGGGCTAAAACAAGAAAGCATACATATATCACCAAAAGGCACTTATAGCCCTACCAATAAATATGAAACCTTTAGAATGATATGAATATATTTTAAAGCCCAATTAGTATGATTTAAATTAGGTATACTCAATGGAGGAGTTAGTTTTAATCTAAAGAGGAAATTCAAATTTTGCAAGTTAAGACACACATTCAAGCTAGTTGATCAAGTGATCATATCATTGACCACATGAAGTTTTTATCCAAATGATCTTAAAATGGGTTTAGTAACCCTATTAAATTATATTTCATGAAAAATTGAGAGCAATCACTAAGAGTATAAGCATGTCTAGAATGCTTGTAAACCTTACAGGCAATTTTTTTCATGTGGCTATCTTTTCATACCTTTTACATTATAACCCAATATTATAAGGGAAGTTGAGGTGGTATATATAATAAAAATTCATGGTAATAATTTTGGTTTTGTATTTTTTTACTCTATGAATCGTTGTTAAGAAGGTTCACCTCCAAAACCCTCTCAAACCCTCATAGTGACTAGTTTTGAGAAGAGTTAATTTTCTTTCCATCAAAACCTCATGGATCAACCTAAAACCTCTTAAAATATAAATTAAAATTAGATAGGTTCCAAAAAATGATCATTTTTGTATGGAATTGGATGGATCAGGGAAGGAATCAAGTTTTTGAGAGAAAAAAGTGCCAAAGATGAGGTACAAGGTAGTTTACATCAAATACAATCCATGGAGATCAAATTTTAAATTTTTTTATTCATTATAAAATATTTATATGTTAAAAAATATTCCTATAAGTGCCCTTAATAGCTCATCCAAGATAGCCACTCTATAGGAAATTCAAGAAAAATTAACCTACTCAACTAGTTTGATTGAGTTATAGGTGTTTCTTCATTAGGAGGAGCTATTTCATGAGATGGAAAGTTGATTCAGGTCTAATATCACCATTTTCAAGTTTTCATGGTTTTCTTGTAGGCTAAAATAGACAACAAGTATAGAATATTAGGCTATTAGGAATTTTTGGCCTAGTAGTCCTATTTGATCAAACAAGTCAAGTAAATAATGGCATTTAAAGGCTATAATTGAGTTATTTTTGAGTTACCATGCCAAATGCATGCTCTTCAAGGGGAATTATCATGCAATGTTAAGTATTCAAGTGGAAATTCATGCAAGGAAATGGATTAAGTGGAGTTTATAGTCCTAAAGTGATAATCATTCTAGTTGAGTAATCATGAGTTAACTAAGTAATCCATGCATATTACTTGGTATTCATGCAAGAGGAAATTCACATACTATTTAACTCACTTCAAGTGGAGTTATAAACCAAAATATGCTATAGTATTCATGTAAGAGGAGTTTCAACAACTCAAAAAGGGCCCACCACCTTATTCCAATGCCAAAAATAAGATCATGCAAGGCTTTTGACACAAAGGAGATATATTAAAGACTATTTTTATCAATTTATAACTCAATTTTGACTTGAATTTAAGTGGAGTTGACTTTATCTTTGATCTTTTATGCAAATCTCTTGGCTTTCTCTATTCTAAACATTTATATGTTTAGGCTTTTAAGCCAATTTTTAGGACCCCTCTCTTGGGAATGATTAAACTATACCAAGATTGAGCTTTGTAATGTTTTGAGATGAATAAAATGACTATTTTTAGATTCCATTATTCTAGTATAGTGTGTTTATGTTAGTTTATTTGTACATGTGGTAGTACTTTATCCCTTGGTAGGTCCTGATCTCACTTAGTTAGTAGTATGCTAACTTATGTAGGTCATGTTCAATATTTGATGTTATTTGAGTAAACTAATAGTGGATATAATTGATTGATTATTACCTTGAATCATTCATATTACATCATTTCCCTTGTGCTTTTATCACTTGATAAAACCTTTATATGAAATATTGATGCATAGGAGTTATTTGGAGTTGTAGATTTAGTCATTGCATTATCTTATCACTATTTTATGAGTTCAAATAGAGTGGATGAACTAGAAATATAGGTCTATCACCAACACTAGAATATGATTTCCCTTTCAATTTCCTTATACCCCTTTTCATCCCAAAAATTAGTAGGTTTTAGTTAGTACATCATAAGTGATACATCAAAGGAGCTAGCCTCACTAAAACTAGAGGTTTGGTCTAAGTTCAAGTGCCCCACACCTCAGATCATTTCACTGTTAGTCTAGGTGTGAAGGAATTTTAGAGCAATCTATCATCCTTCAAGTAGGGTTCTATATGGGTTACTAATAATTTTGGCATGCTTGGTGGAACATAGATTCAACCATTAGGGTACAAATTTATAACATATTAGTCTTCAAAATTAGTTTCAATTACTCCTATGGTCCTTATCTCATAGGTAAAAGGCAAATTTTATTCATAATTTAGTTGATTTTAATGTGTTTTCTAGGTTATGGTATCCTATAGAGAATAATTTTATCATTCATTTCATTATCAACAGTTTTAAAATGATCTATATACATCTTTATCTGATCCTCATGACCCTTATCATCCCTACCATGATCCATATCATCCTTATTATGAGTATCACTAATCATATATAGAGCCTTATCAATAGTATGATGACTCATACCAATCCTATGATAACCCTCATGAGCCCTTTTATCCTTTGGATCAGCCCAATTAAGTCCCAAAACAATCCATCTCAAGATTTAAACAAACCATGTTTATCTTTGAGAAACATATGGTAAGCATAGACACTCAAAATAGCTATGGACAGGAGATCTCCAAGCATGAAATATAGAACATGAGAGCTAATTTTTAGTAGGCTAAAGAGGTATGTGAATATTTCATAAGGCAATTCCATTCAATATTTAGTGTTGAAATCCTAGACATAGGTGGTAGAATTATCGGCATTGAAGAGAGGTTGGTGGTTTATGAGAAATACCAGGGTCATCAAAATCAACAATATGTTCCCATAGAGATGCCATTTTCCTTTCAAGAATGTCAAACCAATGTATATCATAGCCCTCAAGATTTAATCCAAGCCTTGTCTATCTTCCCTACATGGAAATATATCCAAGATAGGACTTAAAAGGTTGAGGAGGTATGTTTTGAAGAGGCTAATTATTAGGTTCCATAGTAGATCATATAAGAGCCTTCATCTTCAATTTTTTCGGGAAACATCTCTAATCAATTAGTTAATTATTTTGAGTCTCATATATCTAAGAAAGTTGAGCTTGGAAATAAACATATTCAATATTTGATGGAAGTTGTAAAGGCAACACAGTATAAAATTCCTTCTTTCACAACTATGGTTGCAACAAGTACAAAAGCAGAAGTTTTTAAACCCAAGTTCATGACTTGGAAGTAGATGTAATAGTCAAGGGAGAAAAAAGATAATTCAAGTATAAATTAAAGTGGTGTTATAGAAATAATTTAGGATATCATTCATCCTCTACTTCCCCCTCCTCAAAATCCCAAGTCCCTTCCTTCATGGAAAGCTATTCAAGAGAATTTTCAAAGAGAGGAGGTGAAGGTGATTCAAGAGCAGTTCCATGAGAAAAATTAGGCATCTATGATAATTCTTTGGACCTTTATCATCTTCTTGAGTATTTTTAGGGGCATAAGATGAAAATTATTGAAAAGGAACCTCTCTTTCATGAGGTGAATGAAAAAATTTCACCTGAAGTGATAAAATATGAGAAAGAGGTTTCAATTCAAGATGAAGAGGACATCTCCATTGAGACACTTATAGGTAAAGATATGCATGGCTTATTATTTCATAATCTCAAATAAGATGAATTTTAGAATGAGTTTTAGATACAAAATAATACACAAGAATAAGTTTTAGGTATGCAATAAGAGGTTGTTTCTCAAGAGCCACTTGATCACATATCATTGGTCCCACATCAAGATGTTTCTCAAGAAATTGTAGCATTTACCATTGATAGGTGCATCCAAGCCAAAGAAGATAAGTATCAAGGTAATTATGATGATTTTTGGTAGTAATATATTGATATTTATAATGAATATCAGGTTATTCAAGGTCTCACACTTACTATTGAGGATGTTAGAGAACAATTAGCTATTGAACCTATCAAGTCTTGCCCATAAAAGGAGCAAGTTAATGATGATGAGAATAATGAAGAAGTGTCAGTTGAGTTTGTTTCTCAAATAATTACTCCTAAACAAAAATCAAATAAAGAGATCTTTTCCTTTATCATGCCTAAATAGATACAAGAAGTTAATCATGAAGATAGTTACAAGTCACCATCTAATGTGGAGTAGAATCAAGGTATTGACCAAGACATATCAAATCATTAGTAGCCAATGAATGAAGAATAATTCGAATTATTATTGTAAATTATGAAAATATGGGATGAGGATTATTGGGTCTTAGATCCACATCTTTAATCCAAGCACCTAATAATGGAAGTAAGAGGCCCAATTGCATCATCAAGAAACCATGAACATCTAAGTGCTCCTATCTACAAGATGTTATCAACAAAGGGAAAACATGTTTCAAAGTTCCATGGTGGACAAATTAGATTTAAATTTGACCTTGGAGGAATTTTTTTCACTTCAGATTAGTTCTTAGGTTTGTCTTGATTTAATAAGTGAATAACATAGTCAATAGTCTGCTTCCCTTTTATTGTGTTCATCTTGTTTTCCTATTTCCTTAGGTTATTTATCCTTTATTCTTATATTAGTTGTTGTTTCCTTTAAATATTGTTGTTTTTATAGTCAATATATGTTTCAAATCCAAAAAACATATTTTTGGAGTTTAAGAGAGTCATCAAGTCATGTTGTCATGCTTCAGATTGCCAATATCATGTGAAATCTAGTAGGTTCTCTTGACTAGTAGACTAGTCAACCCCTGTCAGTCACTATAAATGTTGGTAATTTGGTTTTTCAAGGCCAAATATCAACCTATATGATTCAAAACATTTCTTGGTACTATAATAAGCCTATTAAAATGGTCTAAACTACGTATTTTTGCCTTAAATGTTAAATTTTGGTCTTTAAATGTTTAAATTTGTATTAAAAAGGTAATGAAACTAGTAAAAATACCTTTGAACACATTCATATTTATGGCATTAGCCTTTAGTCAAACTTTCATACTTTAAATGTTCTTTTAATGCAAGTTTAAGCCCAAAAAAGGTAATATTTAGCTCCCATGTGCCAAATTTGGCCTTCTAAAGCATGAAAAAGTGTTATTTATTGTTTTTTACATGTTAATGACTCATTTTTTCCCTTTCATACACTAATTTTTGTGGTGGAAGGATAATATGTAAATAAAAGGAAAAAAATCCATCTTTCATGCATTTTTCATTAGTGTATGGAATTGTATAGGCTTCGATATAGTAGGGTTAGAAATAGGAATAGGAGGATTTTAAACATTTTCATGAATAATTTCATGGATATTGTATTCCAAACAAGCCCAAAACTGGTCCCCTATAGACAATTGGTTTATTTGCACATAAAGACAAGCGTTCAAGTTTGTAGCTAGTATAGTTAGGAGAGAGAAGGTATAGGTTTAAAAAATTTACCAAAGAAATTAGACTCAAGGAGATTCCTATTGGAGTAAGTGGTTATAACATTGGATATCCTTCCATCATGAATCATCCATTTGAATTCAAGGTATAATTATGCATTCCTTCATCCATGAAGGCAACTAGTTTTCTATAATTTTTCCTCAACAGGGCATCATTTCAAGAAAAACCAATTTTTCAGAGATTATTTGGAACCTAATCCACCTCATCATGGCCTCATTAAATTATTTTCCACACATATTAAGGTAAAACAAAGCTTAAAAATACAAGGAGTGTAAATGTAGGTTGGCATGCTCTTAAAGAGGAATTGTATGGTCAGAGAGAGAGAGAGAGAGAGAGAGAGAGAGAGAGAGAGAGAGAGAGAGAAGGTTTTCAATATTTCTTGGTTTCCTCCATGACATGGATTTAATTCATGTTTCATGTTTCTAAAGAAGTTTCTTAAGAATTTATCCAAGGATTCATGGAATAGCCCATCATTGTGTTCTCAATAATCTCCAAAGTGTCCTAGTTTAGCATTGTTTAAGGAAATTTATCATATTTTAAAGTTTTTTGTAGACTTATATGTTTCATTTCCACATCCTTATCCTCTTCTAATGGCCTCCAAATTGATGTATGTGTTAAAAGATATTACCATCATTTAATAATACTTTAAAGTTGGTATTGGTACTCCTATTTTCTCCTTTCCACCTCCATTTTGTTCATATCTATTACCACTATCATAACACTATAATTCTTACTATGTAAGGCTTCATTCCACTCACCATTCATGTTTTCACACCATCCATTCACTCCCCCCTCCTTACGTATAACTTTCATCTCATGAAGAACCATCAAGGGATTCAAGGGTTGTTCTAAGCATCATAGTAATGAAAATATGATATAAAAACGTTTATAAACATGATAAACTAAGGTAAAAGTAATACCTATAGCTAATACATCAAAAATAAGTGTTTCTCATGAAGTTATAATGAAGGGATAGGTTGAAGATACTTCCTTGAAGGGTTATACTTAGATAATCTCATCAAGTGGTAGTGAATTGAAGAACAAGGACTATAATCATGTATGGTTACCTCTCCAAGGCCAAGAACAATCTCTATCCGTACAAATGTAATAGGTACAGCTACTTACAATCAAAGGATCATATGAATATCAAGGTTCAAGATGAGATATAAGGTGTATGTGTCAATTTATTTGATAAAATAAATATTCCCAAGGAATACAAGGATCATTATTATGTTTTAATCCTTAATTAGGGCCTAAGTACACCCACCATCCATACAATGGACATACATAGCCACCTACAATTAGAAGGACATAATTCTTGCTTGAAAGATCAACACCATGGTGAGATGTATGAAAAAATATGGATATTTAGTTATATTTTAGGTTATTGAACCTACTTATGGTTTCATTCCTGGTCATAAACCATATTTATGCAATCATGTGTCACTCAAGACACTCACCTATAGTCCTAATACAATATCCAAACATCTTACCATTTGGAATATGACTGGATAAGTTTGAGGACTTTTCAAGGCTTAAGAAGACCAATTGACTATTAAGAGTCTTAAAAAGAAAGAGGAATAATTATATTACATATATAAATTAATAAGGATATGTCAATCCTTCAAATATGGCTTAAGAAGAAGAATAGTGACCTACATCCAATCTAAGCCCAAGGGTAAAGTCATGAAGGTGGACTAGGTTCTTGAAGAGGCCTAAAGGACATAAATATTCAAGAGAGTATTGAAAAATATAAATAATATTGTTGAAATCAAGAAAATATCTTAATCTTCACCTTATACTTTCTCAAATTTTGAGACTTATACTCAATCCGTTAAGCGAAGGATAGTCATAAATCTTAGTAAACTAGGAGAATAGGTCTATTTTTTTATTGAAGAGATAATGGAATGGTTTTAAATAGATACACCTCTAAATTGGTTCATATGGATTTTGTCTCAAATTCATTCAATTAATAGTGATCAAACTCATATTTGGTCATAAATCCCTACTAAAAGATACCTACAATAGGCTTGTAGAGCCTGAGAACTATGTTGACTCTTCACCAACATAGTGATCAAGAAGAATTGTATGCTTTAAGGATAAATGAGGTCAATTTATAGTTTTGAAGGGAATTTTGAAATAGTGTCAAGATTATTTTAGGGTATAAGGTTCAACACAAAGATAAAACTATCTATATCCCTTTTTAAGACACCTACAGTCAAGCTAATAAAGAAGGCCTATCTCCAATGGAAGGGTTTTCAAACAAAGTGGTTTCTAGGGAGGTTTAATTCAATAAGAGGATATAATCATAAAAATATCATGATGTTATCCAAACTCAAGGATAGTTATATAGTTAAAAAACACCTCATAAAACCACCACCTACAGTCAAAGTACAATTAAGCATATGAGGGTGGGTCTATCTTCAAAAGGGAAAAGAGTAGTTCTAGAAATAGTGGTATATAAAGGAGTTAAATGATATGAAGGTTTCATGAAAAAATGATGTTTTTATATAATTAAGAGGATGAGAATGGTTATCTAAACCATGCTATAGTCATCCATTTCATGAAGGTACACCTACAAAAATCATGAGAACCAAACTCTCCTCAAGCTTGTATTAAGATCATGCACATTGGTCATAGGAGTAATAAATGATGGAATGAGACCAAAGAGATATGAATTATTCAAGGATAATTAAAGGGTTTTATCCAAAATATTCACATAGTTAGGTTAACTTAATAAAGTCCACCTATAGCCATGTAATTGATAAAGTTCTCTCTTACAGTCAACTATCAACAAGGTATAAACTCATAGATGCTTTCAATCTATTCAAATGACCTATGAGGTAAATTAATAATATAAAGTGAACATGGACATATTAAAAAAAAATTAATATTAATAAAACATTTCTTGATAATGAAATTAAGATACACAACAAACTTTACAGATTTGGACTTTGTATGGTGTGAAAACACACTTTGGAGAGCAAATATGCCAAAGGAATAAGAGAAAGGTTTCAATTAATATGAAAGGTATTCAAGGTAACAAGTAATTATTTAATAAATATTATTAATATCCATTACATCCAAAACCACACCTATAACAATGTTGACAGGGTGTAAGTCTTAAGAGCCTATAAAGAGAAAGGATGTTGTGATAGGCAACAAGATCCACTAAGTGACTAATGAAAGAGAAGGATGGATAAAAAATATTTTTATGACATTTTAAATGAATATAAATATTTATTAATACTTAAATACTTAGTTAAATCATGAATACATAGCCACCTAGCATGAAAATACAATCATAATCAAACACATGAGCTGTCTTGAGAGAAATGACAAGTTTGGGGCACCTACACATGGAATCAAGACTTGAAAATTGTTAAAAATAATAATGATGACCAAATAAAACTAATAATTCCATTGGATATGTATTTTTAAAAGTTGAGGATCCCACTATTTTGACACAATCATCAACCTATCAAAACACGGTCACCAATGGAGCATGCATATTTCTTGATAAGTTTAAGGTCTATTAGGAGGGTTGGAGATTCATTTATAATGTTTTTAAAGAATTAATATATGATATTAAATATTAATAACACCTTTAAGGAGTTATAATACTTTGATTTCTATACAAACCATACCCTTGAGGGCTAAAACAAGCAAGCAAACCTATAACATAAAAAGACACTTGTAGCCCTACCAAACAAGATGAAACCTTGATAATTATATGGATAGATATTTTAAGCCAATTTATAATTATTTAAATCATGGAAAATAAATTGATAAATTATTTTCAATCTAAAGAGGAAATTCAAATTTTGTTAGCTAAGACACCCATTCGATCTAGCTGATCAAGTGCTCGTATCTTTCACCATATAAAGAGTTTATCAAAATAATATTATAATTATTTTATCAAAAATATTAAATTAAAATTCATGAATAATTTATGTTTGTTTAAGGGTTTTAATTTATGAACAATCACTAAGAGCGTAAGCATGTTTAGAATGCTTGCAAACCCTACATGCAATTTGTTCCACATGGCTATCTTTTCATGCCTTTTACATGGGAACCCAATATTCTTAGGGAAGTTGAGGGGGTATGTATAATAAATAATCATTGATATAATTTTGTGTTTTTAGGTATGTAATCTCTGAACCATCATTAAGAAGGTTCACCTTTAAAACCCTCTCAAACCCTCCTAGTGACCAATTTTGAGAAAAGTCAATTTTATCTCCATCAAAACCTCATGGATAAACCTAAAAAATATTTAAAAATAAATTAAAATTATATAGGGTCCCATAAATGATCATTTTTTGTACATAATTATATGGATCATGGAATAAATCTAGTTTTTGAGAGAAAAAAGTGCCAAAGATGAGGTACAAGGTAGTTTATGTGAAATCCAATCCATGGAGATCAAATTTTGAAACTTTTTATTCATTATAAAATATTCTTGGAATTTTCCTTACCAACTCATCCAAAATAGCCACTCTGTAGGAAATTCAAGCAAAATTGACCTAGTCAACTAATTTGACTAAGTTACAGGTGTTTCTTCATCAAGAGGAATTATTTCATGAGATGGGAAGTTTATTCATGTCTAATATCACCATTTTTTTAGTTTTAATGGTTTTATTTTATGTTCCAATAGCCACCAAGTATAGAATTTTAGGCTATTAGGCCTTTTTGGCCTAATAGGCCTATTTGATCAAACAAGTCAAGTAAAGAATGGTGTTGAAAGGCTATCATTAAGTCATTTTTGAGTTTTCATGACAAATATCTTATCTTAAATTTAAATTATCATGAAATTTCAAGTCTTAAAATGCCAATTCATGCAAGGAAAGGGCTTAAGTGGAGTTAACTAGTCCTAAAGTGCCAATCACTCTATATGACTAATCATGAGTTGACTAAGTAATCCATGCATATTTTTTGGTATTCATGCAAGAGGAAATTAAAATACTCTTTGAATCACTTCAAGTGGAGTTATAAACTAACATGTGGCATAAAATTCATTTAAGAGGAGCTTCTACAACTCAAGGGCCCACCACCTTATTCCAATGCCAAAAAGAAGATCATGCAAGGCTTTTGACACAAATGAGATATATTAAATAGTATTGTTATCAATTTGTAACTCAAGTTTGACTTTAATTTAAGTGGATTTGACCTTATATTTTATATTTTATTCCAATCTCTTGGATTTATCTATTCTAAACTTTTATATATTCAGGTTTTGAAGCCAATTTTTGGGATCCCTCTCTTGGGCATGATTAAACTCAACCAAGATTGAGCTTTGTAACCTTATGAGATGAATAAAATTACTATGTTAAGATTTAACTATATTGGTATAGTGTGTTTATTTTAGTTGATTTATAAATGTGGTAGTACTTTCTCCCTTGGCAGGTCTTGATCTCACCTAGTTACTAATATGCTAACTTATGTAGTCCATGTTCAGTGTTTGATGTCATTTGACTAAGCTAACAATGGACATAATTCACTAGTTAGTGCCTTGAATTAGGAATATTCCACAATTTCTCCCATACTTTGATAACTTGATAAATCATCTATATGAAATAATAATACATAGGAGTCATTTGTCTTTGTAGATGTAGTCATTGCATTATCTTATCAGTGTTTTATGTGTTTAGATAGAGTGGATGAGCCAGTAATATAGGTGTATCACCAATATTAGAATATGATTTCCTTTTTAGTTTCTTTATGCCCATTTTCATTCCAAAAATTATTAGGTTTTAGTAAGTAGATCATAAGTGATATATTAGAGGAGCTAGCCTCACCAAAACTAGAGGTCTGGTCTAAGTTTAGGTGTCCCACATTTCATATCATTCCAATGTTAGTCTAGGTGTGAAGGAGTTATAGATAAATCTATCAAAATTAAATCATGGTGTTATTTGGGTTGCTAACAAGACAATATCACATGCCTCTATTCCTAAAATTTTACATCATAATAAATAGATAGACACCCTTATAGTGGATACTAGTCTAGCACAAGTTATGATTAAGCACGGTATGCATAATTTAAATACTTTTACTCAGCCCACAAGTGGTGTTAGTGGTAGTGGTGGTGTTGGTGGTAGTTATATTGGTGGTAGTGGTAGTGGTAGTGGCAGTGGTGGTAGTGGTTTTGGTGGTGTTGGTATAGGTACTAGTGTCCCTCCTCCTAATCATGTTACAATTCTTATGCATCATTACACATCATGTGGGAGGAAGTGTATGGGACATCCTATTCAAGTGTGATATACATAGAATACATTTATGAATAATATCATGCTAGAGAATATTTCATCTATATATGCTTTAGCAGTGCATAACATTATCATGCCAGACATTAGCATGACAAAGTATATGCCATATGTAGATGATTTAGTAGTGCATGACACTAACATTCTAAAAATTGTGTATGATGTAACTTCACTGAAACCTATCAGGATATACCAAGCTCCTTTTTTAGAGGAGTTTTCAAGTTCACCATATGTATTTGATACACAAGTTTAATTTTAATTATAGTTTGTTTATGTTTATAAAAGAATATTAAGTATATTTTCTAGTATGTGATTACATAATTGACTAATTTATTTGACTGAACTTGTTATTTGTTGTTTTTATAGATGATTAGTGATACTTTGGGTAATTTAGTAGGACTTGACTCTATTGTAGAGGTTGTAATTGACATGGGTGTACCCTATACATAGGTTTTTAAATTACATATTTATTCATGTACATGTTTATTGTCCTTTGAACAAAAACTATATTTAAATATATATTATAGTCATAAATTTTTATCATGTTCATTACATTCACATATTATTAATTTATTGGTTTTATATATGATTAGGTATGTTATGGTCACCCCTCATAGTCAAGAATAAGGTTTAGGTGATCTTGCTACTACATCAAAGAATCCACTATCTCCGTAGTAGGTCATGATTTAGGGATGGATACTGGTGAGAACACATAGTTTAATTGTTTTTAGCTTTAAGAAATCATATTTTATGTCATATTTACATAATTGTATGCACATCTAGATCTAAAGATATATGTATGCTCCATATGATTACTCATCATGGGTGTATATGTGGTCTCGTAGCCCTTGACAACCATTTATATGGAATATGGTGAGTGTAGAATCATTTTTAAAAAAATTACATTCTTGAAAAATATTATCAAATTTCCAATATATAATTTGAATGCATTAATTTTTATATTTTATATGCTATTTAGACACAACAATTTTCATTGGTTGTCAATGAAATAATGGATGACTCAAATTCTAAGAAGAGATTGTCTCCTTGTATTGAGTCATCCAACACCCATTATGAGGCAATGAGGAACAAGAGAGCTAGTTGTTGTGCTAGGGGTCTAGTTGTAGGCACAATCAATTTTGTATGCTGATATGGCTCACATTGTATACCTATATGGTGCATTTTGTCTATGTACATAGTTATAAGCATAATCAATTTTGTATGTCAATATGGTTTACATTGTATACTTAATGGATTATTTTGCCTATGTACATGTTATGGTCTAAATTTTTTCTTGAGATATGTTATCTTATTTATGTTAAATTATGGCATAAAAATTTGCATCTATCACATATATACTATCTGATAATATGATTCATTTACCTATGTATATTTTCTATTTTGATCATTTAATGTTTACACATATTATTGGTTAATGATCATTATTACTTCATATCGGGTTACAAAAACTCACATTATTCTCTAAGTTAAGTGCTTGAATCATTATGTATATTTTATATTTACATGTGAAATATACTATTTACTTGTTTCATTTACATTTAATTACATATCAATTTGAAATTTTAATGTATAAGTGGACTTGGGATCAATTTCATGGACATGTAAATATTATAAATTATACTTGATCATAAATTTTAGGAGGTCTAGTGATGCACTTGTGTATGTCTTCAGTTCCTCCTTATTTATACAATAAACAAAGACAATTATATGTGTCCATATAGTCACTATGGCCTATTTATAAATGGGTTAATATCGACATTGATATCCCTCTCTAGACCATCCACAAAATTACAATCTTAGTAAGGTAAAAATATAGACACAAATGAAGAGACTTTAACAACTTCAATATTCCTTGACTAGTATATAAAACTTTGGGCTATATTCTTATGTTATTTAAATACACATTCAATCTGTTGTATCTCAATATGGAAAACCAATCCATCTATTGGTTTTGTCTATTTGAACTCAAAAGACTCAAAGCTCTCTACAAGCTAATTAAGCCTAAATGACTCAAGAGGATCAAAACAAGAAATAATTGAAAATAGGGGTATATATACATATAAAATACCTTATCACAATATTTGGTAGGTGAATCAACTTTTTCAACACCTTAGAATGTCTGCTACAAATAATATATAAAAACCTCTCATAGACTTACCAGTCTTAATGTTGTTCTAACATGCCAAAACCCAATCTGTATTGAATTAGCATTTCAAGACACCTCAAACATATGCACTTAGGTTTTTTATGAATTATCAGTTCTCAGATAAATTTTTTGGCTTTCCACTTCTAATATTTTACCCAAAAACTCTTAAAAGCATGTTTTGTCTATTAGGCCTAATTATCCTCTAGTAGTCAAAACTCAAGATATAGTTTTATTACAATAAATGATCATTTTATGAGGTCTATATAGATTTATTAAATGTGTTTGAACATTCATTTTTATTTTTAGACTCATTTTATAAGTTTCTAAACCAAAATCTCTCCTCGTTATCAAAGAAACACAAAAATAGGGTATCTCTTACACTTAATCAGTTGGTATGATGTGTGTATGCCTCCAAATGACTCAAACCACTTAAATATATTATTAAAATTTATTTTAAATATTTTCACAAATTTTGGGAATTTTATAATGGTTTAAAATGGTTTTATGACTAATTTTGTAAACTTGACCCTACAACTAGGGTTTAGCATAGTTTAGAGAACTCGAGAGGAATTAATGATTTTTTATAGCCTATTTAAGCTCTTACAAAAAACTAATTCTTGTATAATACTCTATAATCCTTATAATGGATTTTTTTAAAAATTATTTACCTCATTCATAATCTAATACATGTTTTGAGAGCTCTATGTTCTATTGTTCATGATAAAAATAAGGTTTTTATGCATTTTGATACTCTAATGACAAGAATAAACATCCAAACACATTATAACACTTAAAATTGAATGAAATAAAATTAAAATACAAATATTATCATATATATTAACAAAAATATTCTTAATTTATAATATAAAAATAATACATAGACCTCATAAGAATGTCATAACAGATTATTCATCCTTGCTACTCAATCACTAAATTGACCTCCTCTTCTTTTATTTCCTATCTTGGGTCATCCTATAAATGTTCCTTTGAATGGAATCCATTCTTAGTTTGTTTCTCCAATTTTAGGATATGCCAAATTTGTTCCAAATTTATCTCTATAGTCCTATCTTAACATAACAATTTGACTAAAGATACCTTAACAAGTAGTTTTTACATACTTTTTATGACCTTCTAATACAACTATGACCTCTAAAAGGCCTATAAACCTCTATGATATGTAGGAAATATTTATAAACCACAATAAATCATACAATTTTAAAATTAATCTATAATTTGTACATAAGCATGTTTCAAATATTAAAATTTTAGCTTTGGAGGGAAAATACTCCAAGACATCTAAATTTTAGATTTGGTTTCTCTCATGGCCAAATCTCTCAAAACAAGCTAAAAGTTCATTAGAGGGGGCTATATAGTTTAACTCATCATCCCAATTGATGAACCATCTACATGGACACATCTAATGGGAAGTTTTAGGCTAGAATGACCTTATTTGGTCTCAATCAGGTCTTGAGAGCAAAAGTTGCAATTGGTCAGAGGCATCCCTAAAGAGAATTCACTCATCCTTGAGAGTGAAAAATGAGAAAAATTTGGTCATATGTTGTATGAGAGCTATAATGGATACATATTAACCATCATCTTCTACACATAAATTAATGAGTCCTCTAAAAAAGTCCATATGTATTTTATCTAACTTGAGATGGATGAGATGTGGTGATGAGGTTTCTCTCATGGCCAAATCTCTCAGAATGGGCCAGAAGTTGGTTAGTGAGGGTCATATAATTTGAATCATCAGCCCAATCAATGAACCATCTACGCAAACATGTTTAGATGGATATTTTTAGGCTAGAATGACCTTTGTTTAGTCTTGGTCATGCCTCGAGAGTGCAAGTTATAGTTGGTTGGAGGCATCCGTTAAGAGAATTCACTTGTCCCTAAGTGTGAAAAATGGGCAAACTTTGGTCATGCATTGCATGAGAACCATGAGGGCTAGATATTATCTGTTAGGTCTTACACGTGCATAGATGAGTCCTCTAAGAAATCTCAAGAGGATTTTATCTAACGTGACACAAATGAGATGTGGTAATGAGATTTATTTCATGTTCAAATCTCTTAGAATGGGCCAAAAGTTGGTTAGCAAGGACCATCTAATATAAATCATCAACCTAATTGATGAACCATCTATGCAAACACATATAAATAGGCACTTTTAGGCTAGAACAACCTTTGTCTAGTCTCAATCAGGCCTTGATAGTGAACATTGTTATTGCATCTCAATTTTCTCTCCTGGTAGACTTGCTAGATTATGCATGGATATATATAGTCAAAAAATTTAGATTTGGCTATTTTTAACTAAGCTATGAGATACATGATATTATGGGGTAGTAGGATATTTATTAGATACATGATTTCTTACTATGAGTTGGTTAATGTATGCATTTATATTTTGAGCATATTAATGTAGTATTTTATTTATATTATTACTTTATGTTTATCATGTGATATGATCTAATTAGCTATGTGTTTTGAGGTGGACGTAGAAGAATAAATCCCTCAAAATGTGTTAGATGGAGAGCATCATCAGAGAGGGTGATGTAGATGGAGACATTGAAGGTCTATAGAGAGTTGGTGAAACCTTGCACACACTATAATAGTTAGTACATGATATAAATGCACTTTATTTCTTGGAGTATTTTTTTCTATGGTTTTCTATAGTAGGTAAAAATATCATAATGTATTCTTTTGCATGTTTGGCATGTTTTGTTAATTATGAAAGTAGGAAAAATTTGGTCAAAGTAAATCTAAAATATGGGTCATTTATAAATTTTGACATTGTCATTTAAAATTGCTATAGTATATTGGATGCTAATTTAATTTAATACAATTATGTAATTTTAGCATTCCAAATTAAAAATATATTAAAAAATGGAAATTATCTTGGAAAAGGAAAAAAAAAGGGAAAAACAAAGAAATTAAATAAAAGAAACAAAAAATTAGAGATTAAAATAGAAAATCTAAAAAGAATTAAATATATCAAAATACCAAAAAAAATAAAAACAAAAATCTATAAA
This sequence comes from Torreya grandis, assembly GCA_037957365.1. Taxonomy (NCBI): domain Eukaryota; kingdom Viridiplantae; phylum Streptophyta; class Pinopsida; order Cupressales; family Taxaceae; genus Torreya; species Torreya grandis. The sequence goes on along the minus strand of JARHVA010009213.1, from coordinate 54,847 downwards.
AGTAAAGGTTGCACCTATTTTTAAATAGAGAAAGTTAAATAAAATTATGATTGGATGCATTTGAGAGGGGAAGACCAAATGAGAGAGAGAGTAAGGATGCAATAAGGAAAAGATAGAGTTTTAGGAGTAGAGTATCAAGTAGGTGTTGTATTTTAATTTATCAAATATTCCTCATCCAATATGATCTATGTTAAAATTACCTTAAAACCATGCATGTACGGGTCGCTATAGATAATCCCAAGCATCAACTTGTTTAAGGAAATCAAGTTACAAATTTGAGTCATTATATATGTGCATATAGATTATTCCTAGTTCTCTCTCTCTCTCTATCTCTCTCTCTCTCCCTCTCTCTCTCTCTCTCTTTCTATGTATGTATGTGTATATATATATATATAATTGTCTGCCAAAGTGAGAAAAGTGAACAATCAATTTATGGCATTGCCATATAAAATTCTTATAGCTAAAGCAACTTACATCCTTAGAGTTTTTATCTCATCCAGTATTAAAAATAGATAGTTTCTAGTGGCATCATTGTTTTCTTTTGATTTGTATCATGTTACATGAAAAAATATTTTTGATAGGGGGATCTCCCAAATAGAATAACTATATATCTATACTATGATGGTATGATATTTTTGTTAGAGGTAAAATCACTGAGAGGGGTGTTGAATTAGTGATGCAATCAATTCAATTCCAATTCCAAAACTTCAAACTCTCAACCAATCAATATAAGCAATCATGAAGCATATAAACTAGTTATTTCAATGAACAAGGAAACTATGGAATATCAAGTCACATAACCCATGAATTATGTGGAAAACCTCATGGGGCATAAAACCCACTCTAAAGTATACATAAAATTAGACTATAGTCCTATAATGAATTCAAAAATAAGAGACTTTAGTTAAACACCCACTTCATAAGGAGCATAAACCCCTAAGCATGAATAAGTACACACTTTTACTAGATGTTGATCACCCATACAACACCTCATCATATCTACACCTCTAGAGCTCTTATTTCCTTTCAATTTGATAGAGAAATATTTAATATTAATTCTATTCAACCCTTAACACTCTTTCAAACATTCACATATAAGTAATTAATCCAAAACACCCTTTTGGATCACTTTACACTTCTTCACTCATGTTTAATATTTAACCTTATAATAACACTATTATAACATAAAAAATATGACCTATGTGACACATACATATCCCTCATACTTATTTTATCTTCAATTTATCCAATAATCACATTCACCCTTCTCTATACTTCGCATATCAACTCTAGAAACCTTCATCTTTGTTTATGCTTTGTATAGAGCCTTCATGATCATCACCTTATTAGTCTACCATAAGACTTGAATTAACCCTTAAGTATTCTATCAAACTTATAATGGGATCAATTTCATCTTCATAATTCATCCATAGCTTTGATAGATGACCCTTTAGTAACAACATCTTTCAATTAGGCTTAAGAAGCCCTTATAGGTCTAGGGAGACATATTCATCCTTTTAACACTTCATCGAGCAAAAATAGGAACATAAGAATACTTAAAATCACATAGGTGCATGCCACATGACCTAAAAGACATCCTAAACTATTAAATTCATCACTACACACCTCTTCATTTGCAAAACCTATCAAACATTTACCTTGTACATGAAAACACCATGAATGAACCAAAAGTCAACTTATAAGCAATTGATCATACTAAATATGAATTTTTCAAACCTCAAAAATACATAAAAATTATCCTCAAGGAGTATAAAACACTTTCCAATACATAATTCACCTTGAAATATCAAAACACCATCAAGAGAAACTAAAACCTCCTTCTCGGGTCACTTGCAAAAGAAGATCAAACCTTCAATCAACTTTGGACCATAATAAATATATTTTTATGACTATTCAAACCTCCAAATCATTTTAATTGGATTTACCTTGAAGTTTGTTAGGTTGTGGAGCTAAAATCTTCATAGGTATGCAAATGGAGGAGGTTACTGAGTGTCACAGTAACCAACATCAGTCAAGCCAATCGACGTCAGTCATATTCAGTGTACAGAGTAACCAGCATCAATTAGGGGTCAGCCGGCATCGGTTAGATAGGAACCGACATCAGTCATCTCCAGACAGACAAAGACTGACATCAGTCATTTGTGCATTCCATAACTAGTCTAATTTTAGATGGACAGTTAGTTTGCATGTAAAGACTAATTTTAGTCTTGAGTCTACATTTCTAATTATTGTAATTGGGAAGTCTAATTATTGTTTGGTTTGGGATCTATTTAAGAGACCCATGAGGCTGTATTATAATCAAGGACAAGGAAGAGATCCTTCTGAGTGTAAGATTAGTTGATCTACAGGTAGCAAGATCAAGGAGATCTACATGGTAAGTAAGATCAATTAGATCTACAGGTCTGCAAGATCAAGGAGATCTACTTGGAGTACTTAGTGGTACTTGGTGGACTGGCAGTACGCAACAACAACCATTGGGTTGATTGTCACTAACTGGTGGAGGGAACAACTCAGTTAATGAGTTGTGATTGTAATTGATTGAGAGAGAGAACTCTTGAGGGAGAATTATTGTACACCCAAGAGGTGTGGGAAGAGTGTGATTTACTCATTGTATTTCCTTCTAGAAGAGTGTTAATATAGATTGTATTGTTTCTCATATTATGTGTTATCTCTGAATTTTAGTTACATATTACTTCTGGTTTAATTTCATGTTTAGTTGCTTATACAAAGGTAATCAAGTGTACTCTTAAGGAGTAAGATCCTAACAATTGGTATCAGAGCAGGTTCATCAGAGCTTGGTTCACTAGCACCTTGGTTTCAGAGTGTGTTAAGTGTTTGTTGATTACAGGTCACTCACAGGGGTTTCTATTTGAGTGGGAGTAAAGCAATGGTAGAAGAAAGTATGCTAAGAATGGAGAAATTCAATGGCAAGAATTATCAATTATGGAGGATGTAGATAGAAGATTATCTATATTAAAAAGATATGTACTTATCATTCAGTGGGGTTTCAAGTAAGCCCATAGATGTGAAAGATGAAGAATGGAATGTTCTTGATCAGAAGGCTCTTGGAGCTATAAGGCTGAGCCTGGCATTGTCTATGATTTCCAACTTATCACAGGCAAAGACAATGGTAGAGTTAATAGAATCTTTAGCAAATTTATATGAAAAACCCTCAGCTTCGAATAAGGTATTTCTTATGAAGCAATTATTTAATTTGTAGATGCAGGAAGGTGGATCAGTATATAGTCATCTTAGTGATTTCCATGGTTTAGTAAAACAATTAAATTCAGTCAACATAGTTTTTGATGATGAAATTAAGGCTCTCTTAATCTTATGCTCTTTACCTGAAAGTTGGGAGAGCTTGGTAATGGTAGTTAGTAATACTACTGCATCTGCTTCAAATATCTTGAAAGTTGATGATGTTGTTAGTGTAATCTTGAATGAATAAATTCATAGGAAAAGCACAGGGGAAACATCAGGGAATGCTTTAAGTGTTGAAAGCAAGGGAAAGCAAAGAGAGAATAGCAAGCAAGGGAAATCAAGGTCAAAGATAGATAGGAGATCCAAATCCATAAATGGAGGTATAATTTGTTGGAATTGTGGAAAGAAAGGGCATGTAAAGAAAGATTGTTGGTTGGTAGAAGATCAACATGAAGGAAATAAAGAAGCAAATGATGTAGGTATTGTTACACAAGATGCTCTTATATGTTCCTTGGATAAAGTAGAATCTTGGGTTTTAGATTCTGGTGCCTCTTTCCATGCAACCCAAATAGAGAATTTTTTCATGATTATGTCCATGGAGACTTTGGAAAAATTTATTTAAGGGATGGTGAGCCTTGTCAAATGGTTGGAAAATGGGAAGTACAGTTGAAATTATAGAATGGCAACACATGGGTGTTGAAGGATGTCATGCATGTCCCAGTCCTGAAGCAGAATTTGATTTCTATAAGAAAGTTGGGTGATGAAGGTAGTGGATTATGGGATACAAGCCAAAAATAAAATTAAAGGATGTACAAGTATAGGTATAGGTGCAGTTGTTTATCTCCAAGTGGGAGATTGTTAGGTTGTGTAGCTAAAAGCTTCACAGGTATGCAAATGGAGGAGGTTGCTAAGTGCCACAGTAACTAACATTGGTTAGGCTAACCAATGTTAGTCATATTCAGTGTACAGAGCAATCAACATTGATTAGGGGTTGGTTGACATCGATCAAATAGTAACTAACATCGATCATCTCCAGATAGATAGAGACTGATGTCGGTCGTCTTTACATTCTAGAACTGGTCTAATTTTAGATGGACAGTTAGTTTGCATGTAAAGACTAATTTTAGTCTTGAGTCTACATTTCTAATTATTGTAATTGGGAAGTCTGATTATTTTTTAGTTTGGGATCTATTTAAGAGACCCATGGGGTTGTATTGTAATCAAGGATAAGGAAGAGATCCTTCTGAGTGTAAGATCAATTGATCTATAGGTAGCAAGATTAGGGAGATCTACATGGTAAGTAAGATCAGTTAGATCTGTAGGTGTGCAAGATCAAGGAGATCTACTTGGAGTACTCGGTGGTACTTGGTAGACTGGTACTAGGCAACAACAACCATTGGGTTGATTGTCACTAACTGGTGGAGGGAACAACTCGGTTATTGAGTTGTGATTGTAATTGATTGAGAGAGAGAACTCTTGAGGGAGAATTACTGTACACCCAAGAGGTGTGGGAAGAGTGTGATTTCTTCATTGTATTTACTTCTAGAAGAGTGTTAATATAGATTGTATTGTTTCTCATATTTTGTGTTGTCTCTAAATTCTAGTTACATATTACTTATGGTTTAATTCCGTGTTTAGTTTCTTATACAAAGGTAATCAAGTGTACTCTTAAGGAGTAGGATCCTAACAAAGTTATCTACCAATTTTATTTTTATACCACCATCAAATTATTTCATCATCAAAATTTATTAAGAAAATATTATAGACTGGTTTTCCTTTGTAAATTCAAATATTTGAATTCCAACTATCACTTTTTAATGCAAATTTGACTATGGAAACTTGTGAAATATTCCTAGGAGACCAATTTTGAACTACCATATCTTTTTATATACATCATTTCAAGACCTAAAATTTTAAACACATGATTTAGGAACAACTATTAACAAACATGACCACTTTCTTCTAACATCTTCACATGTGTGAATTTTGATGTCATCAATCTACTTACTTAGGAATATCTATCAAGATGACTAAGATAACCTAAACCTTCACAAGACTATTATAATTAATTAATTTTACTTCCAAAGTACACAAATAACTATTTACCCCTCAAAAATGATCAATACATCACCAACACCCATCATCCTTCCTAACCAAGCAAATATAACAGGGTTCATGTGTGATCACTAAGACACACTTTGTCATTGAGAGACATACATACATCTTAACTCATGGACACTCTTGGCCACCTTAGGGACATCATTTATAAAACCTCAATAATATCCCCATTTTTCATTAATGTCAACACTTGTAAATGTTTTCAAAGCCAACAACAAATATATGCACATACTCTTTCTCCCTCTACAAACACTTTCTCCCCCTTTGACACAATGACAAAGTGGGATTACATACTGATATTGATGAATTTTAAATGTTTTAAAATCCATAATAAATAAGATATCTCCTCTAAGAGATGATATAAACTCCCCCTATCACTATGCATATCATTCCTTACTAAGACTACCTTAAGACTACTTATTGACAACACTCTTCTTTAACCATGCACTACTATATGAACAAGAAATGAAAAATATGAAGCAAATATGAGTGATAAAACCTTGAGAACACTTATAAGTACTCCCCCTAAGTTTATTGAACTTGGGAACCCCTTGAGAATCATTAGACCATCTCCAACCATGATGAAATTTCATGGTTGCCTTAAAATTTCTCTCACAAACCACCATAAAATGATGAGTGGACATCCAAGATATTTATTAAAAATATATGATGCATAAATATAACTAAGAAACATATTTAGGGAAAATCACACCTTAGTATTTTGGATAAAATGACTAAAAAGTTTATTTGACTCACCTAGCCTTTTCTACAGGCCTAGTAACCCTTCCAAAACCTTGCAAGGCTCATAAATTTCTATGTATGAATCCTCATGACTTAAAATTTAATATCTATAGTAAAATAATATGTCACCTTATGCATGTCAATAATCATCATCCAAATCTTCCTCTGCACCATGGCTCTTTCATGAACTCGCCTTCCAATTAACCTTCCATTTGCATAAAATTTCAACCATAGATCAAGCTATACACTTTCATATGACTATAATAAATTTTTTGATAACCCATTTATCATTTTAAATATATTAGCCAAACTCATATATCCACTCCTTTGGGAAGGTTACTAACTCATATGGTGCAAAACCTAGGGCATAAAAAAGAAACAAGTTTAACTAACCACCTTCTGGTCAATGCCAACTCTTGTCCCACCCTTAGAGGTGAAAAATAAATATTTATGGACCAAATTTTTAAGTTTTAATCCTTAGGGAACCCATAGAACCATTTTGTCCTACTATCCCTTAAGCAAGGGCTATCATACCTAAGAGGTATCAAAATTCTTTATTTTACCCTCAAGAGATCTTCAAAGCCTAAAAAAACTTATATCACACCTTTATGAGGTAAACACACCTTTATATGACAAAAATACATCTAGAATATTTACCAATATTCATTTGACACTTGGAACTAATCAAACTATGCATGTAAACCCTATGTACACAACAATCACTATGCCAAAACACCTTAAAATGATCATGTAATCCTTTTGACATCTCCTCAACTCCTTTTTGATATGGACACATCAAATTCAACTGGCCTCTACCTTTGGTTAGCTTCATATATCATAAAATCAACAATTTTTCAAGATGAGCTCTCACTAGGCAGTAATTACTAGGAAAAATGGTCAAACTAAACAAATGATCATTAATGACACTTTTGAACAATTGAGAAAATATACACCCATGAAATACACTTTGAAAATTATTATCCACACTTCATGTCAACCATACCTTCATTCTTCATGATTTGACCTTCTAAAATAAACATCAAAATTTGGTTAAAACTTGCTTTTAGGACCAATGTCCTTAAACAAAATGCTTGAAGATTTTCATCACAAACTTATGGATTTATGCCCCTTAACCAAAGACATTATAATGATTTATAGACAAGTATATGACTCCCAAGCTTTGTATTATATATTCAAATATTACTTTTATCAATGTTTTAGTCACAATATCTACACGTTATTCTTTTGTAAACACATACTCTAACTTAATACTTTGATTAATCACTTATTCTCTCAAGAAATGATATCTAATGGGAATGTGATTATTTTTTGAGTGAATAATATTATTCTTAGAGATTATAATTTTAGGGTCCATTTTGTCTTACCTTATAGTCTTCCAAGGTTTGTTTCATCCACATTACCTAAGTATAATATGAAGCAACAATTATATACTTAGCTTCTATAGTTGATAGAGATATAGAGGCTTGCTTCTTACTTAGCCAAGGAACCAAGTATTCACTGATGAAGAAAACACCACCAATAGTACTCCTATCATCCACACTTCTTTCCAAATATGCATCAATGTATGTCATTAGAGTGAATTCTTTGCTCCTGGGGGACCATAAACAATATTATATGGTACTCTTGAGATACCTCAATATGCTTTTGACTACTTTCAAGTGAGATTATATAGGATCAGCTTGAAACCTACCTATAATGCCTAATACTTGCATGATATCAAGTCTATAAGTAGTGGAGTACAAAATACTTCCAATCATGGATCTATATAAGGTTTGATTAACCTTTGAAGAGTCACCTTGTTTACTTAAATTGCATCTTGTGATCATTGGAATACTCATTGGCTTAAAATACATGTCAAACTTTTCTAGCATATCCTTGCATCAATTTGGTTAATCTACAATCCTAGGAAGAAAGAGAGTTTTCCTAACATTCGCATTTTAGACTCAGTTTTCATAGCATCTACAAATTCTCTACTCATGTTATCATTATCAGATCCAAAAACTATGTCATCAACATATACTACCAATAGTAATTGATGAGTGACATCTATCTTAATGTACAAATTACTATCAACTACCCCTCTTTTGAAGCCTTGGATTAATAGATATTTGTCTAATCTATCATACCAAGCTCTATGAGCTTGTTTAAGACCATATAAAGTTGTATTTAGTTTGGAAACATAGTCCTAATTACTTATCATGGAAAAACCTTTAGGTAGATCAATATAGACTTATTCATCTAAGTTTCCATTCAAAAACATAGATTTCACATCCATTTTGTAAACTTTGAAACCTTTGAAGCTTGCATATGATACGAAGATTCTAATTGCTTCCATGATTTCCATAGAAGCAAATATTTCATCAAAATTTATCCCTTCAACTTGAGCATATCCTTTACACACCAGTCTAGCCATCTTTCTTGTGACCTCTCCTTTCCCATTCATCTTGTTTCTAAATACCCATTCATTTCCTATCACTTTTTTATCTTTTTACCTAGGTACCGAATCCCAAGTTTGATTCTTTAATATTTGATCTAGTTATTCATCCATTTCACAAGCCCAATTTTCATCTTTTTTATCTTCTAAGAATGTTTTAGGTTTAACATTATATAAAAAAACTATGTCTTGTTGATTTTGATTGATCAACATTCTCCTTCTAGTCTTTAGATTAGAATTCACATCTCTAATTACTTGTAAAATTGGATGATCCTTTTGTATTCTCCTAGATGGAGATTTAGTGTCTTGTTTGACCTCTTACTCTTCATCATATAATTGATCAGATATGCCTTCATTATTTGAATTAAGGTTTTATGTAGTTTATTCTATCTATAAATTAGTCTTATTGATTTAACTTGCCTCTTCAACTCTTACATTATAACTTTCAATAACCTTATGGAGTCTCTTATTGAAACATCTGTAAATAGAACTTATGTGGGAATAACCTAATAAGATGTCCTCATTATACCTTGAGTCAAATTTTCCAATATTTTCTTCATCCCTATTGATAAAACACTTACTCCTAAATACTCTAAAATGTTTGACATTAGCTGCCCTATTTTTCCATAGTTCATATGGAGTCTTATCATCATTTACTCTAACTTGGCATCTATTCAAGATGTATACTAATATATTGGCAATATTTTCACAAAAACCATCCAGTAATTTAGAATTTTGAAGCATGGTTCTAATCATATATTGGATAGTTATATATTTATTTTCAATTAACCCATTCTATTGGGGTGTCCTAGCAGCTGAATACTATCTTCCAATCCCTTGATCTTAAAAAAAAAAGTATCAAACTTTTGAGACCAAAATTCACCTCCTCTGTATGATCTTACACACTTGATTTCTAATCCTTTTTCATTTTCAATAAGATCTTTGAATACTTTAAACTTTGAAAAAGCTTCTGATTTCTCTTTAAGGAAATATATCCAAGTCATCCTAATAAAGTCATCAATTAATAACATGAATTATATGTTACCTTGAATACCTTGAGTTATTATAGGTCCATAAATATTCATGTGGATCAATTCTAATGGTACTATGGTGGAATTATCCTTAGATATGTATCTTCTTTTGGTTTGCTTCCCATAAAGGCATGCCTTTCCAAGAGTATGAGGAATCTTAGTGATTTTAGGCATATACCTTAGTAATCCTTTTGAGTTGATCCTCACCAAATTATTAAAATTTAGATGTCCAAGTATTCTATTCCAAAGATAACTTTTCTCTAATTGATTCATGAAACACTCTTCCCTTTTGGATTCATGGAACACATACAAGTTGTTATATGCCTTGTGAATATTTGTAACTAATTTACGAAACTTGGCTCTTCTCACCTCACATCCTTGATCATGAAAAGTTAGAACATTTCCTTGCTTACACATTTAGATAACACTTAGAATATTTTGTTTCAAACATTTTACATATAAAACATATTTATTTCTAGTATGACCATTATCTAAACTTATAGACCCTTTTCCAACTATGTTAGCTAAATTGTTGTCACCAAATCTCACTAAGCCTAAATTGTGTTTTTTGAGAGAGATAAACTTGTTGTTATCTCCTATCATATGACTTGATCATCCATTGTCTATGTATTATTTCTTGTTTTCATAATCTTGAGTATTCAAGTTAGTTTAAACAAACATTGACTCTTGCTTTGGTGCACTACCTAAATTCTACTTCTTATTTTCTTCAATCTTGGATTTGTCTTCCTTGAACCATTTCATGGTGTCTATGACTTATATGCCCTTTTTCCAATATTCCTTCTTACATTACTTAGATATATATCTTTATTGGTTGTATTTGTAGCATAAAACCCCAATTTTGTTCTTTGAAGAGAAATTAAAGTCCTTCTATCTGTGACCATATTGATTACAAGTGTAATAGTACCCATTAAAAACATAACTATAATTAATCATGTTAGACCTTCCTTTTACTTGTCCATCAAAAACATAAGAATTTTCATCTTTAAGTTCTTTGTTAGAGCTATAATTTTACTTGTCTTTAGATAGAAGCACATATATATATATATATATATATATATATGTTATAGCTTTACCTTCCAAATGATATAGTCTTCAATTCAGGCCTTTGTCCATCATGGCCTACATATTCTTGACTATTTTTTCTAGTTTATCCATTTGTGGCTTCACATCATCAATGCTTGCATTAATCTCATAATATATTGAGGAAGTAAAATCTAATTTTTTACTTCCTTTCTTGGTTCTTCAATATTTCATTCTCTTCCTCTAGATGTTTGATCTTTGATAAGGCACATACTAGTTCACCTTGAAGATATGTCTCAACCTCTTTTTCATCCATTGTACCTATGATCACCTTCAAGTGGTTAAACTTGAAAATAAGATATGGATCTGATACCAATTATTAGAGGTACAATCACTGAGAGGGGGGGTGACTCATTGATGCAATCAATTTAATTCCAATTCCAAAACTTTAAACTCTCAACCAATCAATATAAGTAATCATAAAGCATATAAACTAGTTATTGTAATGAATAATGAAACTATGCAAGATCAAGGCACATAAAACATGAATTATGTGGTAAACCCTCATTAGCAATAAAAACCACTCTCAAGTCTTCAAAAAAGTGGATTATAATCATATAATGGATTAAAAAATAAGATACTTTATTGAAACACTCACTTCACAAGGAACACAAACCCCTAATCATGATTAAGCACCCACTTGTCCTAGATGTTGAGCACCCACACAAAAAATTATGATATCAACACCTCTAGAGATTTGATTAAATTTTAATATGATTGATAAATAGTGAATAGTAATTATATTCAACCTTTAACACTCTCTCAAACCTTCACATACAATAAATGCATCCAATACACCCTTTTGGATCACTTTACACTTCTTCACTCATGTTCAATATTCAACTCTACAAGAACACTATTATAACATCAAAATTATGAACTTTATGTCACATACATATCCATAATATTTATATTATCTTTAATATATTTAACAATCATACTCACCCTTATCTATACTTTTCATATCAACTCTAGAAAATTTCATCTTTGTTTATGCTCTTTATTAAGCCTTCATGATCATCATCTTCCTGGTCGGCCATAAGACTTGCCTTAACCCTAAATTATTATATCACAATTATAATAGGATAAATTTAATATACATAGGTTATATATATATTTGATATATCACCCTTAAGAAACAACATCTTTCAATTAGGCTTTAAGAACTCTTTATAGGTCCATGGAGACCTATTCATCCTTTTAGCACTTCACTGAGCAAAACTAGGAACATAAGACCACTTCAAAGTAAATGTATCCATGAAAAATGAATCCTAATACATAATAAAGTTATTTAATTAATAAATACACACTTATGCATAATAAAAACCTATCATACATTTTTTTTTACATGAAAACACCATGAATGAACTAAAAGTCAACTTATAACCAATTGTTTATACTAAAGATGGATTGGTCAAACCTTAACAATTCATAAAAATGATACTTAGGGAGTATAAAAAAATATAAAATAGATAATTAACCTTGAAACATCCAAAAACATTTAATAAAAACTCAAACATCCTTCTTGGGTCACTTGAAGAAGGTCAAACCCTTAGTCAACTTTGGACTGCAATAATTGTAGGTGTACGACTAGTCAAACCTTCAAATGATTTTTCCTGGATTACCCTTGAAGTTATCTAAAAATTTTTTATATAAAATAAAAATAATTCATCACAAAAATTTATTAATAGAATATTTTATATTGGGTTTCCTTTTTAAATTCAAATATTTGAATTCCAACAGTCACTTTTTAATGCAAATTTAATTATAGAAACTAGTGAAATCTGCTTGGGGACCAACTTTGAAATCCCATATCTTTTTCTAAAAATATTTTAAATAACTAAAATTTTAAAAAAATAATCTAGGAATAAATATGGCCAAACCAATATGACCAATTTATTCTGACACCTTCACATGTGTGAAAATTGACATCATCAATCTGCTTACTCAGGAAGATCTGTGAAGATGATTAGGAGAACCTAGACATTCCCAGGACTATTATAATGAATTATATTCACTTATATAAGTATAAAAATCAGTCTTATCCCATCATATGACCCATAAAACATGATAAATACATCACCAACACCCATCATCATGCCTTACCAACCAAATACAGTAGGGTTCATGCATGATCACTAAGACACACTTTGTCATTGAAAACCATGCATACATATTAACTCATGGACACTCTTAGCCACCTTAGGGACATAGTTGATAATACCTTAACAACTGTGAATATTTTTGAGATGTAATTACTATTTTCACTAGTAAAGTGTGTTTTTTGTTAATGTAAAATAAACAATGAGAGATTTAATTGATCCTAGTTGTATTTGGTGCCATTGTTTACCAAGTGTTTATGAATTAAATTATATTATACATACCTAGTTATATTTGGCATCACTATACATTCTTACATAGCAATATAATGTTGAGACACTGAATTGATAAGATATAATTTAATTTTCTATTATTAATAGATAATTTGACTATAGTTTAATCAATTGATAATGTATATTGTTATATCATATCAAGGTTAGTAAAATACATAGATTAATGTAATTCTATGTTTTGTAGATTGTTATATTATTATTTGAGGAAAATACTAATCTAATAAGTATTTATTGCCAAATGTTCATTATTATTAATTTAGAGGTTAATTTTGGGATGTTGAAAGTTTAGTTACCCAGTTATAAGCAAATGGGCATCACCACACTTTCTTTTTAAATTGAATGTTTTATTAGAAGGTTTGCTAGTTGCTATAATATGAATGCCCCACAAGTGGGAGTAAGAAAAGAATAATTCTATTAAGGTAACTAATCTATAATTTTAAAATGTATCCACTTGAGGATTATAAGATTTCAAGTGGTAAATGAAATATAACAATAATACTAGTGGATATTGTTTTAGTTTTATATATGAGACTATATATATATTTATGTCATGGAAATTTAAATGGAAAAATTAGTCTACCTTATATGTGAATGAATTTTGAACTAAACCAATTTATGACACTATAAATAAGATATTTACTTTAGGAAAATAAACAATGTTATAATAATCTCACGTATATTTCATATCTTTGATAGCTAAATGTGACTAAGTGATACCTCGAGTAACATTAAACTGATAAGGGTGTTAGGAATAAATGTCAACGTATTTTATTATTTTCCAAAATGATATTATGTGGTCTTTTATTATTTTGTGATAACTATGGTATGCCTATTATATAGCTTGGATTATGGAACCCTTTATACAAATGTAAAAATATATAAGTTACGCAAAAAAAAGAACATAGATATGTTATTGTTTACTAGCTTATGCTTGAATAAAGCAGTGTGCTCCTTTAACTATAGTTACTCAGATGATTGTAAACTCTAGAACCACATTATGAGTTAACTGACACTTTTGAACCATAGATGTATGTATTTATCTTTACAGTCAACATCGCCCCAAGGAATTTATGAGTACTTGATAGAATATAATGTATAAGAATTGGTCATAGAAATTGAGAGTTGTGAAACTATACCAACTAAGTCCTAAGATCCTGACCTAGAATTTAATGATAGATGCATGTTTATAACTTGGGATGGGTCTTCTTTATTTGGGAATAAGTATGTGTTTTGAGATCCTCAATTGAAGTTATAATAACAATAGGAAGATCTTGTTTGAAAAAGTATAATGAACCATGGTTTAAGTAATTGCATAGCATTGGAGTACTTACATGTGGTGCATATTATGATGTAAAAGTAATCATATATAAATATTGCACATGTAGTTCAATAGATGATTTGATTAAGTCATTAATTCTTAAGAATTAGAAACTATAATATTTTGGAAACAGTCTCCTAAAAACAAAATGAAATGATGGAATGAAAGATCATAATAGTTTTATGAGTTCTTTATTTCTCTACAATGATTAAATGATTGTTAGTTATATGAATTTAGTATTGAATTCTTGTGTGCAGTACAATTTCATGTATAATTTTTTTTTTTATATTTAATCCATAAAGTTGCATCATAATGTATATTTATAGTTATGTTACTTTGAATACTAGTATGCAGTTTAGACTTAGGGTATACATAGGTAGTATAATCTCATATTTAATTGTTATTATATATGTTGATTGTTTGATTCTTGATATTGTAAGTCTGTGTTATGTGTTTTATGTATTTAGAAACCTATGATAGTATGGGATATCATAGGGTACTGTAATATAAATGTATGATATACCTCGATGGTACATATTATAATTGTTATACTAGAGTCATATCTACATTGATTTATTATATGTATGGGTGCTAATTATTGGTATGATTAGTGTGTTTTGTGACTATTGGTAGGACTATGTGTATACATGCATATAGCATGGACAATTTAATGAATGATATGGTATTACATTATTGTGTTTTATGTGAATTATTATTTGTTTTGTTATATCTAATTTATTGAATATAAGCTTATGTTTCCATGTAGTTATGACTACCTTATTATGAATGTTTGAGAAAAACTAATAGTTATGTCTTATAAAACTAGACTTTGGTAATATGGGTTACCATATGGTGTAGTATGTTAGAAACTAATTGTGGTAGTAAAAATATACAATTAAATATGTATTTACCTAGATGGTATAAATTGTAGTCATTATTTCTAGTATGGGATAGAAAATAATGTAAGATTTATTCATATGTTTGATGAAATAAATGTATGTTTTGGTTACTCCTATGATTAACATGTTATATAATGTTTTTGATAGTAGGATGTAAATTAGATGAATATTGTGTTTGAATTTTATTTGACCTATTTGTATTTCTAATACAAAGTATGTAGTGAGATGAACTTCACTAGCTTATTGGTATCATAATGACAGATGAAGGTAGTCTGATTAAGTGGTGTGTATGAATTTAATTGATCTATATCATATAATTTATTATTTGTAAAAAATTGATATAAATTATGTTTAGTGAGATATTATAATTTCATGAGTATGGTTTACATGTATGTGTGATATCTTGTAATAGATTGAGTTTTTTATGATACACTGTATGTTTAATTTAGATAGAAATCATACATCACATATGTACTTGCTTATATCTCTAAATTCATGTGCCATCACTATCTACTCATTCATGAATGGAGGGCCACTAGATGATGGGATTAATGTGGGATCATGTTTTTCTAGTTGGACCCCAATGAAGATGTTACATGTGGTATTAGAGTTATGGCTCAAACTCTAGGACCTAATGAATCCATTATCATTTTCATGTATTTCTATTCACCAATGTGAACATATTGACATGAAGTATTACATTTGTATTTTGGATTAGCAGTTATTCAATATGGAACTATGATTAGAGTTTTGAGACTTGATAGAACCTCCTGTATGACTTGGTGACTTTTGTAAGTATGTGACATTAATGAATTATGTGTGGTTTAGTGAATGTACATCCTTAACAGCTCTGGTACCCTTTTAGAATTTCTATAGAGTTGGCTTATTGAATGTCCCAATGGTGATGTTTGTATATGAGGCTTGGGCATAAGAGTATTTAATGTAGTTCATGAGTTATAAACAAAAGATTTATACCATAGTTTGATCACTTAGATTGAACACCTCGAGTATGATTACATAATATTTGGTAATCAAGTCACCTTTGTCATTTGTGTTTTGTATTTTTAATGTTTTAAAATCATGGGATGCTTCTCACTTAATATGTGTTCTTTAGTTTTTTTGTCTTATATTCATAAACCCTAGGAGTGGAAAATATTATAAGACATTTTAGTTAGTGCCACCTAAGGCGGTGGGAATTTTCTTATAGAAGAGTGTGGATGTCTTGGTTGTGGATTCTTATGTTTAGGAGCATGTTAATGGTTTGGCACCATTATGTTTATGTGGTTTATGAAGGAGTGTCATCTCTCTTAGTTATATTAGAGATGAGTCATTATTATTTCATTCTCCTTTGACATCATTCTAAGCCATGAGATGATTCTTATTTTCATAATGTTGAATTAGTATTCTCTTAAATGGGAACTTGTTTTTGAAATAATGTTTTACTATATTCTCTTGAAGTTTATGGGAGAATATTCCCTACTCTTGTTGAGAGAGAATTTGTTAGATTGGATAGATGGATACATCTTTGTGGATAGTATATCTCTCTCCCAGTTGTGAAAATAGATTATGATATCACACTTACAGGTTTGGTAAGTAGGTAGTGATTTAGAAACATTGAGTTGCAGTGTTTTCTTTTTACCTTGCGAGGAAATGTGGGAGTTTTTGAGAGGATAGTTTTCTAATTTTCACTTATGACTCTTTAATGTCACTACTTGATCTAACTTATGATTTTTAAGACCACAAGGAGTGCCAAACCTTAAATTATATATTAAATTTTATATTAGGAATTATTATGTTATTATTCACCCTTGATTAGATTGATGTTGTTATTTTTTGACTTAAAGAATGTTGATTTGAAGTGTTATTTGTGCAGCACAGAAGTGAGTAGGTATAAGATGTGCAGAACATCTTGTCAATCTAGAATCTGAGATAAAATTTTAATTTATTGCATTCTATCCAAGCAAGCATGGAGATATGTCTCACTTGTTTTATTACAGGGTTGTAGGGATAGTGTTATCCTTCACCTTAGTATTTTATGTTAATATTAACATTATTTCCTCTTAACCATAAATATAATATAATAAGTTAAGCTATGAAATATGATACTAGTTAGGTGTGGCTAATGGTAATTTAATACAATAATAGATTGATTATATGATTTATCATGTATGTAGGTTTATGCATCTACAATTTTTTAGCTCAAATTATTGATTTTTATGATTTGTTAGCATATAATTATGACTCATTGAACATTGTGCACTTTTTGGAGATCTTTAGGTTGGGAAGACCTAAGGTAAGAGTGGTGAATTAGGAATGTGAGTTATAAGTGATAGGATGGTATCCTAATTAGTCTCACATTGACTCAGTTATTACTGAGTTGGATCTGATAGACAAACTTATCAAATCTAGGATTTTATGGGTAGAGCTTATCAAATTCAATCATATGGCCATATGCATGTATACTGTGGATAGGTATTCCATAATTTTGTATGCATTGGAAATGTAATATTTTTAGTTACTATTCATCATCATACTTATTAGTAACTCCATGGAGTAGTAACAGTATTGACATGTTATACTTATCATGAGCTATGTGGAGTAGTGATAGTAGTAACTTATACACATTATTCATGCTATGTCCCCTAATTACTTTTCTTTAGAATGAAAAAACACTCTTAGATAGAGAGATGTGTTGAGGGTTATAATATTTTTTGGAAATCTCCCTAGTCATTTTATTTAACTTGTATGATGATTTCATGTACTATTAGAAAGTTAGTGAAACTCTCACTAAGATATGTGAGACGCTTCAAATAAATAGAAGTGGTAAGTCCTATAATATATAAGCTTTTTTGATAACTCTAGACCTCAAGTTGGTCATAACAGAATCAATTATAGAAATTAATACTCATAATCCATGTATGCATAAAAATATGTCACAGAGAAGGATCTTGTGGGACCAATACTTTGGAAATAATGCAACTTGATGGAGCTATGGTGAGTTCTATACATAATTTACCATTTATTAACTAATTTAATATAGTATGTCATGATTTTACTTTACTAAATAATGTTTTTTAATTTACAACTTATGTTTGAATAAGAGTCATCAAGGATGATGACTAGATTTAGGAGGGAAGGATGTTACATCTTGATTTTATCACCTAGCAAACTTGCTAGATTATCCATGGATATCTATTGTTCACCAATTTAGATTTGGATATTTTTAACTAAGCTTTGAGATATGTGTTGTTATGGGGTAGTAAGATATTTTTTAGATACATGATGATGCATGATTACTTACTATGAGTTGGTTAATGTATGTATTTACATTTTGATCATATTAATGTATTATTTCAATTATAATTTTTTTTTTTATTTATCACGTGATATGATCTAAATACCTATGTGTTTTGAGGTAGATGTAGGAGAATTCATCTCTCAAAACATGTTGAAAGGAGAGAATCATTAGATAGGGTGATGTAGATGGAGACGTCAAAAGTCTACAAAGAGTTGGTGAAACCTTTCACACATCACAATAGTTAGTACATAATAGAAATGCATTAAAAATAATTGCTTATAGTGTGTTTATTTTTTCTTGAAGTATTTTTTTCTATGGTTTGCTAGTGTAGGTAACAATATCATAATGGATTTTTTTGTGTGTTTGACACGTTCTATTAATTATGATGGTAGGAACAGTTTGGCAAAAGTAAATTTAAAATACAAGTTATTTGCAAATTTTGACATTGCCATTTAAAATTACTATAGTATATTGGATGCTAATTTAATTTAACAAAATTATGGAATTTTAGCATTCTAAATTAAAAATATATTAAAAAAGGAAATTATCATGGAAAAGGAAAAAATAGGGGAAAAAAAGAAATTAAATAAAATAATAAAACTATAGATTAAAATAAAAAATCTAAAAAGAATTAAATATATTAAAATAACAAAAAAACAAAAATAAAAAAAATAAAAATCTAGAAAAGTAAAGGCTCTACCTATTTTTACATAGGAAAATTTGGAGAAAATTATGATGAAATGCATTGGAGAGGGAAAGACTAGAGGAGAGAGTGTAAGGATGCAACAAGGAAAAGATAGAGTTTTAGCAAGTAATTATCAAGTAGGTGTTGTATTTTAATTTATCAATTATTCCTTAGCTAATATGATCTATGTGTATAGTAGGCACTTCAACAATTTGATTTCTATTATATTGGGACATAATTCATTTAGGTGTGTCCTTTTAGAACATAAAAACCATCCCTAAAACTTCCTTAAAACCATGCCTATAGGAGTCACTATAGATAAGCCCAGGCATTGACTTGTTTAAGGAAAGCAAGTTACAAATTTGAGTCATTATATATGTGCATATAGATTGTTCCCAGTTTCTTCTTTGAAAATATATATGCATAGAAGAAGAAACTGGGAACAATCTATATGCACATATATAATGACTCAAATTTGTAACTAGCTTTCCTTAAACAAGTAAATGCATGGGCTTATATATATATATATATATATATATATATATGCAAATGTGAAAAAAGTCGAGTCACCACCTAGTCAAGGCTACATTCCTGATAAGAGAACCAATGCCTTTACCATGTCCATAATATATCAAATATGTCTGCTATTATATATGACTTTAACGTTGATATAAATATATAGTATAATGTGTGTGTGTGTGTGTGTGTGTGTGTGTGTGTGTGTGTGTGTGTGTGTGTGTGTGTGTGTGTGTGTGTGTGTGTGTGTGTGTGTGTGTGTGTGTGTGTGTGTGTATGTATATATATGTATATATATATATATATATATATATATATATATATATATATATATAATTGTCTACCAATGTGAGAAAAGTTGAGTCACCACAGTTAAGCATACATTCACGATAAGAGAACTAACACCTTTACCATGTCCACTATATATCAAATGTGTATGTTGTTATATATGACTTTACCATTTATATAAATATATATCAATTATGTACATTACATGTTGATATATACATCCATTAAATGATATATATATATATATATATATATATATATATATATATATATATACATTTAAATTATGCTCTACATTCATTAAATATGTAAACAGTTAATCTATGCATTATTGTATTATTACTAGAAAGAGTTAAAGTCTATAGTTTTAAAAGCATTTTTGACTTGTTATTAGTTATATAAAAAATAAATTAATTGTAGGATTTGTAAATTCCAATAGTGAATAGTTAATTAATGGCATCACCATATAGGATACTTGTAGCTGAAGTGACTTACATCCTTGGACTTTTTGTCTCAGCCAGTATAAATAGCAAATAGTTGCTAGTGGCATCATTGTTTTCTTTTGATCTATAACATGTTACATGAAAATATATTTATGATAGGGGGATCACCCAAATAGAATCACTACAAAGCTATATTATGATCATATGTTATTGTGAAGATTTTTGAGATGACATCACCATTTTATCTAGTAGAGTGTGTAGTTGATTAATGTAGATTAGATAATAAGAGATTTAATTGACCCTAGTTGTATTTAGCATCAATGTTTAACAAGTGTCTCTTTATGAATTAAATTATATTATACATACCCAGTTATATTTAGCATTTTTGTACCTTCCTATGTATCAATTTAATGTTGAGACACTAAACCAATAAGATATAATTTATGTTTTTACTATCTATTTATAATTTGAATATATTGTTATCAATCAATAAGGTATATTATTATATATTATCAATTTTTGTTCAAATACATAGATTTACATAATTCTATGTTTTGCAGATCATTATATTCTAATTTGAGGAGAAACATCATCTGATAAGTGTTATATCTAATGCCAACTATTTAGTATTATTAATTCAATGGTTAATTTTGGGATGTTAAAAGTTTAATTACCCAGTTATAACCAAGTAGGCATCTCCACACTTTATTTTTAAATTGAATGTTGTATTAGAAGGTTTGTTAATTATTGTAATATTAATGCCCCATGAGTGGTAGTAAGAAAATAATGTTATTAAGGTAACTTATCTATAATTTTAAAATGGCTCCACTTGAGGATTATAGGACTTCAAGTGGTAAATAAAATATAACAATAATACTAGAGGGTATTGTTTTAGTTATATATATGGGACTATATATATATTTATATGGCATGGAAATTTAAATGGAAAAAATATTTTACCTTATATGGAAATGAATTTTGAACTAAACTAATTTAAGAACCTAGAAATAAGATATTTACTTTAGAAAAATAAACCATGTTATAATAATCCTGTGTATATTTGATATCTTTTATAGTAAATGTGGTTAAGTGATAGCTTGGGTAATATTAAAACTAATAAGTGTGTTAGGAATTGAGGTTAACAAATTTTATTCTTTTCCAAAATGATATTATGTGGTTTTTTGTTATTTTGTGATAACTATGGTATGCCTATTATGTAGCTTAGAGTATGGAACCTATTATACAAATGTAAAACTATATAAACTATGCAAAGAAACAACATAGATGTGTTATTATTTACTAACTTATGCTTGAATAAATAAATGTGCTCCTTTAACTATAGTTACTTGGATGATTATAAACTATAGAACCACATTATGAGTTAACTTACACTTTTGAACCATAGATGTATGTATTTATCTTTATAGTCAACATTGCCCTAAGGAATTTATGAGTACTTGATAGAATATAATGTAAAAGAATTGGTCATGGAAATTGAGAGTTTTGAAAGTATACCAACTAAGTCCTAAGATCCTAACCTAGAATTTAATGATAGATGCATGTTTATAACTTGGGATGGGTCTTATTTATCTAGGAGTAAGTATGTGTTTTGAGATCCTCAACTGAAGTTATAATAATGGTAGCAAGCTCTTGTTTAAAAAGTATAATGAACCGTGGTTTAAGTAATTGCATAGCATTGGAGTACTTATATGTGGTACATATTATGGTGTATAAGTACTCATATATAGGGATTACACCTATAGTTCAATGGATGATTTGAGTAATTCATTAGTTCTTAGGAATCAAAAACTATAATCTTCTGGAAATAGTCTCCTAGAAATAAAATGAATTGATGGAATGAAAGATCATAACAATTTTATGAGTTCTTTATTTCTCTACAATGATTAAATGACTACTAGTTATATGAATTTAGTATTGGATTCTTGTGTGTGGTACATCTTCATGTATAAATTACTTATTATATTTAATTCATAAAGGTGCATCATAATGCATGTTTATAGTTATGTTACTTTGAATACTAGTATGCATTTTAGACTTAGGGTATACCTATATGGTATAATCTCATACTTACTTAATTGTTATTATGTATGTGGATTGTTTGATTCTTGATATTGTAAGTCTGAGTTATGTGTTTTATTTATTTGGGAACCTATGATAGTATGGGATTTCATAGTATACTGTAATATAAATGTATGATATACCTAGATGGTAGATATTGTAATTGTTATGCCAAAGTCATATCTACATTGATTTATTATATGTATGGGTGTTAATTATTGCTATGATTAGTGTGTTTTGTGATTTTTGGTAGGAATATGTGTATGCATGCAGATAGCCTAGAGAGTTTAATGAATGATATGGTATTACATTATTGTGTTCCATGTGATCTATGATTTGTTTTGTTATATCCAATTTCCTTAATATAATCTTGTGTTTCTATGTAGTAATAACTATTTTATTATGATTTTTTGAGAAAAACTAGTAGTTATGTCTTAGATATGTAGTAATGACTATTTTATTATGATTTTTTGAGAAAAAATAGTAGTTATGTCTTAGAATACTAGACTATGGTAATATGGGTTACCATAGGGTGTAGTATGTTGGTAACTAATTGTGATAGAAAAAATCTATATTTAAATATTTATTTACCTAGATGGTATAAACTATAGTAATTATTTATAGTATGGAATAGAAAATAATGTAAGATTCATTCATATGTTTGATGGAATAAATATATGTTTTGGTTACTCATATGATTAGCATGTTATATCATGTGTTTGATATTAAGATTAAATTAGATGAAATTTTTGGTTGAATTGTATTTGACTGATCTACATTGTTGATACAAATTAAGGAGTGATATAGACTTCACTAGCTTATTGGTATCACAATGATAGATGAAGACACTCTGACTAAGTGGTGTCTATGAATTTGATTGATCTAGATCATTATCGTTAATTATTTGTAAAAATTTAAGCTAAAGTATGTTTAGTGATACATTATCATTCAATGAGTATGGTTTATATGTATGTGTGATATCATGTAATATATCAAGTTTTCTATGATACATTGCATGTTTAGTTTAGATAGAAATCATAAAACACATGGGTACTTGCTTGTCTCTCTAGATTTCCATGCCATCACTATCTACTCATCCATTAAGGGAGGGTAATTTATTGATGGGATTAGTGTGGGGGATATTTCATCCATGGTTGGTGTGGAAAATCACTTGGATGATGCTCTCCCTCCCTATAATAATACTACTTATTGAGATGACACTTGAGATTGCCATAGACACTTGATTTTGGGAATTATGCTTTAGAGAAGCCATGTATCTTATATGTACATTATATTGTACCATATTTGTTATTGTAAAATGTCATGAAGAGTTATAATTATTTGATATTGTATGTCGACAATGGTGGTTATAGACTCATTTTAGTTATATATGAGTTATTGTGACTAATTTCTATATTTTCCCTATGACGTATACTCTCATGACATTAAAGATCAGTAATATGTAATGTTTAATTGAAAAAAATAACATTTTTTTAGTTGGAACCTAGCAGGGATGTTACAATTGTAGCTGGTCGAAAGCATCCCTTAAGATAATTCACTTATCTATGAGTGTGGAAAATGAGTGAACTTCAGTCACACATTACATGAGAACCATGAGGTCTAGATATTAGCCATCAGAACCTACACAAGCATAAATGAGTCCTATAATAAATAATGGGAGGATTTTATCTAACTTGAGATGGATGAGATGTGGTAATGAGTTTTCTCTCATGGCTAAATCTCTTAGAATGGGCTAAAAGTTGGTTAGTAAGGGCCATATAATATGACTTGTCATCCCAATCAACAAACTATCTACATGGACACATCTATATGGGATTTTTCAGGCTATAATTACCTTTATCTGGTCTTATTTTGGCCCAAGAGTGAAAGTTGTAGTTGGTCAGAGGCATCCCTTATGAGAATCCACTCATCTTTGAGTGTGCAAAATGAGTGAACTTTAGTCGCACATTGCATGAGAACCATGAGGGAAAGGGATGAACTATCAACTAATACACTTACATAGATGTGTCTTATAAGAAGCCTTAGGAAGATTTTATCTAACTTTAGGTAGACAAGATGAAAGAATGAGGTTTCTCTCATGGCTAAATCTCTTAGAATAGGCTAAAAGTTGGTTAGTAGGGGCCGTATAATCTGACTCAACAATATATATGAACACATTTGAATGGGTGTTTTTAAGCTAAAACAACATTTGGCCAGTATTGATCAGTCTTAGGGAGTGAAAGTTGTAGTTGATCAAAGGCATCCTTTAAGAGAATTTAGTGGTCCTTGAGTGTGAAAAAAGAGTGAACTTCTATCACACATTTCAAGAGAACCTTGAGGGATAAAGACAAACTATTAGCTCCTACATATACATAGATGAGTCCTATAAAATATCCCCAAAGTATTTTATGTAACTCAATATGGATGAGACATAGCAATGAGGTTTCTATTGCACCTAAATCTCTTAAAATGGGCCAAAAATTGGTCAGCAGGGGCTATACAATCTAACTCATTAGCCTAATTGACAAATGATCTAATGGACATGTCTAGATGGGAATTTTTAGGTTAGAACAACCTTTTTCAATCTTGGTAAGGCCCTGGGAGTAAAAATTTTAGTTAGATAGAGGCATCCCTTAAGATAATCCACTCATCCTCGAATGTGCAAAATGAGTGAACTTTGATCATGCATTGCATGAGAACCGTGAGGGATAGAGACAAACCATTAGATCCTAAATTTTCATGGATGAGTCTTATAATAAATTCCATGAGAATTTTAACTAACTCAAGATGGATGAGACATGGAAATTAGGTTTCTCTCATATCCAAATATCTTAGGCCAAAAGTTGGTTAATAGGGGCCATATAATCTGTCTCATCAACCTAATTGATAAACTATCTACAAAAAAATGTCTGGATGGGCATTTTTAATCTAGAATAATCTTTTTATAGACTTGGTTAAGACCTAAGAGTGGAATTTATAGTTTATTGGAGACATCCCTTAAGAGAATTTAGTGGTCCCCAAGTGTGCAAAAAGAGCAATCTTCTATCATGCATTATAGGAGAAATTTGAGGGATAAAGATGAGTCATTAACTCCTAAACATTCATGAATGATTCCTCTAAGAAAGGATGTGAGTATTTTATCTAAATTGAGATTGATGAGATGTAATAATTAGGTTTCTCTTGTGGCTAAATCTTTTATAATAAGACAAAATTTGGTAAGCAGGGGTTGTATAATTTAACTTGTCAACTGAATCAACAACCATCTTCATAGACATATCAAGATAAGAAATTTTAGGCTATAATAATATTTTTAAACTCTTAATCAAGGCCTAGGAGGGAAATTTGCATTTGATTAGAGGCATCCCTTAAGATAATTTAGTGGTTCCAAAGTGTGCAAAAAGAGTAAACTTCCATCGTGTATTATAGGAGAACTGTGAGGGATAATGATAAGCTATTAGATCCTACACATACATGGATAAGTCCTATAAGAAATTTTGAGAGGATTTTATCTAACTTGAGATGGAGGAGATGTAGAAATGAGGTTTCTCTTGTATCCAAATCTCTTAGAAAGGGCCAAATTTTGGCCAGCCATATAATCTAATCCATTAATCAAATTGATGAACCATCTACATGAACACATCCATATAGGCATTTTTAGGCTAAAAAAACCTTTTTATAGTCTTGGTCGATCCTTGGGAGAGAAAGTTATAGTTAATTAGAAGCATCCTTTAAGATAATTTAGTGGTACCTGAGTGTGCAAAAAGAGTAAACTACTATCGAGTATTGTAGGATAACCATGAAGGCTAAAGATGAACCATCAACTACTAAACATTGCATGTATGAGTTGTATAATAAATTCCATGAGGATTTTATATAACTTAAGATGGATGGGATGAAATAATGAGTTTTTTCTTTCATCTAAATATCTCATAATGGGCTAAAAGTTGGTCAGCAAACGTCGTATATTTTGACTCATCAACCCAATCGATGAACAATCTACTCAAACACATCTAGATGGGATTTTTTAGGCTAGAAAAACCTTTGTATGGTCTTGGTTATGACTTGGGAGTGAGAGTTTTATTTTATCATATGAATAACTTAATATAATTTAGTGGTCCTCAAGTGTGCAAAAGGAGTGAACTTCCATTGTGCATTATAGGAGAACTATGAGGGATATATACGAACTGTCAAATCTTATACATGCACGAATGAGTCCTATAAGAGGGAATATGATTATTTTATCTAAATAAAGATGTAATAGATGTGGAAATGAGGTTTATCTCACGTATAAATCTTTTAAAATGGGATAAAATTTAGTTAGTGAGGGCCATATATTTTGACTCATCAACTCAATCGATGAACCATATACATGGACACATTAGGATAGGCATTTTTAGGCTAGAATGACCATTTTTTAGTCTTGATCAGGCCCTAAGAATAAAGGTTATAGTTGATAAGAGGCATCCATTAAGAGAATCCACTCATCTTCGAGTGTGTAAAAAGAGTGAACTTCCATCTCATGTTATAGGAGAACCATGAGGGCTAAAAATAAATGATTAACTCTGACACATGCATGGATGAGTCCTCTAAGATATATTGGGAGGATTTTATCTAACTAAAGATGGACAAGATGAAATAATGAGGTTTATATTATGGTCAAATCTCTTAGAATAGGCTAAAAGTTTCTTAGTGGGGGTCATATAATTTGACTCATTAGCACAATCGATGAACCATCTACATGAACATGTCTAAATGGGATTTTTTAAGCTAGAATAGCCTTAGTTTCGTCTTGCTTGGGCCTTAGAAGTGAAATTTTTAGTTGGTAGAGGCATCCCTTAAGATAATCCACTCATCCCTGATTATGCAAAATGAGTGAACTATGGTCATGCATTGCATGAGAACTATGAGGGATAGAGATGAACCCTTAGCTCCTACATGTGTATGAATGAGTCTTGTAAGAAATATTAGGAGTAATTTATCTAAATCAAGATGAAGGAGATGTTGTAATGAGGTTTATCTCATAGCTAAATCTCTCAAAATAGGCCAAAATTTGGTCAATGATGGTCGTATATTCTGACTCATCAACCCAATCAATGAACCATCTATGCAAACATATTGGGATAGGAATTTTTAAGCTAGATCAACCATTATATGGTCTTTTTCTGGCCCTATTAATTAAGGTTCTAGTTTATCTGAGGTATCCTTTAAGAGAATCCACTCATCCCTGAGTGTGCAAAAAGAGCTAACTTCCATCACACATTGTAGGAGAACCATGAGGGCTAGAGATGAGTCATTAACTCTTACACATGAAAAAATGAGTCCTTTAAGAGATGTAAAGATGATTTTATCTAAATAAAGATAAAAGAGACATGGAAATGAGGTTTCTCTCACAGACAAATATCTTAGAACATGCCAAAATTTGGTCAGCAAAGGTTGTATATTCTGACTCATCAACCCAATCAATGAACCATCTACATGGACACGTCGGGGTAAGAATTTTTAGGATAGAATGACTATTATCTAATCTTATTTGGGCCCTGGGAGTGAAATGTGTAGTTGATCATAGGCATCCCTTAAGAGAATTCAGTGGTCCCTAAGTATGTAAACAGAGTGAACTTTTATTGCACATTATAGGAGAACTTTGAGGGATAAAGATGAACCATTAGCTTTTACATGTGCATAAATGAGTCCTATAAGATATCCCAAGAGGATTTTATCTAAATAAATATGGAGGATATTTGAAAATGAAGTTTCTATCATAACTAAATCTCTTAGAATGGTCCAAAAGTTGGTTAGTGAGGGCCATACATTCTGACTCATCAACCCAATCAAGGAACCATCTATGTAGACATGTCAAGATAAGCATTTTTAGGCTATAAAAAATATTTTATGGTCTTGGTTGGGCCCTAGGAATGAAGGTTTTAGTTTATCTAAGGCATCCCTTAAGATAATCCACTTGTCCTCAAATGTGTAAAAAGAGAGAACTTCCATCATCTATTGCAGGAGAACCATTAGGGATAGAGACAAACCATCAACTCTTAAACATGCATAGATAAGTTTTATAAGATATCTTGGGAGGACTTTATCTAACTTGAGATGGAGGACATGTAGAAAATGATGTTTCTCTCATAGCCAAATATCTCAGAACATGTCAAAAATTGGTTAGCAAAGACCATCTATTCTAACTTATTAACCCAATCGATGAACTGTCTACATGAACATATTAGGATTAACAAAATTTAAGATAGAATGAAATTTTTTGGTCTTCTTTGGCCCCTATCAATTAAGGTTGTAGTTTATTAGAGGCATCCCTTAAGAGAATCTGCTCATCCCCAAGTGTCCAAAAAGAGCAAACATTCATCATGCATTGTAGGATAACTTTGAGGGATAGAGATAAACTATCAAATCCTACACATGAATATCTGAGTCCTCTAAGAGAGCATAGATAAGACTATTTTCATGTTTTATTGAAAGGATAAATAGAGATAAGGTGAAGAATTATTTGCTTAAGGTAGATGAAATTAATATAAATTATTGTTTGTATTTTCTTCATTTCAAGAAGATAATATTCTCTACTCATGACACTAACCACGTGAAGGTGGAATCTCATATAGTGACACTAAAATAAATTTAAATTATTATTAAAAAAATTAAAAATAAATAAACACATAATGATAAAATAGTTAAAAATTAAAATACATTAAATCAAATAACTTTACTATATTAATTTGAAACACTAGATAAACTTACTAATTCAATCTAACATACCTTCAAGATCAGCTATGTTTGCAAGTGTTTCAAGAATCACTTCATGGTCAAATTCACACACTTTACACAAAGTTTAATTTTGAGGATTTTCATGATATTTGATCATTTAAATATTTGTAGAAATAACTAGGTTTGAATAATGAAGTACCAACCTATGTGTTTCAAAGTCCCCAAATAACAATTGTTTTATTCTTTTATGATAGTACATATGAAGCTAGGTTCTAGTAAGCACTATGGATCTAATGGGATAAATTAGCTCTTCTTTATCCATAACGTTTATGGTTACTTTTTATTTTGCCTCTACATAATGACACAAGTAGTAGTATGTTCCCTCATCATTGTTCTAAGGTGCAATGACTGTAAAAACATGCCCTAGATTTAAAATATAATCAAATTGTAAGCACATATAGGGCAAAAATCAAAATATCATTAATATCTAAGGCTTCATATTTAATTAAAGAATAAATTATACCTAGTTTCACAAGATCTGAAATGTGGTCAAATTCAACTAATGATGACATTTCATGATTTTTGATTTACTGGAGTGAATGGTTACTCTCTACAAGCAATATAGGTCTACAATACCATTCATCAACCCATTATTTTGACTCAAATTAATTCCAATTAAATTCCATACATGAAAAATGAAAACATGCCATATCCCTAGTATAAATAGTTCATGAACTTGAATTTGAGCTTTTAATGGAGTGAAAAACACTTGATCTAGGTACTATAATGCAATCTTCATACATTGAATTATGTTGTTCCTCTATTAACTAAAATAATATTTGTACATGAGAATGTTTATCTGATCCATGACAAATATTTTCATTATAGGAAGTCATAATAATTACAAATTAGCACCATCCTTGTGATTTTCCTTCTTTATTTTAAGGGATATTTTTACACATGTACCAGTACCATCATGTTCCACTTTTCCATTCCCAACCTCAAAGAAACTCCAAAAATACTGAATGTCATTATTCTTATGCATTTTGATTAACTAGTAAAACATTTGAAAACTCTTAAACTTCCTTGCACAATTGTCTGAATAAATGTAGTGTGTATCAAACATGATTTATCTTGCATTTATATTTATATAAAATATCTCAAAATAGTCCTAGAAAAAGTTTAGAGAATGTAATCTATAATCACTCATATAAAAATGGTACTCCCTCAAAATCTTTTTGTTATCATCTGTGCTATTAGGTGCAATTCTAAATGTAATATGAACAAAAATTTCAACTTGAATTGAATTATAGTATTGGGATTAAACCTCATTCTGTGGTTGTAGTGTGTAGTTATTAGCAAAATCTATAATCAAAATAATAGTGCCAATTGGTAAGTTGTCCTTGCATAATTATAATTGGTTATCTAACCATTTTGAGTTATGTGTGTGTCTTGCATATTGGTAGATAATATTATTATTGAATTCAAACATGAAATCATATACATAAACTTTGGTCATAACCAATTCACATCTTGATTACTCTTTTCCATGTTTTAACACATACTTAACATATTTTTACTTCTTATAATCAACTAGTTACTTTCCAAATTCATGTGAAATATCTTCATGTAAACAACTCATCAAATTTGACAAACCACCACAACTATTACATGTTCCATCTAAAAATTGTTTGGAAAAAAAAATCGTCCCTCAGTTTTTGACAAAAAATACCTTACATTAATTCTCTTGATGTCTTAGGTGGGGAAGACACCATACATTCCTAAAAATTATTATCAGTATGTAAATTATAATGTATATGATGAAAAACATCAAAATTCATAAAATATTCAACATGTACCATACAATAACATGTGGTGCATGCTTGGTTGTTTTTAACAGAGAAAGCTTCGCACATCTCAAATGAATTTTGGCTAATTATTAATTGGTCATTAAATTTTTCAATAAAATTTTTATATAATTTTGTTTGTGTCATGTCTAAAAAATGTTTTTATGTGGCTTATGATTTTTTGAGCCTTTTCTTCTTTAAACAAAATATTTTACATTATATGAGACCCTTGTATTGTCATGCCAAAAAATTTCAATCAATTACTTTATTC
The DNA here is from genome assembly GCA_037957365.1 of Torreya grandis. NCBI lineage: Eukaryota > Viridiplantae > Streptophyta > Pinopsida > Cupressales > Taxaceae > Torreya > Torreya grandis. The sequence goes on along the minus strand of JARHVA010009213.1, from coordinate 23,425 downwards.
CTTCAACTAATACCTTATCTTTTCATGGGAGTCTACCACTAAACGCCCAACAATCCATGAGTGAAGGGTCATCAAGCCTTGTTCTTCTTTTTACAACATTTATTAGATATTTATATTTAAATTAAAGGATATAATTATTTATATAATGATTCAAGATTTAGATGTTGACTTCCTCACTATATATTCTATTATTACTCATCTTACCACATTACTATCTTTATTCTAACTTTTATTGCCTATTGCCTTAAATGCATTAAGTAGATTCTTTACTATTTTACTATTTCTTCCCTTCATGTTTAATGTTATTAAACCAAAATTATGCATCAAAAGGTGCATTTTTTGCATTTTCAAAAATTGAATAAATAGTTGACATCATTCTATATGGCTTTTATTCTTAAATGCATGGTTGTATACAAATTGAGCATGATGTTGAATTGATATTTTTGAAATTTTACCTTCCATAGGTTCTATTATTTTTTCATCTATTTAAACCAAATACTTTGGTTTTCATCTTATTATCCTTATATGTGTGGGTGTAGTAGCTATGTTTTGTATTAAATTGGGTGGCGTTAAAAATTCAACCATAGTACAGATAGTAGAGGGTTGAATATCTACATTAGAGCCTATAGGTGAATTAAATTCCTCTTCATTAGGAGACACATAATTCAGGGTCATTACATGATGTTGATTATCATCATACTTAAAAGTTTCATTATGAATGGATGTTTCATTATATTGTGTTTATCCATAAGTTTCATCATTCATTACTTACATGTTCTAAATTTTGAATTTCATCTTGAAATAAAGATCGATTTGATTCTCTTATCTCATTTGAAGACATATGTAAAATAATTTATATATAATTTGGAATGTTATTTTCATTTGAATTATTACCTGGTGTAGAAGAAGCACCTTCACCTTGCTTAGAAGCCCTTTTGGATGCTCTCCTATCTACTTGTCTTTTTCTTTGTATTTTTCTTTTCTCTTTAATGTTCCCATTTATTATCTCTTTGATTGGTCTTTTAGAATGACTCCCTAACCACATTATTTATATTTACCAAAATAAGATAATTGTAGATTTAAAATTGAAGAATTTGTATTGATTCAAACAAAATAAATGAACAATTTACCAAATTTACATACTTGAAAAAAATTGTAATTTGGAAAGAACAAAAAAAATGTGTAATTTTCATGGGAAAGGAAAGATATATTCATGAATCACAAAGGGCATGTGTGATTTTTAAATCACACACACCTTTTAGGATTTGTTGGGACCAACATACCCCATTCATTTAAAAATTGGGACCCTTGATAAATATTTTATATCCAAGTTTTGAGGCACCTAAAAATTGATGTCCTTGACAAAATTTGAAGATCATCCACTCTATTAAAGAGCGTGTTTGTGTGATTTAATATTATTATTTTGGACTAACCATGCTAGTGAGTTACTTGAGTCATTTTTTAGGTTGCATGGTTGTCACCTAAAGGTTTTATGTTTAGAAACCCTAGGTGGCCCTTGATTCAAATTCAAATATTAGAGGGAACCATGTTGGCAGGAACTAATTGAAACTCATCACAAAGAGAAGATATAAACAAGGGGTTCACATGGATTTAATTCATGTTTTCGTAACATCACTTGAGCTCTTAATTATCCTTCCCTTTTTATTTTTCCTAAGTTCCTTGGGTTTAATTTGGTATAGCTCTGTGAAGTCCCCTTTTTCATTACCTAACTTAGCCTAGGTTATTAATATGATGGCCCTGATAATCATTATAACCTTAGAATTAATACCTTATACTAAAATGATTTTATTTATCTCCTTGATTCTAATGGTTATCTCCCTCACCCTTTATAAGATCCTATGAATGATGCTTTCTCACTATATTTGATCAAACAGAAAGCCTTAGCCTTAAGAATTTGGCTAAAATAACTTGCCCTAGGATTGATCCAATGACTTGTGCTTACTCACTAAATTTGATCCAATGGCATGAGGCATAAGAATATATTTAAAAGGAGAATAAGGCCTTGAGAGATGGATGCATGGCCAAATGGGAAGAAAAGGGGCCTACCTAATAAAGGTATCCAATTAATGACTAGATCCCCACATGGATTGATAGCTATCACTGGCTTGTTGGATTTGATCTAATATCATGAGGCCTAGGTGGAATTTTTTAAGGAATCTCAGGCTCTCAAGATGGATGTGTGTCATATTTTCATTTGAACCATGGATAGCCAAGTAATCAATGGCAATCACTCACTCTTTGGATTTGATCCAATAACATGAAAGGCTTGATGACTCTTCAAAAGCTCTATAAGCTTGAGATGTGGCTAGTGCTTGATCAAGGTGACAAGTAACAGAAGATACATAGCATGGGAAAGATCTGTGAGGATGATAAGTATCATGACCACAAGCCTAGAGATCACTAGACCAATAAAAGGTGAGGACTTGGATTTGGATCAACAAATCACACTAAGTTTAGGATCCTAATCATATGGTATGAAATAAAGTAAAATTTTAAAGGCCAATAACTAGTATCTGAATGACACTTATGAAAATTATCATGAAAGGCCCAAAATGATGCCACATAAGCTTCATTCAAGTAAAAGGTCTCCATCAAATCCAAAGCATGTATGAAATTAAAGCCTGGATATCTCCTACCATTAAAGTTCCAAACCCTAAAACCTCTATAAAGAAGATCTAAATCAGTTTAATTAGTTACAATTTAATCAATATAGCATAATTATGGGATTTTGAGAACAAATGCTATAATAAAAACCCTTAACAATCTAGTGTGAATAATTCTATAACATCAAAAATGGTAGTTAATAGGCAAAAATTGAACATAGAAGTTGAGCTTGATCTGACCTCTAATAATGAAGGGAGGATTTTCAAAGACATAAAGCTAGACTTGATATCCCTAAGCATGTATGGAGTGATGAATTGGTTTGAATTATTCTTCTTGGTAGATTAATTAGAACCTATCTCCCAAGAGGAAATGAGGAATATTATAGTAAATCAAAGGTACAATGACCTAGTTATGGTTCAAATGGTCAATCTCCACCATGTCTTGGTGAAACTAGAGGTAATACACTACATGGATGTCCTTACACCCATATTTATTGATTTTAGGATAGATGGGGAATGGATCATTCAAAAGGATAATTCCCAAATGATGCCATACATCTCTCCTATAGCCTTTGAGACCTATTACAAGTTCCCCTTACCCCATCTCCACCTCCTTGCCATGAGGGACTAGGTTAACACCTATGACCTTGATTTAGTCCTCATACCTTGGTTAATCCAAGGACCCCATGTATTTAGGACCCCAGATAACAAGATCCCTATTTTTCAATTCAAATAAGGCATTAGAATAATCATGACCCTACTTCATCGATATTTTGGCACCCCTTCCACCACATATGTAAACAAAGTCTGGGTATCCTATATATATTTCATGGTAGAAGAGAAATTGACCCCTCCAGTGAGAGACCTAATTAGCTTCTTCCTAGTTAAGTAATTATATATGATATCCTATCTATTAGATTCCATCATAGCCTATGTAACCTTCCCTAACATTAGAAACTATTCCCTTGATGGTAGGACCACAATTTCTCACTATTACTCTAAAATTAATATATTAAAGTATAAGAACCATATTTAGTTCATCTATGATTATGTTTTCCTAGCTATATTTGAGGCCATCATAAGAGTTCTTATGCCAATATTGCATCCCCTTATCAATAAAATGGTGGAAACCATTGGATATGTATGGTATTATCCTAATTGCACTATCATTAGGATAAATGGGATCTTAACCCAACCTTATAGGCTACCAGTCCATGTCCCTAATAACTTTTATAAGTAAGAATTTACTTCCCAAATCATCTAATGTGTTGATAAGATATGCAGAGTGAAGAGGAAAGGACAAATCCATCCCCTCTCATTAGTATTAGGAAGGTTGTAATCAAAGATTGGAATCAGTTGGAAATCATGGTTACATATAGAAATTATTTTGATTTCAAATTAGATGACCTTAATGTGTGGAACCCTAATAACAAGGTAGTTAACCACACTAGAGAAATAAAGCTCCCAAAGGTTGAATATAAACATAAACTAGGTGTCGGTGATGACATATACATTAGAGAAAGAAATTTTGAGGAAGCAATCTCCAAGATTAAGAGCTACAATATCAAATTGGAACATAAAATGATCAAGGACAACAAGCCTTTAGTAGAGATATAAAAACTGTACGCCTTGTAATATCATTTATTGCAAGGTGCATCTAGGATCATTGATGAGGAGCCCAAGGATTAACCATTTGAACCTCAACCCCACCAATTATATGCATAAGCTAAATAACCTTAGGCTGAATAACCTTAAGATGTAAAAGGCAAGGAGAAAGTTGGAGAACCAAGGTTGGAATAGAGACTTGGGGAATGACCCTCATCTTTAAAACTCCTATAGAGACCACATTCTCCTATAGAATTAATTGATATGATATCTCTTGATCTAAGGGAAACATTTGAGGGTGCCCTCATCAATATAGCAATAGCCTATGGCTCAAATAGAGAGGAGGATCCATCTGAAGAAGTAGGAAAGGAGTTGGTTCCATTGGAAAGGGATAAATGGAAAGAAAAGCTAGCCTTAGTTCTAATGACTCTATATAATAAGCTTATGTTGACCTTCACTCACCCTACTAGTGAATTCAACCTCTTCAGTGATGAGTTTCTTATTCATGGACCAGTCTTCCCTGACTAGTTTATCTATGGAAAGTGGTAGAAGGTCCCATCCCTCTCTCTTTCATGGGCCTTGACACAAGTTGTCCTAACTATACATGATAACATTAAACCATGGATCAAATAAATTATGGAAAAGTAAGAAGAGAGAAGAATATAGGTTCATCATGCTCAAGAAATCTAGAAAGTTGACCCCCCTAGAGCCTTTGGTAGTACAAGTGTGGAGGTGCCTGAGCCTCTAAATTTAAATAAGCTAGAGATTAAAGTCATATTCAACCTAGACACAATAGGACTAGAAAGTATCACCATAAGGATAGCCATGGTTGGTAAAAAATAATTCACCTTTCAAAAGGTGGAACCATTCATAGAGTTAACCCCTGTTGAAGGGAAACAACTTGGAGAGGCTCCCATCCATGAGAAGGATGTGGAAAGTTTAATTGAGGCTCAATCTCAATAGGATAGGGTTGGTGTCTAGGGATTAAATAAAATAATCTAGAACCTAAAGAAGGAGAAAGAGAATTTTCAAATTCAAGCAATTCCCTCAGTTCTAGACTCTATGACTAAGATGCTTGAGGAATCATTTCATGACATTTTCAAGGCACTAAAATCTATGAAGTTGAGGCATAGTTCACTAGAGGACCAAGACACCTTAGCCAAGGAGATGGTTACTTAGTGGTATATTTCTAAAGATAAGATTTCCCAACTTCTTAACATCTAGGTTAGGATGAAAATACCAAATTTTAAAAAAGCCATCAACATGGGGCACATAAGTGCCATTTTAGGAATTGTTGTAGACAAGGTCCAATCCTTGAGTGCTTGGAATACCAAAGTGGATGAACTTATTAAGGAGGAAAAAGATCTCATGGGCAGAATTTAGAGGCTCCTAGGAAATATGCTCAAGAATATTGCAAAGCCCACTTCCCTAGGAATTATTAGTGATGAAGAATTCCATCATAGAGCCACTTTAGTGACTCAAGAAATAAAGGGCAAAAGCCAAGGACAATCAGGACAAGATAATAGCAAAATATTAGACATGATATTTAATGCAGGGGAGAGGATAAATGAATCTAGAAGCATTAAGGAATATTTGGCTAAGAATGACAAATATTTTGATGAGTTGGTTGATCAAGAAGAGGAGTGCCTCACAAGACCTACCATAGACTTAGGCCTAGTGGATGGACAACATGAACGAGCTATGAGTATCCTTTAGTAGCAAAGGACCCCACCTTCAATAATTTAGTTATTGATTACCTAAGGAGAAGCCTTTTTGTTAAGGCACATGCTAGCTTGTTAGTGTGATGGCCTCTAGGTCAATATTATTGTAAAAGACATGTGTATTGTAGTTTGTTACAAAGACAACTATATTTATCCTTGTACACCTATACTTTTAGACTGACCAATATACTGCCTAACTTTTTTATAAAGGAATATATTACCATTTATAAAATAGAGAAACTTAAAGATTTTTTTAACACTTCTAAGCAATTAATACAAAAGATCAAGGAATTTTTCAAGAATTATCTAGATTGATGTGTTTGAATTTCTATGTTTCTCAATTGCTTGTCTAGGTTTGAATATGAATAGTTTCTAGGAATATGAGGTTAGATAATTAATTATAGGGTTGTTAACTTGTGTAATGTTAGGTTAGTTGAATGAAATTGAGTTTACTTAGTTTGATTTACTCTGTAACAAATATGTGCATTGGCTATCTAGATGTGGTGTAAAACTTTAAAAATAAATCCAATTCTTACTTGTATTATCCTCCTATCTCTAGAATTAGGCCTGGTTTATTGTGAAACATGAGCTTAGGATAATTTAAACTATACACTAATTGAGATCATGCTTGGTAACCCTTGGAGCTTTGTCAATATGTTCATAACTAAAGATCAACAATCACCATTTCTTTCTTACTCTACCCTTTCCTTTTGCTCTTTCTTTAAACAATTCAATATAGCTTAAATTTCATTGTAAATATCCATTTAGTTTAGTATAACATAAACATTTGTCTAAGAAGCTATCAAAAAGGCCAAACCAAGGTGGATCTCAACCACCAAATAATATAAATATGTGGAACATTCTACTTGTTCTTCTGCTATTTCACCATAGGCACCATAATTTTCAAATAACTACAACTCATGCCCTAAATTCTTAGAATCCTAAAATTATTAGTGTATTATGAACATTAGAAGCACCTATGGTACATTTAGAACCATAAATAAGAGAATCTCTATTGGTGCTAGAAGGAGGTCCTTGATGACAATTAGCTAATAATTAGTATCATCTTTTTGCCTTTTGAGTAGGTCTTTGATCCCAAGTGTAAATATTTTTAGTCTTGGAGATTTTTGACATATCTTTATGCTTTTATAAGGTAAATATGATAGATATTTTGTAAATTATTGCTAATTATAATAAATATAGCTTTAAATTTGAATATCTATATAATTTGAAATTAGAACAGCTTATTTTGATCAAAGCTCAGGTGATCCCTTGCAAATTGTGGCTCATCCCAAAATCAAACTTGTAAAGATCAATTATCTTTGCATAATAGGATACATCCTCAAGCTAAATTTATGGAAATTTTATGTCCTTTATTATTTCCTACATAAATCTTTATATAATTAGCCTAGTGTGCATGTTTAGTCCTTTCTTATTTTAACTATTAACTTGATACACCATATTTTAAATAGGATTTCACATCTTCAAGCTATAATTTCCTAGGATTCACACCAGATCATGGTAAAAAATAAGAGAGCCTTTACTTGAGCTATAAGGTCATCAGAGAACTAGGTGTGATAAAGGTAGACAAAGGATTTCCAAGTCTTTACCCACTTCTCCTATTCAAGGGACCTTTGAATTCAAACCACATCTAGGTATGGCTTAGCTAGGGAGTTCCCCCATTAATGTACAAGGGGTAGTCCATGATTTACCATGTAATCCTAAGAAATATTTGCCCATATTTAGTCCTAATGGTGTCATAACTATAGAGGAACATGTTAAGTATTTTAAATCTAGTTTGAGGTTATTAAATGTCATACATGAAGATGTAACATGCAGACTATTTCCCATTACTGTCAAAGATGCAACATATGAATGGTTCCTTAATTTTCTTGATGACTGCATTACCTCCTAGAATGATTTCAACGCCATTTTCATTGATAAATTTGGTAAGATTATGAGTCCTTGTGTCATTTATCATAAATTCAAAACCATCAAAAGAGATCTTAGTGAGCCTATAAGATATTTCAATGCTAGATTCTAAAAAATGTATAGCAAGACTATGTAGCCTTACAAACCTAATGATGTTATATCCCTAGAGATCTACAAGGATGCAGTAGATCCTATGACTTATGTATTTATAAGGAGATATATTCAAATTATAGCTTCATTAGCCCAAGCCTATTTTGAGGTAGTGGTTATCAGTGATCAAATGTAACCATAAGGCCAAATGACTTACTCCATTCCCAATATTAACCCACAAATGCTTACTCTAAACCTTTTTCCAATTAATAACCAAAACACCCCATCTCTTAATCAAATCCCAACCTTGAACATTTTGCCTACTAATTATGCATCTCCTAATCAAAATCTAGGATTCTTGAGTCACCAAGCTACTAATGGATCTTCTATTAAAGATCAAAAGGTCTTGATACCCACTCCTAGTTCAAGAAATAATTAGGTACATAAATTTGAGACCCCTAAATGTGAAAATGAGTTTATATTAAATATGCTTTACAAACTTAGCACCAATTTTCTCTAATTTTAAAAATAAGTTGGTAATACTGATGAAATTTCTAGAAGGAACTTTACTTTTTAAAAGTTTAAAAAAATAGGAAATAAGTTTCATAATGATAGATTATATAATAGAAACAAGACTAATGAACCCTGTACTAGTAAAAAAACCATGGACATTAATCTCATAGACATTTCTTTGCCTAACTACTATAGAGTGCATGCTACTACTAATCCTAGTGAGATTGATTGCACTAAATGCAAAGCCTTTGAAACATTTTAGGAAGAACTAGATGCATTTGAATTGGTCCCTAATAAGGATAGTGCTACAAATGCTTCTAGATCCAAGTCTTCAGACTAGTTCCACATGGTAGAAACCTTCCAATTCCCTTTTCAAGAAGATAATGAACTTGAGAATATTCTTGAAGAGATTCAAGCATTCCAACAATTCTTGATTACATACTCTCTAAGAAATAGGGAACATAAGTAACCTTTGATCACTTCAATTCCTCTTAATAACTATGGGACCCCTCCTAACACTACTTCAAGCAATGACCCTGAGCCACCCAAAGGAAGTTCCTCTAAGCCTAGTACTAATTAACCAACTAAGACTAGCTACAACATGTTTGAAGACATGAATAAAATCAAGTCTAATATTACCTTGCATGAGTTAACTCAAATTACTTAACAAAAAGACTTATTGTTAGAGTTTTTGCCTAAGAAACCTAGGAAGCCACCCAAAGCTGATAGTGTAAATGTAACCATGAAAGTATCCAAGGAAGAATCCCCCCATTCCTTCTCATAGTCAATATATTTGGTAAAAACCTCCATAATTTCCTTCTAGATTTTGGGGTTTCAACCAATATCATGCCTATAGGAATTTTTGAGCAACTAGGACTGACTCCAATCAAGTCTGATAGGGTGGTTACCTAATTAGATAAGTCAAGGGTCAAAGTCATTAGGGAATTATTAATTATACACATGAAATTATCTAGTGAACTTAAAGTGAAATGATTTATTGACGTTCAAGTAGTAGGCATTCCCAATGCATATGGACTACTTTTGAGTAGAGAGTGGACTAAGGCCCTGATTAGATATATGTCTACTCATTGTTCACACCTGTGACTACCTTAGAAAGGTGTCCCAAATAAAATAAGAGTGGAAAGAGAACCAAGGATGAAACATATGATAATTGAGTAAAATGTTGTTAATGAAAGGGCGAACTTTCTTGATTATGACTTAGCAGTCTTCACCTTAGAGACTACAATAGTGGTTGGTTCCCAAGACACCCCTACTATACCTAGTTTGTGGAAACTTTATGTTGATGGTTATAAATGTAAGTTTGGATTTGGATTTGGCATTATTTTAATAGACCATATTGATAAGAAATATCATGCATCTTATAGACTAAAATTCCCATGCACTAATAACTTGGATGGATATGAGGCTCTCATTTTAGGATTGCAATTTTATATTAAAAATAAAGTCAAAGAGATTCTATTTTATGGGGACTCTGAACTTGTAGTCAACCAAGTATGAATTAAGTATCAATGCAAGTTATCATACCTCAAGAGGTATAAGTTTAAAGTTTAGGACCTAATAGAGTCTTTTGAGGCATTCAAAATATTGTATGTTCTTAGAGATGAAAAAATTTGTTAATGGGTTGGCTTCTACTACAACCAACCATATACCTAGTCAAGATTCTCCTAACTTCAATATTGAGCTAGTACCCTGCCACTCAGTCCCAAATAATGTGAACCATTTCCAAGTCTTCAATGATGATCATCAGATCCTAGTATTCATGACTAATTTAAGAGATTTTAAAACTCATATTATTGATGAATCTGATGAGGATACCCTTGAAAGTGAATTTAGTGGCAAGATCATCCAGTTGAGTGATAAAAAGATACCCAAAGCGATGGTTTTACTAGAAATATTTTCTGACCAAGACAAACTCATATAAAAGCCTAAGGTCCCTAAAGTAAATGAGAATGACAACTATGTAATGAAGCTTCTACCCCAATATCAACCCCAATAGGTTAATATGGGGAAGGCTTGCACATAAATAGATAATAAAAAATATAGAGAGTTACTCATGAAGTACAAAGATGTAATAGCTTGGTCTTATGATGATCTAAAGATATTTGATCCAAGGGTTCTCACCCATACTATACCCTTCAAGGAGAGTTTTAAACCCTTCAAGGAAAAATAGAGGATTTTTAACCCTATCTTAGAGCCCATGATATATAAAGAAGTCAAGAAGATATTAGATGCACGGGTTGTGTTTCCCATTTGGCACTCCACTTGGGTTGCCAATCTGGTCCCAGTATGAAAGAAGAATGGAAAAATTAGGTTATACATTGACTTTAAGAAGCTATACAAATCATATAAAAAGGACAATTAACCCTTTCCCTCCATGGACTAAGTAATATAGGTTGTTTCAAGATCAACCATGATGTCTTTCCGTAATGGCTTCTTAGGGTATAACCAAGTGTTAGTTAATAGAGAAGATAGATTCAAGATAACCTTTACCACTAAGTGGGGAAATTTTACTTAAAAAATGATGGCCTTTGGGATAATCAATGCATGGGATACCTTTTAAAGATCCATGGACAATGCTTATTAGGGTCTAGTTGGCAAATGCATAATAATATACATGGATGACCTAACAGTATTCTCCAAAAATAGAGAAGATCATTTCACACACATTCATTAAGTATTTGAGAGATGTAGAGGATATGATATTTCTCTTAACCCCCAAGAAAACATCTTTTATGTTATTAAAGGGAAGTATTAGGTCATGTTATCACTAAGGATGGGATCTTTATAGATCTTGAAAGGGTGGAAGCCATCTCCAAGATAGAGCTTCCAAATAGTCAGAAAGAACTAAAGTCATTATTTGGTAAGATAAAATTTATGAGGAAATTCATCTTAGGGTTTGTTGAGATTATCAAACCACTAAATGACATTCTTAAGAATGATGCCAAAGTCACTTGGAATAAAGATTCCAAGAAATCATTTAACAAAATCAAAGAATTAATCAGTCAAGCCCCAATATTGATAAGTCCCAACTTTTCAAAGGAATTTTAGTTTTACTCTTTTGCTTCTAATCACACCATTACAGTAATCATAACTTAAAAAGTTGATGGGAATGATCACCCAATTGCTTTTATGAGTAATAATTTCAAGAATGTTGAACTAAATTATTCCCTAATTGTTAAGTAGGCATTTGCACTATTGAAATCAGTAAAGAAGTTTGGGCATTACATCTTCAAGAACAAAGTGTATGCTATCTTACTAGACCCTACCACAAAACTCATGTTGAGTAAAAATAAATTGGGTGAGCATAGAAGCAAGTGGATGTCCGTCCTGAAAAAATATTATATAGAGATGAAAATTACTAAACTGGTAAAGTGTCAAGGCCTAGTCCAGATGATTGCCAACACTAACCTTAAGCTACATATCATGCAACTTGAAAAACAAGACTTATAGCCTAATGAGTGGTATGATTCCTTGATTCACTTATTGATTAATGGTGTTTATCCTACAAGACTTATAAGAGAGTAGAAGAGGGCCCTAAGACTCAAATCTTCTCACTATTTAATCAAGGATATAGTATTATATAGAAAAAACTATGAAGGAGTCTATTTAAGGTGTGTATCCAAAGAAGAAGCTTCTTAAATTATGAGTACTTTCCATGAAAATTTGGGTAGTGGACATCCATTAGGAATAACAACATCCCACAAAATCTTCAGGGATGGTTACTATTGGCCAACCATTTTAAAGGATGCTCAAAATCATGTGAGGGAATGTCATTCTTGTCAAGTCTTTAAAACCAAGGAACCAAAAGTAGCCATGCCTTTATAACCAGTGATGATTGACAAACCCTTTGGACAATGGGGATTGGATTTCATTAGAGTAATCAACCCTAGTTATTATAAGGGCCATAAATATGTCATAACTTGTATAGATTATTGTACAAGATGGACTAAAGCTATAGCCACCAAATAATACAAGATGGAAGAAGTGACCAGCTTCCTAAAAGAAAACATTTACACCAAATATGGAACCTTAGTATCCTTGGTGTGTGATAATGGATCAGATTTTGTGTCCATAGAGATGATAGATTGGGCCTATGATAATGGAATTTCTCTAAATTTTTCTTCAAATCATTACCCCCAGGGAAATGGACTTTTTGAGTCCACTAACAAGAATTTGATCAAAGCAATCAAAAAATTAGTTGAAGACATCTTAGCATAAGCTCCTAAAATATGATATATGGTTAGATAGGATTAGAATTAAATAAGCCCTCAAGGCATCACCATTCTTATTGGTGTATGGTCAAGAACCTATTTTCCCTATCACCCTCAAGCTTCCCACATTTAGGTTTATGCAAAAATACATGGAGGAGAGTCAAGAACTTATAAAATATAGGTTACTAAACATCATTCAGATGGATGATACAAGGGAGGAAGCCTTTTCTAACTTTAACAAGAATCAAACCATAGTCAAGAGATGGTTTGACAAAAGGTCAAAAGTGAAAGTATTCAAATAGGGAGACCTAGTCCTCCTTTAGGACAAGACATTTGAACCCAAAGGCAAGCATGGAAAATTCACACCTTTGTGGATTGGACCATATCATATCATTAACACACTTGGTAATAATTATTTCAAGCTGAAATACCTTTAAAGACCAAAGTTCACCTTTCCCACCAATGGGAAATATACCAATCATTAATTTGATGTACCTCCACCAGGGGTATTCATGGAATAAAATCTATAAGATTGTTTAAGCTATAATCGGTAGGCTAGTTATTTTCTTTTCTACTTTTCTTTCTTATCTTGTTTGTATATATTTGTTTTCCTTTTTGTTTCCTGCCTTTTTGTTTCCTATTATTACTTGCTTTGGTGCTTCTTTTTTTTTCTTGTTTTGTTCCTTGGTTTTAATTAGTCTTTCTAGAGATATTTTGGGGCTCAAAATATCATCTCCCTAAAATTCTCAAGGTTTCACTAATTAGAGTATGAACCCCATATTTATGTTGACCATAAACCGAAAATGTGAGCTCGATGTTATATTACAAGGAAACTGGTAAAGGCCAATAAAGAGATCCCATGTTTTATGAAAGCCTAAATATTATTAGGATCTAAATATGGATTTAAAGAAGAATTAAACTTACAAAATAGATTTTAGTCTATTAAGATAAAACCATGTTTTCACTTAACAAGACATCCTTGCCTAGGATAATGATGACAACTACAGGTGATTTTATAAAATAAAAAAACTAGGATACAATCCTTAAACCTGGATACCTTGGTTTTCAACCTTGATGAAAGCATTAAATATATCTCAAAATATATAAAAAATAAGAATGTAGTGAAAATTTTGAATCTTTTCTAGCATAGGTGATATGGGTAATCTCCATTAGGGCTATAAATGCCTAATTGGTAGTGGAACAAGGCCCTGAGTGGATCCAAAGCATATAGACACTTGGATAGTAGCATAGTAATTACCAAGCCTTCCTAGACTAAAATAATAACCCCCTAAATGCCTAAATATGCCTACTAGCTAGTGTAAATGATTAAGGGCATGAAACTTAGAAGTTTCTCCTTGAATTTCATGCCAAAAAGTAAGTAGAATCAAAGCACACACATAAGATGATTATGTCCTAGTAGTTTAAACTCAATTTTGTAGGTATAAATCTTGTTTCAACCATGAATAGACCTCAAATAATGACATGGATCTGCTAGAGTAAAGGACATAATTATTGACCTAAACTAAAGCCTCTAAGTTCTAACATTTAGCTATGTTTCCCCCATGAGTCATCATATGTTGGGACAAAAATACCCCATTCATTTAAAAATTAGTACCCTTGAGAATTATTTTGTATCCAAGATTTGAGGTAGTTGAAAATTGAGGTCCTTAATATAATTTGAAGATCATCCACTCTATTAAATATCATGCTTATGTGATTTAATCTTCTTATTTTGGACTAATCATGCGAATGAGTTTCTCGAGTATTTTTTTAGGTTTCATGGTGGTCACCCAAGGGTTTTGTGTTCAAAACCTCTAGGTATCCCTTGATTCAAATTCAAATATTGGAGGGAACCATGTTGGTGAGAACCAATTAAAACTCATCACAAAGAGAAGCTATAAACAAGGGGTTCATGTGGGTTTAAGTCATGTTTTCATAACATAATTCAAGCTCTTCATTATCCTTCCCTCTTTCATTTTCCTAAGTTCCTTGGGTCTAATTTGGTATAGCTTTGTGAGGTCCCATTTTACATAATCTACCTTAGCCTAGATTATTAATACTAAGGCCTCGATAATCATCAAGACCTTAGTATTAATACCTTATGTTAAAAGGCTTTTATTTATCTCCTCAGTTCTAATGGTTATCTCCCTCAGCCCTTATAGGATCTTATGAATGATTCTTGCTCATTGGGGGATTTGATTAGATAGAGCACCCTAGCCTTAAAGTTTTAGCTTAAACAACTTACACCAGGATTGATCTAATGGCCTATGCTTGATCACTAGATTTAATCCAATCATGTGAGGCAAAAGAATAAAGTCAAAAGGAGCATACGGTCTCAAGAGATGAATGTGTGGCTAAATGGAAGGAATAAAAGGGGCCCACCTAATAAAGGAATTTAATTAATGACTAAACCCTTGCATGGATTAATGGCTATCACTAGCTCATTAGATTTGATCCAATGATGCAAGGCCCAAGTGGAATTTTCAAAGGCATCCTAGGCTCCTAACATAGATGCATGTTATATTTTAATTTGAACCATGGCTAGGTAGGTAATCAATGATAATCACTCACTATCTGGATTTGATTCAACAACATGAAATATTCAATGACTTTTCAAAAGATCCATGAGCTCAACATGTGATTAGTGCTCAACCAAGGCAATAACTAATAGAAGATAAGTGACATGGGGAAAGATTTGTAAGGATGCAAAGTGTCATAATGACATGAAATAAAGGAGAGTTTTAAAGGCCAATGACTAGTATCCAAATGAAATTTATGAAGATTTCCATGAAAGGCCCATAATGATGCCACATAAGCTCCATGAAAGCAAAAAATATCCATCAAATCCAAAACATGTGATGGAAATATTTACATTGATGTCAAAGGTCTAGAATTATTGGTGATAAAGGCCCCATTGCATTTAATGGTGTTTTTAATATTCATATCTTGGCTAATGTGTGTTAATATTTATTTAATATTAATGAATATATTTTTGGTTGCATATAAGTCAAAAGAGGGCCCATGGAGAAGTCAAAGAGTCATGGGGTAAAAGATGAAAGAGGAATGGGATGCATTTTCTCATGAATATCTTGAGGAATTTCAAGAGTCACCATGTGAAGACAAAAGAGGTATGGTGAATTTTTCCATGAAGGGACACTTTAAGGAATATGAAAAATCACCAAGATAAAGACAAAAGAGGAAATGATGCTTTTGCATATGAAGGATCACCATATGATTTTTCAAATGCAATGATACAGGTCATGTAAGTTTGGCACCATTTTCCATGAGGATTGAAGAGTCATAATGGGTGAATTCCAAATGTATTTTGGAAATCTATAAATAAAGGCTTGAGAAGCCATTTGTAATATACAAGAGAGTGCATGGTTTGTATTTGTTTTTGAAAGAGAGGAAAAGTAGGAGATATTATAGATTTCTATCATTTATTGAGTAAGCAACATTGAGAGATAGTTTGTTTTTATACACAAGAGGGGTTGGTGCTTTTGTGGGTTAGTGCTCACAAATATTTGCAAGGGGTTGTGGTGCTCCTATAGGTTTGTACTAAAAAATAGTTGGTGTGTTGGTGTTCAAGAAAGGAGGTTGGTGGGTCTTAAAAGTTGGTGCTTGAAAACTTTGTATTTTGAGTTGGTTCTCATTCATATACTTAAGATTGTTCTCCATGGTTTTTCCCACTTTGGGTTTCCACTTAAAAATTAGCTCTCTCTCTCTCTCTCTCTCTCTCTCTCTCTCTCTCTCTCTCTCTCTCTCTCTCTCTCTCTCTCTCTCTCTCTCTCTCTCTCTCTCTCTCTCTCTCTCTCTCTCGTGTGGTGCAAATTATTGTTTTAGTTTTATTGCATATCTTGAATGTGTGATTAAGTGGTTAAATAAAATAAATTAGATTAATTAAAAAGATATATAATATACTAATTCACCCCCCCTTAGTATATTTCATGCTTAACAATTGGTATCAAAGTAGGTTCCTTTTGAAAAAGTTTTACAGCTTGAAGGTAGATCGATAAAGCATGATGGCTAGATCACAAATAAGGCACCTTTGTTTGATGGGAGGAACTATGTTTTTTGGATCATAAATATTAAAACTTATTTAATGGCCCTTATATTTGACATATGGCAAGCAGTGGTGGAGGAATATGAAGAGTCATAGACACTTGTAACTACTCTAGCAAAAAAAGAAGGCAAGTGAAAATAATGCTAAAGCTTTAAATGATATTTTATGTGGTTTATGTGAATTAGAATTTGTTTAAAGTTATGCAATGTAAATATGCTCATGAAATTTGGGTAAAATTTGAGAATATTTACAAAGGTGATGGAAAGGTTTAGCAAGCTAAGCTTCAAAATTTTAGAAGATAGTTTGAGAGTTTTAAAGATGGAAGAAGAAGAAAATATAGCAAGTTATCTTTTGTCAGTTGATCAAATAGTTAATTAGATTCAAGGTCTTGGAGAAAATTTAGAAGAATCAACTATGGTTCAAATTTTTTTTGAGATCTCTGCCATTGAGATATGATGCAAAAGTTTTGACAATTGAAGAGATGAAGAATTTAGCCAAGCTAAAGATGGATGAGCTTCATGGTATTATTACAATATATGAGATGCAAACTAAAAAAGATAAACCCTAAAAAAGAGAAGCTACTTTCATGACATCAAAGAAAGAGAAGGCTAAGATTCAAAAATCAAGTGATACTTTTAGTGATGATGAAGATGACAATGGATCTCTTTTCATTTGCAAGCCAAAAAAATGTCACAGGTAAATATCAAGGAAAATTACCTTTTAAATGTTTTAATTATGGAAATATTGGACATTTTTTAGATAAATGCCCAAATAAGGGTAATGATGAAAATTAAGAAGGAAAGTATACATGAAAGAATAATTTCAAAGGTAAATTCAAGAAGGGATTCAAGAATAAGAGTTTGTATTCTAAAGATCCTAGCTTAGCCGAAGATAGTGGAGTTAGTGATTCAAAAGAAGAAGAGATTCTATTCATGGCCATACATGAAGATGCCTTCACAAGTAAAAGTACAAATGATAAAGAAGAAGAATAGGATGAAGCTAAAGTGAATCTGGAAGGAGAACTCATTTGTGCCTTAAAAGAGTTTAAAAGGTCTTGAAAATAAAAATTGAAGATTAAAGCTCCAGATTTGGAGAAAAATGAAAAGGAGTCAAAGGAAATAATTCAAGATTTACAAGCAAACTTTAAAGAAGTCGATAAGAATGAATAATATCTAATGACACAATTGGAAATAGTAAATAAAGAATGTGAAAGGTATGTTATTGAAATTACTTCTTTAAAAGTAGATCTTAATTAAACAAATAAAGCAATCAATGATAGAATAACCAATGATTCAAAATTTGAGAATAGCACTAATATGTTGAATAAGATATTAGAAAATCAAAGATCAATGTTAGATAAGATTAGATATTGTATTTTAAAAATAAAAAGAGGAGGTCACTACTTTCATAGACAAGGAAAAAGGAAAGAGCTATGCTGAAGCTCTTAAAAAATAAGAAATAAAAATGGAAGAAGTTAAGAATCAAAGAACATCTCAAATAAAGAAGGCTAAAGGGAATAGAGCTACAAAAGGAAATTAGGTCAAAGATATGAAAATAAGTTAAATTTTTATGGTTTTTATTTTTAATGTAATGTATATGGTCATAAGAAAATAGAATGTCAAAAAAAGGGCTAACAATTTCAGAAATAAGGGGAAGGAAATTCATACAGAGTCAAGCAGAAGCCACAACTCTTTTGCTCCTCTATCACGCTTTAATGAAGAGGCCATAATAAGTTACAAGTGTAAAAACTTTGGACACATATCTTGATACTTTATAAACATGTTTGAGTCAGTCAAGAAGGACCAGAGTTTCAAGGCTCCATTCATCAAGAAGAAAGTTCAAATAGATTCATGGCAAAAGAAAATAACCCCAAAAATCTATGTTGGTTCAAACAATTTTTCATGTAAGAGATTAAGAAAAGCCATGGTTCATTTATATTGTATGTTTGAGGCACATGAGAGGAGACAAGATCAAGTTCATAACCTTAAAGAAGATCAATGGTGTCATAGTGAAATTTGGAGACAATACTACTGCCAAAATTATTAGAAAAGGTACACTAAGTTTGGATAATGGTAGAACTAAAACTAAAAATGTTTTGTTTGTAGAAGGTATTAAGCATGATATTTTGAGTGTAAGTAAAATCTGTGATTAAGGGCACACACTAAAAGTTTTATGTAGAAGGTTGTGAAATTATAAGAAAAGATTTAGATGTGTTGGTTGTAGATGTTTAGAGAATAAGAAATAATCTATATATGCTATCAGATATCAAAGGTCAAATATGTTGTTTAATTTAGATTGAAGAAATTTGTATATGGCATAGGAGAATAGGGCACATAAATTTTAACAATATTTTCAACATCATCAAGAAGAAAGCAATCAAAAATCTTCCAAAGATTACAGAGCCATCTGACACGCTTTGTAAACCTTGTCAACATGGGAAGCGGGCTAGAAGGTGGTTCAAAACAAAAAGAGTACTCGACCACTTAGATGCTAGATCTTGTTCACACTAATCTATGTGGACCTATGAGAACTCAAATTACTCAAGGTGAGAAATATTTCATGTTTCTTATTGATGATTTTTCATGTATGACTTGGGTAATATTTTTTAGGAAAAAATTAGAAGCTTTTAGACATTTCAAAGCATTCAGTTGAGAATAAAACCAGTTTGAAAATTAAGTGTCCAATATCAGATGAAGGAGGAGAAATCATGTCAAATCAATTTATTGAGTTTTATGAAGACCATGGAATAAAGAGACATTACTCAATAGCTATAACTCCACAATAAAATGGAGTAGTTGAACAAAAAAATAGAATAGTTCAGGAGATGGCAAGGATAATACTAAATGAATCCAAGATAGTAGATAAATATTGGAGAGAGGTAGTTGTTATAGTAGTGAATATATAGAATAGAGAATAATTGAGAGTCAATAATTACAAGACTCTTTATGAGATATAAAAATACAAACTAGCAACAATTGATTATTTTAGAGTGTTTGGAAGTAGATGTTTCATAAAGAGAACTAATGAAAAAATTGGTAAGTTTGAATCCAGAGAAGATGAAGATATATTTATTAGTTATTCTTGAAAAATTAAAGCTTATAAATGTTATAAAAAAAGAAAAAAAAATTGAAAGTGCAAGTGTCAAGGTAGAAGAAGATGGAACACAAAGAATCAGTGATCCAATAGACATTCCTGATATAATTGAAGAGTAAGATTTTGAAGAATCAGATGAAGATGAGAAGGAGAAAGAGGACACAAAAACTCCATCCAAATATGTTTTAGAGAAATCATAATGAAAATGACATCATCAGGGGACATAAATGAAGGAATTTGTACTAGAAGAATGATGGTAAGTGATATGAGCAAGTTAATTTCTCTTTGTTATCCAAAATTTAGCCTAGAACTTTTTCAGAAGCTAGACATGATAAGCATTGGGTTAAGGCTATGAATGAAGAATTAAATCAAATAGAAAATAATGATACTTGGGAATTATTGCCTATACCAAAATATCACAATGTGATAGGAACAAAATGGGTTTATAGAAATAAGTTGAATGAAAATGGAGAAGTGACTAGAAATAAAGCAAGATTAGTATGGAAAGAATATGCTCAGATTGAGGGAAATATTTTGAAGAAAATTTTGCACTAGTGGTAAGGTTAGAGACTATTAGAATGTTTATTGCATATGTAGTGTTTTAAAATTTTCAAAATGTTTTAGATGGATGTCAAATCTACCTTCCTAAATGCGAATCTAGAAGAAGAGGTCTACATTGAGTAGTTTGAGGGATTTATTCTCTCAATATTAGTAGACATGTATGCAGATTAAAGAAAGAATTGTATGGATTGAAACAAGATCCCAAAGCTTGGTATGAAAGACTTGATAAGTACTTGATAGGATCAAGGTTTCAAGATAGGATTTGCTGATAGTAATATCTACATTAAAATAGAAGGTGAGCATCAATTGATTGTTGTGGTATATGTTGATGACATCATTTTTGAAGGAAATATTGAAAAGATGAAAAATTAATTTTTTGATAATATGAAAAAATAATTTGAGATGTTTATGCTTGGATAATTGTCATTTTTCTTATGATTGCAAATATTTCAATCAGATAAAGGATTTTTCATATCTCAAAGTAAATATGCCAAGGAAATGTTGAAAAAATTAGTTTTGAGGATTGTGCACTAGTTAGCACACCAATGTGTATAGGAAATAAGGTGAGCAAGGATGAATATTCACCTGTTATAGATTAATCTTTGTATAGATATATGATTGGTAGTCTTTTATATTTGATAGGATCGAGGCTAGACATCATGCATGTAATAGGTATGGTTTCAAGATATCAATCATCTCAAAAAGATAGTCATGTTTACTTAGTAAAGAGAATATTCAGATAAATCAAGGGGGACATTAGATTATAAATTATGGTATCCCACAGGTAGAGATTTCACTTTTGTTGCTTATACCAATTTAGATTGGGTAGGGTTCTTGGATGATAAAAAGAGTACAAGTGGAAGAGATTTATTTCTTGGTGATAACTTAGTATCATGGCTAAGCAAAAATCAAAATTTAGGATCACTTTATACAACTAAAGTAGAATATATTGTATCAGTTTTGTGTTGTACTCAAGTGCTTTGGATGAAACAAACTTTGGAAGATATCAAGGTAAAATATGATGAACCTATTTATATTTTCTGTGACAACACAAGTTCTATTAATATTTTGAAGAATCCAATAATTCATTAAAGAAGAAAACATATTCCCATTAGATATCACTTCTTGAGAGAGCTGGTTGCAGATCAACAGGTTAAGATGGAATATATCAGTACTATAGAGTAGATTGTAGATATTTTCACAAAGGCACTACCAAAAGACACATTCAAGTATCTACGAGAGAAGTTGGGAGTAATTTTTTTTTGCTTCCTACCATTAAGGTTTGGCATCAGTTGAGGGGGAGATAAGTGTTATCTCTAGGTAGGCCTTTTCCCATTGATGTCAAAGGGGGAGAATAATAGGTACAAGGAATAGGTACAAGTTACTACAGTAAGGGGGAGTTACTATATGTTTTTTATATAGTAGTATGTGCAATTTTTAGGATGTGGTAGTTTCAGTTTCAGGTTGCCATCAATGACAAAGGGGGAGATTATTGGAAATATTGTCATTAATGTCAAACATCTAACATTATTAATGATAAAGGCCCCATTGCATTTAATGGTGTTTTTAATATTCATATCTTGGCTAATGTGTGTTAATATTTATTTAATATTAATGAATATATTTTTGGTTTCATATAATTCAAAAGAGGGCCCATGGAGAAGTCAAAGAGTCATGGGGTAAAAAATGAAAGAGGAATGGGATGCATTTTCTCATGAAGAGTCATATTGAGGAATTCCAAGAGTCACCATTTGAAGAAAAAAGAGGTATGGCACATTTTTCCATTAAGGGACACTTTAAGGAATTTGAAAAGTCTCCAAGATAAAGACAAAAGAGGAATAGATGCTTTTACTTATGAAGGGGTCACCATATGATTTTTAAAATTCAAGGATACGAAGGGTCATGCAAGTTTGGCACCATTTTCCGTGAGGATTGAAGAGTTATAAAGGGTGAATGCCAAAGGTCTTTTGGAAAGATATAAATAAAGGTTTGAAAAGCCATTTGTAATATGCAAGAGAGTGCATGGTTTGTATTTGTTTTTGAAGAGAGAAAAGTATGCGATATTTTAGAGTTATATCATTTGTTGAGTAAGCAACATTGAGAGATAGTTGTGTTTTATTCACAAAAGGGGTTAGTGCTCCTGTGGGTTGGTGCTCACAAATAGTTGTTGTGTTGGTGATTGGAAAAGGGGTTGGTGCTCCTACAATTTGGTGCTTGCAAACTTTGTACTTTGAGTTGGTGCTCATTCATATACTTGAAATTGTTCTCCATGGTTTTTTTCCACTTTGGGTTTCCACATAAAAATATGGTCTCTCTCTCTCTCTCTCTCTCTCTCTCTCTCTTCTCTCTCTCTCTCTCTCTCTCTCTCTCTCTCTCTCTCTCTCTCTCTCTCTCTCTCTCTCTCTCTCTCTCTCTCTCTCTCTCTCTCTCTCTCTCTCTCTCTCTCTCTCTCCTCTCTCTCTCTCTCTCTCTCTCTCTCTCATGTGGTGAAAATTATTATTTCAACTTTATTGCATATCTTGAATGTGTCATTAAGTGGTTAAATAAAATAAATCAGATTAAGTAAAAAGATATATAATATATGATTCACCCCCTCCCATTCTTAGTATATTTCATGCTTAATAGCATGAATTAAATTAAATCCTAGATATCTCCTATGATTAAAGATCTAAACCAAAACCCTCTATAAAGAAGACCCACATCAGTTCAATTGGTTGTAGTTCAATCAAGATAGAATAATTGTGGGATCCTAAGAAACACGTGTTACAATAAGAACCCTTGGTAGTCTAATATAAATAATTTAGTAACATCAAAAATGGTAGCTAGTAGGCAATAATTGAAGATAGAAGCCAAGCTTTATCTAGCTCTAACAATGAAGGGAGGATTTTTAAAGATATAGAGCTTGACCTAGCAGCCCTAAACATCTATGGAGTGAGGAATTGGTCTAAATTTTTCTTCTTGGTAGATGAAATATAACCTATCTCCTAAGAG